>CM053510.1:57752224-57893673 GCA_028627145.1 Eidolon dupreanum | reverse complement strand
CAGGTAAATTCTAGCAAACATTTAAAGAAGAATGAACACCTATCCTTCTCAAATTATTCTAAAACACTGAAGAGGAAGGAACACTTCCAAACTCATTATTCAAGACCAGAATTATACTGATACAGATATCAAACAAAGACACAATAAAAATAGAAAATGATGGGCCAATATTCCTGATGAACATAGATGTAAAAATTCTCAACAAAATATTAGCAAAATGAATTCAATAATACTTTAAAAGGATCATATATCATGATGAAGTGGGATCTATTCCAAGGATTCAAGGATGGTTCAATGTCAGCAAATAAATAAAAATAATAAACCACATTAATAAAACCAAGGATAAAAATCACATGATTATCTCAATAGATGCAGTAAAAACTTTTGACAAAATCTGACATCTATTTACAATAAACACAAGTAGATACAGAGGGAATGTACTTCAACATAATAGAAGCTATATATGATAAACCCACCATTAACAAAGCAATGGTGAAACGCTGATAGCTTTTTTTTCTAAGATTAGGACCAAAACAAGGATGCCCATTCTCACAACTTTTATTCAACATAGCATTGTAAGTCCTATCCAATCAGACAAAAATAAATAAATAAATAAAAGTGATCCAAATTGGAAAAATGAAGTAAAATCATCACTGTTTGCAGATGATATAATACTGTATATAGAAAACCCTAAAGACTTCACCAAATAACTATTAGGACTAATATATAAACATAGTAAAACTGCAGTATATAAAATTAATATATAAAAATCTGTTGCATTTTTATACACTAATAATTAACTATAAGAGAAATTAATAAAACAATCCCATTTACAATTACATCAAAAATGATAACATATTTAGGAACAAAGTTAACCAAGAAGGTAAAATATCAGTACTTGGAAAACTATAAGACAATGAAGAAAGAAATTGAAGAAGATAGAAATAAATAGAAGTGTATATTGTGCTCATGAATAGAAAGAATTAACATCATGAACATGTTCATACTACCCAAAGCAGATTCAATGCAATCTATGGATTCAATGCAATCCTAATCAAAATACCAATGACATTTTTCATAGAATGAGAACAAATACTCCTAAAATGTATGTGGAACCATAAAAGACCCAAACAGCTAAAACTATCTTGAGAAAGAACAAAGTTGGAGGCTTCATGTTACCTGATATCAAACTACACTACTAGGTATAGTGATCAAAATGGCATTGTACTGGCATAGAAACAGACACATAGATCAATAGAACAGAATAGAGAACGCAGAAATAAGCCCACACATATATGTCAATTAATCTAAGACAAAGGAGGCAAGGATATATAATTGGGTAAAGATAATCTCTTCAATAAATGGTGTTGAGAAAATTGAACAGATAAATGCAATAAAAATGAAACTAGAACACTTTTTTACACTATATATAAGAATAAACTCAAAATAGATTAAAGACTTAAATTTAAGACCTGAAATCATAAAACTCCTAGAAGGAAACATAGGCAGCAAATTCTTGGACATTGCTCTTTATATATATATATATATATATATATATATATAGATAGATTTCTTGGCAAGGGAATCAAAAGAAAAATAAACAAATCAAACTACATCAAATTAAAACGGTTTTTGCACAGAGAAGGAAACCAATAAAAGGAAAAGAAAACCTACTGAATGAAGAAGATATTTGGCAATGATACATTCATAAGAGGTTAACATCCAAAATATATAGACAAATATCATATGATTTCACTCATATGTAATATCTATAAAAACAAAACAAAACAAATAATGACGATGAGGTCAAAACACCCAGAAACAGATTCATACAGAGAAAAAACTGATGGTTGCCAGAGGGAAAGAGAGTGGAGGGATTGGTAAAATTGATGAAGAGAAGCAAAAGTTATAAATTTTCAGTTATAAAATAAATAAGTCACAGGTACATCATGTACGGCAAAGGGAATATATTCAATAATACTGTAATAACTTTGTACAGTGACAAAATGTTACTAGACTTATCATGGTAATCACACTGTTAGGTATATAAATGTTGAATTTCCATGTTTTATAACTGAAACTAATATAATATTGTATGTCAACTATATTTCAATAAAAATAAATTTAAAAAAGGAATCAAATATATTAATGTGACACATCATAGTATTTGATACATAGCAAGGTCTGATTGGATGGCAATTCAAATTATTTTTAATTATGTGCAAATTTTCTATAGTATTTGATGTTAAAGATTACCATCCTATTTTGTTCCTTTTAAGCCTGTGACCAGGTCAGAGACATAGTCCAAACTTCTATCTTAGTCTTTTCTCCCTTTGTACTTTCTTTTTCACTCAGCTTTACACATAGTCATATAGCTTCCAGAAGTATCTCCAAGTCTATGATTCCTAAATTTGTCTTCCAAGATTCAAACACATTCTATTTCTCTACATTTTGTTCCCCAAACTGGCTGTGTTTCAGAAAAACTAAAGAATGCTTCTAAACATCCTGGATCCTCTCCCTGATCAGAATCTCTGAGGATGCGATCTATTATAACTATGCTAAAACAAATTTAGAAATTAACAACGTATATCATGAACAAATAAGTTTGTCAAAAAGCACATTCTTTATTTGTTTGTGTGTGTGTGTGTGTGTGTGTTATTTCCACTGTATCTAGAACAATACATGACAAATAATGATTAATAAATATTTATTAATTGAATAAATGAATTAGTGAATATAAATGTAAGACAATGGAAAAAGCTTAGAAGAACCATGATGAAGAATGAGGTCTATTACAGAAAATAAATGAAATGACTCCCAAAGATGCATGATGATTCCTGAAGATGATTTTTTGGCATGACCAAATGAAGGTTCATTAAAAGAGTTAAATGATATTCTCTAGCAAATTTCAGCATTTCGGAATGAAGAATTAATAAAATGGAGAAAAGAAAACACAAGGTGGAACTTGGAAATGAGGGACAGCAGAACAAAGTGGTAAAGATTCTGGAGTAGTCGGTGCTGAGTGTTGATTTGTCATGGCTGAATTGAATCCATGGAACTCAAACCATTTTTTTTTTCAACTATAATCTTATTTAAATAATAAGGTGTTAAGATTTCAAGATCATTTTGATACCTTACAGAGCATTCTATTCAGAATAATATTTAAAATACTTATGTACCACATAACTTGTAACATTTTTTCCCCTGTATATGCATTTGAAGAACACCTGAATTTTGATATTACATATTTTTCTATCATCTCGCTATCGTTCATTTTTGGAACCATATTGTGGGTGTATTCATATATTACCTCTGATTCATCTGCATTTAATTGAACAAATGTTGCTTTAAAAATGTTGATTACAAAGTTTTATTTAGGACACCTGTATAATTAAAAAATTAAAAAAAAATAAAACAGTAAATATATAGGTAAAAAAACACACTTCTCTTTCTCATCTAAAAGACAAAAAGAAAAAACTGTACTCTTATTTTTTCTATATAATTTTCATATTTCTAAGAGTATTATACTGGTAGGACATACCCATAATCCCTGGCAGAAACTTTTCTACATTTTTTATAAGCAGATACAGCTCTTTTGAAAATTTATTCTGACACTTTAAGTAGTTAGAAATAAATAATGTGTGTGTAATTATTATTAATCTATACTATATACAAGTCTTCCCATTAATTTTCTACATTCAAGAGAACAGTGACAACTTGGATTTACTCTCACTCTAGAAGATTCAATAGGCATTGCAAGATAAAAAAAAAAAAAAAGACAAATAGTACAGGCTTGTAGTTCTTGTTAGAAAAAGGACAGAAAAATAATTGACATGCCATCTAAAAACAGCAAATAGATATACAATTTGTGGTCCCAACACTAAGCAAAGGAAAAAGCAATTGGAAAAATGATGCTCAATTTTAATTTCACCAATGCAACTACATTTTTTAAAAAAGCACAAAAATGAAAGCATAGTTTGTTCACTTAGTTGGTTCCCTGGTATGCTTTTTGAGTTCAGAGCTACTTCTAATATATATATTTTTCTATTTTTCTCCAGTATACATTGCATTTAGAACAATGCTTAAACATAAAATATTTTTATTTTGAAAAATGGTTGAGTGAATGAACATCCGAAACACAATTTTAGTCATTCTGCTAACATATTCCTGGGATATATTCTCACTTTAGAGTTAAGAGACATAAACTACTTAAAACAAAGCCCCTGAAGATATTGAGTTCTAGCCTTATCCTACACAAACCTTGGTTGTAATAATAATTCTGTGAACACTGATGGTGGGAGGTTTATTACAATTCATAAGTGCTGATGAAGTTTGAGATACAGAATATATAAAGAGAAATAGGAAAGAGGTTGAATATGAAGCCAGCTGGATATACTGAAGTTAAGTGGTCTGTAAGACTTGTATGGGAGTAGTTTAGAAGGTGGATGATAAATGCCAGCACCCAGACAAGGGTCTGGCAGGAGATATAGATAGATGAACTCACTCTGGATACTGAGGGGGAATGACAGAGGAGTAGGAGACAAGAAGATGGAATATCATCGAAACCACAGGAGGCTTCCAGAGTAAAGAGAAATTTCAGAAGAGCAATAATCAGTTTTAAATACTATAGTAATTTCTACTAAGAAGAGAGAATGTTAGATACTGTTTTATTCAGTAAAGAATATTTTAAAATAACTTTTCATGAGCATTATGTTCCACTAGGGATTGTTATAGGCTCAGAAAGTATAAACAAAATAGTTGCTAACCCAAGAGAGTTAATAATTCAAAAAACGAAAGAAAAATATATAAAATTTTAGTGATTGCAATATAACATTAAAATGTAAAATACAGAGTATAAATGACAACATTATCTCCTCAGGCTGTTATGCTAATGAAAATCTTCAAAACTATACGTTTCTTTGAAATTAGATGACTAAAACCATATATAAAAACCAAAAATAAAAACCAAAAAAGAGATTATTAAGCTTGTGCTAATGATTTGTTTATTTTTATTCTTTATTTCTAAAAACAAAAAAAATAATAATTGTCAGCATATATATTTAAATATATCTTAGCTTGACAAAATCTACTTACCTGACACATTAGACATTAATTTTATTTTAGGAGAGTGGTGCTAATTCATAAATATGCACAATAAAGAGATTATGAAATTATTTGAGATTGAATTAAACATGGCAGCGTGAGAGATGTTCCCAGATCCCTCCCCTTGAAACAACAATAAGCTGAACACCTAAAACTCAACAAAAAACACCCAACCTGCACACCAGCATGTCTGAGCGTGGGATCTGCGCATAAGAGCTACTATAGGACAGAACCCTGGGTGTCGGGTAGTGAACTGGGAGAAACAAAGACCTGTCTCTGTCACAGCCAGAGCTCCCTGTAGGAGGAGGGGGAGGGGAGGAGCAGTGGGTTCCTTGAACAGCCTTGCCTGAGAGTGTTCTGAGCTCCACGCAGCGGGTGGCAGTGCCCAATCATCAGGGCAGAAGGTAGAAAAACAGACACAGCAGAAAATCGGGGATAGCAGAGAAACAACAGTTGATTTTTACCAGCATGGTTGCAAAACTGAAGCTGAACCGCAGTCTCCAATCCCCAACCTGAAGGGCCCCTCTCCTCATACCCTCCGAAACAGAATGCCACAGAGCCCCAGGGGAATCTGAGCAAATGCTACCGAAACTTTCACTAATACTGACAGGAACTGAGACTGAGGGTAGCGAGCATGATTAAACATTTATAAGGAAAAAAAAGACATTATTAACACTTTATATAAAGCAGAGATCCAAGAGGCTTGGATGCCACCTACTGGAAACCAAAAGTAAAACATATTATTTGCAAAAGGCTAGGGACCATAATATAATAAATCTTTCTGGGGAGGGGGGGAAGGAGAACACAGTTCCATTAATGCCCAAGTAGAGAAATAGTCCATTAAACACCAAGAACAACCAAAATGACAAGGCATCTCAGAAAGAAATAGAAAAATCTCCAGAAAATAAGCTTACAGACATAGAAATATGCAACTTAAATGACAGAGAATTCAGGATGGTACTTCTGAAAAAACTCAGTGAGATCCCAAATGAATCATGTAAACAATTTAAGGAATTGAAAAAACAACTAGATGAGCAGAATGAGTTCTTTAGCGAGGAGATTGAAAGCCTCAAAAAGAATCACATAGATCTTCTGGAGATAAAGAACATGCTGCAAGAGTTGAAAAATGAAATAACACGCTTAAGAAATAGAGCCAACCAAATGGAGGAAAGGATCAGTGACATTGAAGGCTGAAATCTAGAAATAAATCAGAAGGAAGAAAAGAGAAACTGAAGAATGAAAAATAATGAAAGAGAAATTCAAGACTAGTTGATACCGTCAGAAGAGGAAACATAAAAATAATTGGAATTCTGAAAGGGGAGAAAAAGGAACAGGGATTAGAAAGCATTTTCAGACAAATAGTTGATGAGAATTTCCCAGATCTAAGGAATGAGCTGGAGCCTGGAATTCAAGAAGTCAATAAAACACCCAATTATCTCAACCCAAAAAGGTCTTCACCAAGACACACTGTATTAAAATTATCAAAAATCAATAACAAAGACAGAATTCTCAGGGCAGCCAGGGAAAGAAGATAACTTATAAAGGAAAACCTATTAGATTATCATGAGACTTCTCAGCACAAATTTTACAAGCCAGAAAGGAGTGAAATCAAATGTAAAACTATTAAATGAAAGGAATTATCAGCCAAGAATAATGTATCCAGTTAAGCTCTTCTCTAGATATGAAGGAGAAATAAAGACCTTTCCAGACATACAAAAATGGGGGAATATTCCACTACGAGCTTGTACTACAGGAAATACTGAAAGAGGTCAGCTCACCTAAAACAAAATGACACACATGCACAAAAAGCATAATTAGGAGTAAAGTGATTAACAGGCTGATAAAAGCAGAGGAGTGCAACCCTTACTAGGAACAGGGCATTATAAGCTTAAAATAAGAAGAGATTTGCTATAGACAACAATGACTGAAAAGGGGAGGATTCAAAGATTCAAATTCACAAAGTGGAATGGAGATAAGGCACACACAGAAGAAAAGGGACGACTGTATATATACAACTATCTTTTTCATATTCGTAATGGTAACCACACACAGAAGATTCAGAACAGAAATATGTAACATAAAAGAAGAAAGACCAGAGGGAAAACCTACAAAAACCAACCAAAATAGAGAAAACAGAAACACAAAGATAAGGAAGCAATGGAAACACCGAGCTACCAGAAAGCAAAATATAAAATGGCTATAAGAAGACCTCATATTTCAAAAATAATCCCAAATGGAAATGGACTAAACTCATCAATAAAAAGGCAAAGAATTGCAGATTGAATCAAAAACAAAACCCAATCATATGCTGCCTACAGGAGACACATCTCAGTTCCAAAGACAAATATAGATTCAAAGTGGAGGGGTGGAAAATGATATTTCAAGCAAATGCCATTCAGAGAAAAGCGGGAGTAGCGGTACTAATATCAGACAAAATGGAGTTCAAAATAAAAAAAAAAGTAAAGAAAGATCCTGAAGGACACTTCATAATGATAAAGTGAATCATACACCAAGAACACATAACATTTATTAATATCTATGCTACCAATCAGCGAGCCCCGAAATATGTAGAGCAATTACTAACAGAACTAAAAGGAGAAACAGACCAAAACACTATCATAGTAGGGGACCTAAACACCCCACTGTCAGATATGTACAGATTATCCAAACAGAAAATCAGTTAGGAAATAACATCCTTAAATGACACAGTAGACCAACTAGAGAGACTTTACATTTACAGAGCCTTCTATCCCAAAACAGCTGCTTATACATTCTTCTCTAGTGCACATGGAATATTCTGAAGGATTGACCACATACTGGGACACAGAGATAGCCTCAACAAATATAAGAGTGTTGAAATCATACCAACTATATTCTCTGATCATAATGCTTTGTAACTAGGGATCAATTGTAAAAAGAAAGTGGAAACAACCACAAATAAATGGGGATTAAACAACATACCACCAAAGAACAACTGGGTCAGAGAAGAAATAAAAAGGGAGATCAAGAGATATATAGAAACGAATGATAATGATAGTACAACATATCAAAATGTTTAGGACATGGCAAAAGTGGTCATAAAAGGAAAGTTCATATCATTATAGGACTATCTCCAAAAACAAGACTAGATCGAATAAACAACTTAACACTTCAACTAAAAACTAGAAAAGGAAGAACAAATGAGGCCTAAAGTCAGCAGAAGGAAAGAAATCATCAAAATTAGAGCAGAAATAAATGAAATTGAAAACAAACAAACAAACAAACAAAAACAATAGGAAAAATAAATGCAACAAAGAGCTGGTTCTTTGAAAAGGTTAATAAAATTGGCAAATCCCTGGCTAGATTCACTAAAGAAAAAAGAGAAAGGACACAAACAAAATCAGAGATGAAAGGGGAAATTATGACAGACACTGCAGAAATATAAAGGACCATACAAGAATACTATGAAAAAGTATATAACACCAAATTTAATAACCTAGAAGAAATGGACCAGTACTTAGAAAAATGCAACTTTCCTAGACTGAATCAAGAAGAACCAGAAAATCTAAATAGACCGATCAGCAGTAGAGAAATTGAAACAATCATCAAAAACCTACCAAAAAGTAAAAGTCCAGGACCAGATGTCTTCACCAGTGAATTCTACCTGAAATTCAAAGATTTAATGCCTATTCTCCTCAAACTCTTCCAAAAAATCGAAGAGGAGGCAAGTCTTCCCAACTTATTTTATGAGGCCAATATTCCTCTGATACCAACACCTGGTAAAGATAACACACAAAAATAAAACTACAGACCAATATTTCTCATGAACACAGATGCAAAAATCCTAAATAAGATACTAGCGAACCGAATACAGCAACATATTAAAAAGATTATGCACCACAATCAGGTGGGCTTCATTCCAGGGGCAGAGGGAAGGTTCAACATATGCAAATTGATTAATAAACAAATTAAAAAATAAGAATCATATGATCATATCAGTAGATGCAGAAAAAGCCTTCGACAAGATACAGCACCGATTTTTGATCAAAACACTTAAAAAAATCGATATAGAAGGAAAGTACCTTAACATAATAAAGACCATATATGACAAGCTCTCAGACAATATTATACTTAACGGTGAAAAACTAAAAACCATCCAATATCAGGAACAAGGCAAGGCTGTCCACTATCACCACTCTTATTCAATATAACTTTGGAGGTTTTAGCGTGTGCAATCGGGCAAGAGAAAGATATAAAAAGCATCCAAATAGGAAGCAAAGAAGTCAAACTGTCACTATTTGTGGATGACAAGATTCTCTATATAGAAAACCCTAAAGACTCACAAGAAAACTACTAGAAACAATAAGCAAATATAGCAATTTTCTGGATACAAAATCAATGTTCAAAAATCCATAGCATTCCTATATTCTAATAACAAAGTGTCAGAAAAAAAAAGTGGAAAAAATAATTCCTTTTGCAATTGCAACAACAAAATACATAAGAATAAATCTAATGAAACATGTGAAGGACCTATAAAATGAAAACTATAAGACCCTATTAAAAGAAATTGAAGAAGATACAAAGAAATGGAAAGACATTCCGTGTTCTTGGATTGGAAAAATTGATATAGTTAAAATGAACATATTACCTAAAGCATTATAGAGATTTAATGCAATCTCCATCAAAATCTCATTGGCATTTTTTAAAGAAATAAAATAAAAAATCATCAGAATTGTATGAAAGCACAAAAGACCCTGAATTGCCAAAGCCATCCTAAGAAAAAAGAACAAGGCTGGAGGCATCACTCTGTCAAACTCGAATTATACTACAAAGCAATAGTAATCAAACAGCATGGTATTGGCAGAAAAACAGACACATGGACCTGTGGAACAGAATCAAGAGTCCAGAAATAAACTCATATTTATATGGGCTAATAATTTTCAACAGAAATGCCAAAAATATACAGGGGAGAAAGGAAAGCCTCTTTAATAAATGATGCTGGGAAAACTGGAAAGCCACCTGCAAAAGAATGAAACTAGACTGTTGTCTCTCACCACACACCAAAATTAACTCAAAATGAATTATGGACCTGAACATAAGACCTGAAACAATAAAATGCATTGAAGAAAACAGGAACAAAAATCAAGGACCTTGGTCTTAAAGAGGATTTCATGAATTTGATCTCAAAGGTAAGGGAAGTAAGAGCAAAAATAAATGAATGAGACTACATCAAACTAAAAAGCTTCTGCTCAGCAAAAGAAACTGTCAACAAGATAAAGATACAACCATCCAAATGGAAAAATATATTTGTAAGCTACACCTCTGGTAAGGGCCTAATATCCAAAATATACAAAGAACTCACATGACTCAATAACAACAACAACAACAAAAACAATCCAATCAAAAAAAGGGCAGAGGATCTGAACAGACACTTCTCCTTAGAGGACATACAAATGGCCAACAAATATATGAAAAGATGCTCAACAACGCTAGCTATTAGGGAAATGCAAATTAAAACCACAATGAGATACCATCTCACACTTGTTAAAATGACTATAATCAGCAGCACAAGTAATAACAAATGTTGGAGAGGCTGTGGAGAAATAGGAACCCTCATACACTGCTGGTGGGATTGCAAATTGGTACAGCCACTATGGAAAGTGTTATGGAGGTTCCTCAAACACTAAGAATTGACCTACCATATGATCCAGCATCCCTCCACTGGGTATTTACCCCAAAGACTTGAAAAACCATATCTGAAAAGATATTTGTACATTGATATTCATAGTATCAATATTCACAGTGGCCAGGACATGGAAGCAACCGAAGTGTCCTAAGATAGAGGACTGGCTAAAGAAGCTGTGGTACATATATATAATGGAATATTACTCAGTCATAAAAAGAGATGAAATATTGTCATTTGTAACAACATGGATGGACCTCAAAATAATCATACTAGGCGAAATAAGCCAGACGGAAAAGGTTGAAAATCACAGGATATCACATATGTGGGATGTAAACCTAAAAGCAACAAATGAACAGGACTAACAAACAGAGACTCATGGACATGGACAATGGACTAGTGGTTACCAGAAGGGAGGGGGAAAATAAAAAATAAAATGTTAAAAAAATTATGTATATATAACATTAAAAAAATAAACTGGCATTTAAAAAAGAGATTATGACTCAAATATATGTCATCTATGTAAATATATGTATGCATATAATCTAAATATTAAAATCTGTCAAATATTTGTCAAATCTTCCCAATATGAAGATACAATTTTATACCATGTTGCAATTGATACCTGAAATTCCTGCTCTTGCCTTCTGTTCATGCACTGTTCTTTGCAAGGTCAATCTAGGCATTAAGGAGTATATGCCATAAGGCTCTTGAAAGAATACAGATATAAATCAGACTTTGGGGTCTGTCCTGTTCTGTGTTTGCACAGGTTCCCTTTGACAACATTATGGTCTGATCAAATGTTGATGCAGCCTCACCATTTCTGCTACTATAGAAAGCTACTGACTATTCTACCTCTTGGTTCCCTCAAGCTGTCCTGTCAGCTGGATATAAACAAACAGCTTTTCCAGCTACTAGCCTTTACCAGCTAATTACGAAATCCCAGGGTTTCATTTATATTTTATTTAGGTTCTTCTCTCCTCGAAGCTCTTTCCCTCTTTCTTCTTTTACAAAATAAAATTTCCTATGCAAATCAATTAGTTAATATTCATTAAGCAATTACTATGTTTAAAGAATCATTCTAAGAGTTTTATATTATTCTATTCATTCCTAACAACAAACTAAGTTAGGTACTATTATTATCTCCATTTTTCAGGCGAGAAAAAATAAGGCATTAAAAGATTAAATAATCGTAGAGCCTGGATTCAAATGAAAGCTTTTAGATTCAACAATTCCTACTTTTCATCATTCTCATTAAGACCTATCATTACCAAAAACATCTCTAAGGGTGGGGCAGTTTAAAGGTGGCTCTCTACACGAGCTGTAGGTCAACCAGAATAAATGGTTTGATACATTAATAGTATGTATAATTATATTCCCATCAAACAAATGATAATCTCTTTTCAATTAGGCAGAATATAATGAACATAACATGAGATTTATGAATTAAATGGTATTTGGCACTTGACTTGAATGTCGTTATTTGTTTGCTGTGATTTTGGGCTATTTATTGTAACTACCTAAGCCCCCATTTCTTTGTCTGTAAAGAGGGATGATAATGAGTATCTTTAAAATTGGAATATTCTTCTTTGAGTAGATAAAATAATGTGTGTAAAGCAACCAGCATGATGCACAGAGCACTTGAAAGGCAGATACTTAGTATTAATTTCTTTTTTCTTTTCCTGGTTAGAAAAGAAGAAAAGTAAACCATCAGATACTGTGCATTACTAAGTAGAATCCTTTTACAAAATGGAGCGCACTATAGTGAAGATGGTCCTGTTCAAGATTCTAAATATTGTACTTAATAAAACAATTTCCTGCTATAAGCTACCAGTAAAAATTAAAACTCAAATCCATGCTATGTTATTTGCTATATTGATTTTTTTTTTCTGGAGTGAGTATGCACAGGTGATCTGTAGAACACAAAAATAATCTAAAATAAAATGTAATACTTCCTTTTGGTAAAATGCTATGGACCAACTGCTACAAAGAGCTCAGTGATTTATGTAATCATTTTCTGTAGCTATATTAAAAATATTTTATTTATTTAATATTAGTATGATTATATTTGAAGTTCAGAAGTACAAATATAATTTTTACATTGATGAAATCATACCTGATTTTTAAATGCTAAGACTAAAAGGAAATATGTCCCCAAATTTCTGGGTCATCTGTAATACAAGTTATTCTATGACTAGCGGAAATTTCAATGTCATACTTGGTCCTAATTCTGCTCACAAAATGTAAGTATTCTGTTAAAAGTATTTGACTTATATCAAGAACAGAATAGTTAATTTTTGCTCATCTATGCAGTTAATTCAATTCTCTAGCTTTTGCTCCTTTACCATGTACATAGACAACAAGAATTGTTTTTCAATAACGCATTCTCTAAATGAAGGAAGAAAATGGATTGTTTACGTTCTATGATAAAACGCCCCGGTTTTGGCTGCATTCAAACTCAAAGTACAAGTATTTGAATTGTTTTCCTACTTCTGGAAATATATAGTTTATGCCCTTGAGTAAAAGAGATGAAATCTTAATAGTTAATAGTATATTGGGTTCCATACTTCTATCTGTGGACATATATGTATATACATTTATGATACAGAAAGCAATTTCCACTCCAACAATTTGTTACGTAATTCACCCCAGCCCAGCATTTACATGAAGGATAGGTTCAAAAAGCATCTCTTGAAAAGATGAATAAGAGAATATAGAATATTCACTCTATAAGGAATATCTTGTGTTAAAGTAAAATTGTTTCATTATATTTTTGCTAATTCTAAGAAAAAGTAAATACATTAAGAGATATAAGTGGAATAGAACCATGGAATAGCAACATAACCACCAAAATCACCTCTATCTCATGGGCATGTTACTTTCTTTTTTAAAAAAGAATATACTATGTAAATTATAAAAGGAAAAATAAGAAATTTATCAATATCATCTATCATAGAATTGCTTTGGTAAATACATTTTTTTACACAAATCTATTAAAAGTTAATTTTAAAAAAATCAAAATTTATAAGATGAAAAAAATTGAAAAATAGTTTTCTAAAATCCCCCTGTAATTAGCAGTAATTATGGATAATTTATCCAACTAGGATTGCCATATTTAACAAATAAAGGACTCCTCCATATGTCATATTTAATATATGGAACACATAAATACTAAAAAAAATTATTTTTTGTCTAAAATTCAAATTTAATTGTCAATCATATTTTTACATAACAACTCTAAATTTCAGCTTATCTTTTAATTGTGTTCCAAATATGTTTAATAAATTAATTTATAAACAAAATGTACTTTTAAAAATTTTGTACTTATTCAAAATTATTAATCCTTCCTTCTTCTCTTGTCCTTTGCTGAACATACCTACTCCTCCTTTAAAAAATCAAAATGTTTTCCTAATTTTGGAATATGTTCTTAACCCTCTAACAATAGACTTGTTTAAGTATATTTTCTAGAGTGTGAGATTCCTGCTCTACTAAAAAATATCACATTAAGGGTGTAGGCAATTGTTATCCACCTTCACATACACATATCTAGAACAGGGGCTGGGTAGGGACTATGCCTCCTTACATGTACTATTCAGTCTCACCATCCTCCATTCCTCTCCAACACAGATTCACAAATAACTTTCTCTGTCTCTTTCTGTCTCTGTGAATGTGTGTGTGTGTGTGTGTGTGTGTGTGTGTGTGTGTGTGTGTGTATCTCTATCTTTGTCTCTCCCTCTTACTTTCTGCTAAAGCATTGCAGCTGTGGTAGTTTTATGAGCGTGAAGGGAAACAAGTGTGTAAGAAGTCTGAATCTTTTTTGCATCCTAGAATGTTACAGTAGGGACCATAGTGAATGAATGGGACAAGCCTCTGTGGAGAAGTGCACATGGATTCTTGCCAGAAGTAGAGATGCTGGGAAGCAATGATGAGAAAAACAGCAATAGTGGTAGCCCTGGAATGGGGCTACAGAAAGTACCCTGACTGTATATGAAAAAGTGTCAGCCAAGGAAGTACTTGTTGCATTTATGAGTGAGCTCAGGGATAAAAATCAGCAAACTCTGCCTGCAATATACATTCTTTGTTTTTAGAACAAAGGAGTACTAGTAGAGCAATAAAAGTAGAATATGAGAAGAAACATTTCTGGAAGGGGAAGGAAGACAGAGCAACTTATGTAAAGATACAGCAAATGCAGAAATCCCAATTGCACTTTTCTCATTGATATAAATGTAAAATAAACATCAAGAACACTTCTTGGCAATCAACATTTGTTAGATCTTTTTCTAATGTATAACTCTGAACCTAAGGTCTCTTATCTAATCTCTTTCCTCAACAAAAAAACTCAAAGGGCATGAATTCATTTCAGTATCCTTTCCTTAATAAAAATCCAATTAATCCAAACTCAATGATGTGTTATACACTTTAATAAGTTCTTTTTGAATTTCCATTAAGATTTACCCCAAACATAAAAGCATTATTTGCTTATTAAAATCTTGTTAATTTGCAATTATCCTGGTTTAATTGAAATATTTTCCAATTTCAGAATGTTCAATTAACAAATTACTTTCCAGAAACATCTATTGTTCTGGTGAGGTTTATATATACAATTAGGCACAGGCGTATGTGTGTTTGTCTGCCCTTATTTTTATAATTACATGTATCTGCACTTATAGAGTGTTTATATAATTCTGAAATAATACAAATATTTAGAATTTGGATATTTTAAATAAGCACTACAATTTTTAAGATAAAGGTCCATTGAAAAATTTAGGGCAAAATCTTAGCATATTTAACCTAATTTTTAGGGACATTATTCACTTAAGGAAAAAAAAACTCACTGGCAATCATGCAGTTGTTGAGTGACTTTTTTTTTTTTTTTAAATGTGTGACCTGTATCTCATGTTCATTCAAAGAAAGACATTTTGTTAAGAACAAAACTTTCATCATAGTCACATGGGCCATTTTTATAAATAAAGTAGCCTAATGCATGCTTTTCTTTGGTTAATTCATAGATCCAAATGTCAATCATTCAAAATGTATTGTCCGTTTGAATTAGTGGGTGGGGAGACTTCTATGCTAGAAGAAGGGTTATTGGGAAATATTTAATTATTGTAAGCCCAAGCTGGAAGACTGTTACAATCTAGCAAGGCAAGAGTTGTTTACTCTTCAAGCAAGCTGACTGAAACCTCATGGGTTTGAGTTCCAGTTCTGTCACTTGTCAGCTGATTGATCACAGGCAAGTTACTTAACCCCTCTATGCTTTAATTTCCTCATTAATAAAATAGTGATAAAATTTTACTTTTGTTCATAGAATTGTTTTAGGTTTTAAATGATTTCATATTTGTAAAATATGCATTTTTTCCCAGGTATATAATAAGTGCTACATAAATGTTTGTAAACTTTGTTTTATCTATTATCTATCTATCTATCTATCTATCTATCTATCTATCTATCTATTGAGTAAAATAAAATCAAAATTAGCAAAAAATTAAGACATGTATTTATGCTTGTAGATTTAGGTTATATTGATTTGTGCTAGGTCCTTTTCACATCCATTATCTAATTCAACCCTTTTAACAACTCTGTGAAGGTATATTATCATTAATTTACAGATGGAAAAAAAAATACCTGAAACTTAGAAAGATAAAGGAAATTTCTCCGGGTAAAACAGCTAAAAAATGATAGACCTGAATTCAAACTCAATTCTAGAGACTTTAATTCTAGTACTCTTTCCATTATCCAAAGGATATTGTGACGTTACGGGAAGGGTTTACATTTGTTCTGCCAAAAGCTCATGGAAAGGTACTATATTTAAATCATTGCAACTACAAAAAGCGCACTTTGAGTTTTATTTCTTCTCTCACCTAAGTAGTAATAATAGTCATTTTAAAGAACCTACTATTGTACAAGATGCTTTACATATATTGCCAAATTTTACAATTCAAAGTAGGTATTATTTATATTCAGAGAAAAATATTTGGCTGAGAGAGATTAAATAATTTAACCAAGTATATCCTGATAGCAAATTGCCTGGCTAGATGGGAATCAAACCCAAGTGCATTGAGCTCATTCCACTAAATCGTATTACCTTTTATTTAAATACCTCGAGATAAGTAAGCCTGAATTTTTAACCCAAAATCTCAGTTGACATCTTCTCTATGATATTACAAATCATTCCTACATTTCTCCCATAAAAGTTTGGAAAACATCAATACTTATACTAAATTTCTGTAGTTTTTCCAATATTTAAAGACATAAGATTACAGGAAACCATCTACAAGACTAATTTACAAACCAGGAATTCTCTTTTCTGAATTCAGTTTTGAAAATAAGGAGGAGCTAAAGGAAAATAAAATGGAATAATAAAAGTAGGAGTAATCAGGAGGAATAAGAAAATTCTAAGAATCAAATATTATTAGAGTAAATTATAAAAATTAGGAGGTCAGAGAAAAGATGAAAATTTCAGAATATCTAGGGGGCCATCCCTCTTTCATAATCACTTGCCCCAAACACTAATTCTGTGTTAAAACCCAATTACTGCACACAGGTAGGTAACGTATAATCAGAAAAAGTCTATGGATTATAAAATCGAATTGACTTGAGTTTTAATCTCAGATCTGCCAATACTTAATGATGTAACCAATTTTTTGATCCATCCAGAAACGCTATGAGAACAGAAAGGGCCTCCTGGAGGGGGGAAAAAGTTTGTTCTAGGATAGGAATAATATAGCTTTAAAAAGGAAAAAGATTATTTAGTTTTGTAATTCTTGAATGCCTACATCAGAATTTCTTCATTTAATTGTTAAAACTAGATTCCAAAACATCTTGACATTCTGTATGTTTAACAAGCATGTTAGGAAATTCTGATGAACAGTCAATTTAGGTACATGAGCCTAGGCAAATTGGATATCCTAGATAGATAAAAGAACAAGTAAAATATGTAAAAGAATTCTTTGTAAATAGAATGTTACAATTAGAATATCAAACTTATGCCAGATAAATGATGTGGTTAATAAGATTAACTAAATAAGTAATTTGCATATTATTTGTGGGAACATTTAAAAATCACTGAAAAGTTTTAAATGGAAAGAAAAGGCAAGAATAGTTTTGTGTCTGAAAAATATTACCAATAGAGGTATTAGGAGGGTGGATTTGAATAAGGAAGAAAGGGAGATAGATTAGTAGGAGACTCTTGACATAATCTAATTAAGGGTAAATTCTAAACTGTGTGGAATGACCAGGAATAGTACAAAGGAAAAAGGAAAAGTGGCACATTTAGGAGATATCCCAGGTTTGACAGAACTTGTGACTTTGAATAAAATAAAAGAGAGGAATTAGTCAAAATGATCCCGAGTTATTTTTTTTTTTTTAGCCTCATTGATGGAAAGAATATTGGTGACACTAGTAGAGGGAAAGTTGTGACACTTTCTTTAGCTTCAAGTATAAATGCATTCACTAAAGAGTGAGAAAGAAAAACAATTTTAGAAGAAAAATGATGTCATCTTCAGTAATATTTGATTGCTTGGCAATGCTTAAGTCCTAACAAATCAGAAATTTCCTTCTTTCTGATATCTAATTAGAACTTTGAAAACATCTTATTACAACCAATTTGTACAAAAGGGAAAGTTAATGCACCTGTCAACTTTTATATTTCTATTTACTTTAATATTTCAATCTTCCATTTAATGTTGATTGATTGACAGTGACATTATTTAGTGATATGCATGTTAATATGTATCATGCAAATGTCAAATGTATGTATTTAACTACTTAAATTATTAAACAGGAAAGTTATTTAAGCTATCTCTATGTATGTGCATGTGAGAACTATAATAACTCAATAGCAAGGCTTAACATTTGTTTTCTTAAAAACAAATGTCTAAAAACTTAAGTTGTACAGCAGTATTCATTTTTTTAGCTGCAATATTTTCTCTGTATTTCATATATTAGGGAAGATGTCAATTTTATACTAAGCTAGAGAACATCTATCTATAGTTATTCATCACGGACAGTGGTTTAGGTCATAATTTATTCTCTAGCTTTTAAAGTGTGCCCTCTACATATTTCTCATTTTCATCTTTAAAGTTCTGTAAAAAAAAAAAGGGGTACAGAAAGATTTGGTGACAAACCAAATATATTCACAACTCTGGACCTGTATACGGCACACATTTTAAGGAGTCTTTAAAGGGCTAATGGAAGTGCTTTATATCTTTTAAAGTATACATGCCATTATTTTAGTAATAATGATACAAAAGTAGGTTTCCCATTTTGGTGAAAATGGGAACATCTCTAAAGTTTCTTTAATATTCACCAAATAAATACTATAATACAGAATGTTTTAGATAAGACTGCTGAGAGATCATAAGGGAATAGTATAAGTTTTAACAAGGAGAATAAATGTTTCTTGGCATCTCTCACATAGACATATTTCACATTTAGGTTAATAAAGATTGAGCTTGCTTCTTCATTTTCTTCCAAATGATTACCTTACAGACTGAAGAAAACAAAGTCGAATGTAAATTTTATACCAGTCTTATGAAAAACAGAGACTATATGACTAGCTCTAAATTATTCACTTAATAACTGAGCCAAGGCTAAGACCTGGGCATTTTGATTCTTAGTTAATTATTATCTTCATTCTATTTCATTTTCATCTTGAATTCATGCACAACTAAATGTGTAGATTATTCAGGAGCCTTTAATTTTTAATAATCTTGGATGGAAAACTAATTTAGGTACTCAAATGGGCAATGTTCTTTTTTTAAAGTTGAAATCCTTAATTATTATTTTAGCTGAGGATCGTTTAGGACGATGAGATAAAGTGAAAGTACTTATGCTTTATAAGAAAGGCTGATCACTTTGGCCTTTATCACATTTCACATAGGAGGCTTAAATACCGTTTATGTTCTATAGTGCATTTAAAATCAGTGAGGGATGAAGATAAATTTTACTTGACCAATAGAAAAAAATGACTGTAAACTGACTCTGAATGCACATCAGTAGCTTTCACCTTCTGACAGAGCAGTATTTCAGAAGATAACAGAGAGGAGGAATTTATGGCAGGTGCATTACTACTTAGGAACTAATCTCAACCACATGGCTGTTAACATGAAATATGGATTTTAATAATCCTGGCTCTGTGAGTTGTGTGATCATGCCTGGTGGGAATGTGATTAGCCACAGCCTGCAAGATTAATTGAGATATACAGCACATGATTACATCTAGTGAATTTCAAGCTACTCTGATTATACTAGAGTTTGCATAGTTAATGTTGTATTTTTACAGCTAAAAAAAAACAAACAAATAAATCAATATTCCATTATGACAAGAATAAGGACTCTCTTTAGGTCGTTAAACAGGTCACTTAATAGAGTGTAAAAGTCTTCCAGAGAGAAGGAAAAATTTTTAAATGTAGATAGAATATAGATAAATAGAAAGAGATATATATTATAAATAGAGCTCATAAAAAATTTTGAAACTCACTGTTATGGATATTATTTAAAATAAAATTTTACTCAGGAAAAGAAAATAGTTTCTGACATCGACACATACAGATTTAGGAGATAAGAATTTTAAATCAAGAAGTTTAATTAATGATGACAATTTTTTTGTTGCTACTTTGCAAAAATGGGTAGGGATTGTGATTTACTTATTTAAATAATGGATAATTTTTCATGGCATTTGCAAACAGTGTCAAAAGAGTAAGAAAGCTACTCAATCACTATCTATTAGTTTTTAATTCTTATTTGATGATAATTAAATGTTTATATTGAATGAATTAAAATAAATGTACAAATGAAGAGTATTACATGGGTAATGTGGTAAAGAAAATATTTTAATAAAAGTAATTGCTTAGATGTGAGACCAAGTTCCAACAAATACTTTTCAGAAACTTTGAAATAATGTACACAAGTGTAAACTCTTGTTATTACTTATTGCCTAAATATTGCTATTGTTCTTTATGTTCTCTCTTTTCCTTTTTTCATTATACACAGTCCTGGATGATCACATATGCGTTTATGTTTTCTATTTTAAATTTAAAATAAATCCAAATCTCCAGACCTAAAGCTTCAGATCCATTATGAACGTTTTCCAATGTATAGGATGAATTTCCACCTATACACATATGTGAAACCCACCCACCAAATTTATTCTTCCATTATATTTATTCTATCTTTGAATTTGTGGCTATTCTAACCACCCAATAATAAAATAAACTTTGCCATTATCTTTAACTCTTTATATCAATCTCCACATTCAACAGAGCTAAATTACTAAATATTTAATGAACAATTAATGTTTCCCTCAAAAGTCTTCTCTTTGGAAAAGCTTTAATGACTTTTCTCTCCACCCTCACTAAGATGGAATTGTGCTGAAACTTTCAAAGCACATTCCTCTGGGTTGGCAATTCTATTATTATTCTAATTAAAAAGCTGCCAGTTTCCAACTTGTCACCCTCTGTTCCTCTTTTTGCATTGCTTTCCAGCCAAACTACACTCCTTTCTATGTCTTAAATAGGCACTCCCTCTTTAACCTCCAAACATACTAATTTATGACTCTATGAATAACTGCATTCCTTTTTGCCTATGTATCCATTTATTAAGGAAAATTAAATGCTCTTGAAAAATCAAACTTTTATAAATTAAGAAATTGGGTTACATGCTTGTTTAAGAGAATGAAGATTCTTATAACCTACCAAGTATAGAATGACTATAGTGTAGACTATGGGAATATAAGTACACACATTAAGCAAATACCTCTTTAGTTATATCATTAAATTGATCAGAATCATGGAGTCACTTCCAAAGGAAGAATAAAAATTTCAGGACTCTCTAGTTAGTAATGGTGAAAACTAAGATTGACTATGATTAGAATTTTAAAAATTTCAACAACTCCTTTTAGATCACATCTGGACTCACTGACCCTATTCTAGGACATCAGACCTGGGAGGAATCTCTACAATATGAAAATCATAAAGAGAATGCTATTTTATGTAAGTGATAATGAAGCAATAGATTTTAGGAAGGAGGACAGAATAACACTATATATGTGTTTGAGGGATATTTCTATACAGTGCTTGATGAGCGCTCTAGGGTGATCAGTTAAAGAAACCTGGGGTGTCTGAATATAGAGCTTACTTTTTGTGATTGATTCATTGATTTTCATCAAATAAACCACAGATACTGCCAAAAGTAGAATCACTGCCTGAATTAAACTAATTCTTATTAAAATAAACTCTGTCATTTGGAAATGATTACTGTAATAACTAGAAACTGTATAAGTTCAAGAATTTTTAGGCACCATACATATATTTTAAAAGAAACAAGTATGTTATCCTCTGAGAAAGACTTAGTCACTACTGACAAAAAGAGGAGTCTTTTCTAGGGGTAAATTTTGCATTTTTAATTTTTCCTACCCTTTTTTGCATCTTTGAAACCTGATGCATTTTATTTTCATAAATAGCATGAATTCCAGAGAGTAGCATATTCCTACAGGGCTAGATAGTGTACACAGATACAAAATAGTGGCTGTATTTAATATTTAAAATATAGTAGATGTGTGGTAAACATCTTACCAATTAGAATTTGGAATAAAATTTGATTCTCCTTCTTTTGTTTTATAACATACTTAGTATATTGAGAATCTTTATTCATCAACATTTAATAGTAAAAAGAAGAGACAAAACATTTTCTGGTTCTTAACATATATTTGTATGTTGATAGATAACAACATGCCTCAATTTGTTCCATTTCTCGCCTTCATCCAGAAACCATGCTATTTTGAATTGTACAGTGTAACTTAGGTCTACTCATCAAAGTCACTTTTTAATATGCTAGAAAGAAATCAAAAGCCACTCTAGCTTCTAATTTTCACCTCCCAATTCATATTGATTTCATAATTATCTGATTTAGCATAGTATTTCTTATGTTCTGCTGTTAATACCAAGTGCTTTTTCTGTTTGGGGCAGCACAGAGGCTATTACAGAAATGTTAAGCCAGAAAGGTGAAACTCACTTATAAGTGTGTATAGTTAGTTACTGAAAGCCTGAAAAATTTGTGTGTGTTTTGTTTCACTTATTATTGTGCTTCAGCAGCACACTACAATCCCCTACAGGTCCATCAAAACTTGTTCAGAATTATTTATTTCCATTCTCACTCTATTTATAAACTCACACATAGATAATATCATGCATGATCATTTCTATCAATACAATCTCAAAGTTGCTTTAATCCAATGGCACTGAAAGAGTTCCAGTAGAATTACTCAAATGCTTGATACTTGTGTTGAATGGTTAAATTAATGACTGATAGCTCTATCTGTGTGCTGAGGTTCTATGAATGTATGCATTACATAAAAGTGATAGAATGTGTGATTAATTGTGTATGTGGCTTGTGGAATCAAATAGACCTGAATTATAATGACTTGAAAATTTTTTAGCTCTGTCAATCTATGTATGTTTCTTAAACTCTGTGTGCCTCAGATTTACTCTTCTTCAAAATAGATACAATAATGCATCCTATATGATTATTGTAAAGATTAATTATAAAGAACTTTGTTCAGTACTTAGTAGATGCTAAGCACTTAATAAATGACAAGTAGATGTTAGCATTCTTCACAGGAACATCTCAGTGAAAATATTATCAAGACAAAAAGATGATTTGAAAGATTATATATGCTGATTTCTTTGACACATATTTTGTGAACTTTCATAAAATGAGGAGTTAATAGGAGCCTGCTATTTTCTCTGTTATTAATAACTGTCTTTATTAGCAAAAAATTCAAGACTCACAAAAAATACAGTAGATAAATGAGAAAAGTAAATTTGTTTATATCGCAAATTAATTGGTACCAAGCTACTCTGGAATGCTTTTTTTTTTTAGACATAGAATTAGACATAGCTGTATGAAGAAATTAGGAGTGAAACAGTGAAATATGAACAAAGCAATTTCAAAAGCTAACTCATCTTCACAGATACTTTATATTTAGAAAAATCTATACATTATTTAGAGAAAAATTCTAGAAAATAAAGTAGAATTTTCTTAGTTCAAAGTGATAGATATTTAATATAAGATATATAAAAACAAAAGTGAAAATTAAATGTCTTCTATTTTTTTTCTCAGAAGTAATGTTATTGTATTTTCAAGATATTCAAGATCTATGCATTCATATTTAAAGCAGAATAGATCACACATTACACACAGATTTGCAATGCTTTATTCTTCACACATATAATTATTTTTACTTTGTTAAATTAAAATTTTCTAGTATGTATAGCACTTTTAAAGTAGTTGAATATTTGAAATGAGTTATAGTTCCAAAATTAATTAATTCTACTTTACAATAGCTGCTTATTTTCTACCATCTATTGAAAAATAGGTGGTTATATCAATGATCTCTAACCACAGTATTAAAAAATAACTATATATTTTTTCTCAACACTTTTTCTTAAAATTCAGCTCTGTAAGGAGACTTCTTAGGCTATGTCTATTATACTTTGCTCTTTTCTATTCTTTATTCACTCATGAAGTTCATTTGCATTATTTGTGTCAATGTTTGATGGATTTTTATATGCATGTTCTGTTTACCTAGTGGAGTAGATCAGGACTTTCCTTTTGATTTTGTCCTTGACTGACTCAGTGTATAGGCATGTTATTTACAAAGGCTTATAAAATAAATGAAATAAATATTTGATGTATATATATATTTCAAGATGATAAGCTAAAACAATATTAAATAGGCATTTCATGTCTTACTTAGTTTTTATTTTGGTGTCATCAAAGTTGCTATTCGTTGCCATCCTAGTAAATACCTTTTCTATGCCATCTTCCCTTCATCCTCCCGTGGGAGCTAAAAAATGACACGTAGTCACTATTTTAGGATTTAGTAATGTGCATTTTTTTTCCTGGGCTATGTCTGTGAAGGCATGGAGGCTAATAAGATAATCAAGCTGGTAGTAAGTAAAATAATAACTTAGTCATGTATTCATGTATTTACATATCCACTCACTCATTCATTCATTCATTCATTCACTTAATCAATATGTGCCAGGCCACTCTGTTAGGGATTGAGAATGTGTTCATTTTTTAATGAAGTACAATTGTGGAATGCTGTGACATCTGAGCAAAAGGGATCTATTACGTAAAGCAACAAGAAATGGAATAGTGGGTTTTGTGAAAAACAGTTCTAAAGGCCACAGGAATAAGAGAAAGAGAAAATGACGACTAGGTAGGCATGCACTCTACAGGAAGTGGTTAGTAAGATATTTAAAGCTCTTCAAATAGATCCCACAAACCTAACCTCAGTAAATTTACTTGAACTTTCCTTTTAGGTAAAGTGGACAGGCTCTTAAAAGGAGAAACTTTAACAATAGATTATTTGTTTACATTTGATTTGTGCTAGATATATTACCAGTATTATTTCTAGCTTTGATAATGATTCCATTTTACAGGTGAGAAACGTAAGAATATTTTTTCATTGGCTTTTGCATCTACAAGCAGATCTCATTTTCATCCATAATAAAATCCTGAAATCTTACATGAAATTTCAATTTATAAAATCTGAGGACAAATTTGAGACATACATGTTATATAAAAAGTTTTTTTTTTTTTACTTTAGACATGTAAAATAATGATAAAATATCTCAAATTATAATATATATTTTTAGATTTTGTGAAAAGATCCTCGAACTTTAAGTTTAAAACATCAGAAACACAGATTAAACACTAATTGAATATTTGTTGTAACAAATTTTAGCTAAAATTTTAGTTCTCAGTCAACTTAAAAATGACATTTCTTAGAAAATAATCTAAAAGGACATGCTTAAAGTGATTTTGTAAGAGGTTTTGTAGGCGAATTATCAGGAGCCAAACAAGAAATGTTTTATTACATATTTCCAAAACTTGATGAAAAGAAAATTGAACATCAACTTTCTTCTCTTGATAAAAGAGTGATCTAACTTTTTCAATAGTTTTATGTTTTTATTAACTTCTCTTTGTGTTGGACTCAGAAAAAAAAATGCTGCTTTAATTTTATTTTTGTGCTCACAACAGTAGCTTCTCCTTTAGAAATTCTGTTCAACACTGTTTCATGTATCTTGTGTATGTGCGTGCGTGTGTATGTGTGTGTGTGTGTGTGTTCTTATCCTTTGCACGCTGTTAATACAACTTAATTTTAATGAACATCCAACTAAGATGAAAAGATTCACTGCTTTGCCACACAGAATAATTTCATCATTGTCTTGATTGTAGTATCACGAAAACCAGCAATTTTATTTTTCTATTTTCTACTAATTTTCTAATATGTGGGAGAAGATAATAAAATATTTATTTAATTATAAAGATACTTGTGTATAAATAAAACAAAATGGAACTATCGGTTTGTCGGGAAATACCATCATGCAATTATTAAAACAATATGTTCAAAGGGAATAATTGGTATAGGAAAGGCCTTTTTAGAGGTGTTAACATATAATGTGTGAATATGCAGGTAGTGTTAAAGACAAGAATTGCCTCTGTCACCACATGTATATAAAACTGCAATCAGTAAATGAATTTGAACCAAGAGGGAGAAGAATAAACTGGCAACATTGTGCATATTCATAATAATGCACTATGCATTCAAAATAAATATGATTTATTTGAAGTCATTCTAGGGATTTAAATCTCTGTGGATAACTTTAGAAAACTGTATTTAATGAGCATTTGCTCTTTATTGTTTTCCCCTTACTTGTCATGTTAAAGAATTAAATTACAAAAATCACTGAATTATCTACTCCTTTGTTTTTTCAATTTAATTGCTGGAAAGTAACATACTTTAGAAAGCTCCTAGATTTCAGTGGCTACTGCAACAGTGATCTAAGGCAGATCAAAAGAATCAGGTAGTAAATCCCAACAATTTTATTATGAAAGTAATAATAAGTATGAAAATATAAACTACCCTTGTGCATAGAGCCAAAAAACATTGAGTGAAACAATGATGGTGACAGTTAATGT
Organism: Eidolon dupreanum; assembly: GCA_028627145.1. NCBI lineage: Eukaryota > Metazoa > Chordata > Mammalia > Chiroptera > Pteropodidae > Eidolon > Eidolon dupreanum. Next base: position 57,866,918 of record CM053510.1, on the reverse strand, counting down.
TGAATTGCCATTTTGTTTTTAAAAAAATCAGTTGCATAGCTGAAGAGATCATTATAAGAGTATTTGGCCAGTATAAAAGAAGGAGCATGTTGGCTTGTAATGAACATCCTCATGATCCTTATTTTACATGATGTGACTAATCGTTTTGTTTTATAAGCTATTTATTTTAGATTTTTTAAAAAATCACAAAGATAATACAGGGTGTTCCATATACCCCATACCCAAATTCTACTATTATTGATATCTTAGATTTAGTAAGGTACATTTGTCACAATTAATGACCCAACATTGATACATTATTATTAATTAAAGACCATATTTTATTCAGATTTTCATGGATTTTTTTAATGTTCCTTTTTTGTTCTATGATACCATACAGAATACTATATACATTATTCATCACATTTCCTTATGCTCCTCCAGGTTTTCATAGTTTCTCAGGTACCCTTTGTTTTTGATGATTATGACAGTTTTTAAGAGTACATTTTGTAGAATGACTTGAATTAGTCCGATATTTTTCTCACGATTAGCTTGGGTTTATGGTTTGGGGGTGGAATGCTAGAGATACAGTGCCATTCTCATCATGTTATGTCAAAGGTACACAGTATCAACATGACTTACTGTTGATGTTTACCTTGATTACCTCAATCCAGTGTTTTCAGGTTCTCTAAAGTAAGTTACTTTTTTTCTTCCCTTTTCTTACTCATTGGAAGAAAGTTGCTATGCACAGTGCACTTTCAAAATGTGGAGAGTTTTGCTCTACCTCCTAAGAGCATAATATCTACATAAACAATCTGAATTTCTTCTGTTCAGATTTGTCTTTTCTTCCCCTATTTGTGTCTTTAATCAATCATTTATTTATATCAATATGGACTCAAGGATATTTACTTTGTGTTAGGTATTAATCCAATATATTTTATTGCTCAAATAGTTCCAGCTTTGGCCATTATGAGCTTTCAGTTGGCTCCTATGTCCTCTTGACATATCACCATTTTTTGAGGGAGGGAACTTTCTTTATGTTGACATTAGACAATTCTCCAGGGTCTTGAAAATTTTTTTTCTTTTAAGAATAGACTGCTTTAAAAAAAAATGGAGATGTAAATAGAAGAGATATACACATATATAGAAAATGTTGGATTTGGGTTAGTCTCTTTTTCTAGGTCATATCATGATTTTTCCATTTCAGAATAAACATCAAGGTATGAGGTAGTGGGTAAATTATGTAGACATCTTATTTGAATATATTAAATGTTAATAAAATTAATTTAAAATAAACAAATATAATAGACACTAACAACTTCATGATTCCTTTAAGGACAAGGAATCATGAGGGCATTCATATGATGCTTACCATATACAAGCATTATGTTAAAACCTTTACATGTATTAACTCATTTGATCTTTACAGAATTTCTATAAAATAGGGATATTGTTATTAATAGTCATTTTATAGAAGATAAAATCAAAGCATATAGAAATCAAATAATTTGCCTAAGATTATAGAAATTGGTAAAGGCATGATTTGAACTCTGACACTCTGCTTCTAGCATGCTTTTAAACATTGCAATACAGTGCCCCTTTTGTAAAATATGTAGGATATATATTTAATAATACTTGGTAAAATTATATAAAAGGAAATATCTGTACTTATGAACTCATTGCTAAAACCAAATGAATGTCTGTCAAGCATGTATCTCTTTTGAGTTTTAGCCTTTGACAGTCAACAGTCTGGTGTCCTTCATTTAGATCTATTTTAAGTACTTGAAAATATACACACCGTACAAAACATCAACTTTCATTCCTACTCCACTTATGGATTTGATTTTTGTACCTGTATCCATCATCTTTTTACTCACCCAAGCTAGAAAACCAAAAGTTATTTTTAACTTCTCCTTTTCCCTTACTCACTCACTCCACCTAAACGATGAATGATTAATTTTTCAGTTTAGAATATCTGCTTAATTTTCATGGTAAGTTCTTGAATTTATGGCTAAAAACTTCTACCTAATTCAGATGGAGATCATGCCTTGACGGAATTCCTACAACAAATTCCTTGTAAATAAACGCTATCTAATTCTAATTCTCATGTTTCCAGTCCACTGCAAGACTGTGGAAAAGTATGTCTCTGAGTCAGACAGAACAGGGATGATATATGATACCAAAGAGTCAAAGTTATTGGGCCTTGAAAGTTACTTAACCTTTCTAAATCTCAATATTTACATCAGTAAAATGACAAATTTTAATTTTTATCCAAGAGGATAGTTTCAGTATATGATTAATAGACGTAAATCATCTAGTCTGGTGCCTAATATATGTTGATACTCAAAAAGTGGTATCTATAAATTATATAAATGTATAACCACTATTTTGTACAGCTGAAACTAACATAATATTGTACGTCAACTGGAATTGAAAAATTTTTTTAAAATGTGGCACCTAAGTTTAGTTAAAATAAAATCTAAAAGTGACACTCTCTTGCTTGAAAATTATATATGATCCATTATCTATGGAAGGGTCAGCAAACTTCTCTGTATAAAGCTAGATAATAATTTTTGCTTTTGTGTACCATATGATTTCTGTAACAAACTACTCAATTGTTGTTGAAGTGCCAAAAGAACAATAGAAAATACTAAATGAATAGATTTGGCTACATTCCAATAAAACTTTATTAACCAAATAATGGCAGTAAGCCAAATTTAGGCTGCTTGCCACAGTTTGCCAATCTCTGATCAAAAAACCCAAGTTTCTTAAAATGGCTTTTATAAAACCTTATTGTGACATAATATATGCTTTTAAAACTTTTTATTCTGGCTTCCTTTCTCTTTTCTTCCCTTCCCATATTTTACATTATATTAAAACTGAACTACTTAAGGTTCTTAGCAACATTTTTTTCTCAGACCTCACATTCAGATCATTCTATCTTGATCATCCTTCTTATCCTAGATATAAGTTCTGCATGTTTATTCATCATGTGTCAGCTCTGGCTTCATCTCCCCCCCTTCCACAAAAGAAGCCTTTTAGGGACCTTAGGTACATACAGATTTTCATGTATCTGTCTCCTTTAACAACAGGGATTGTATCATATTCCTTTTTCTACCTTTAGAAGCTGACTCAAGAAATATTTTTTGAGCTAAAGTGAATTTTCACATTATCAAATATTATCCATTCCAAAAAGCATTCACATCATTGTTTTTAAGTCAAAGCAACAATCTAATCTGTCAAAATTTTATTAGCACATTGGTTTTACATTTAAGAAATAAAGTTCTTTTCTCATCGACTACTAAATTTGAGCATTATGTATGCAGAGACTCCATGTTTCCCTTTATTCTTTATTGTCTCAACCCTACTGGCCTTTATTCTTGAAGGCACCATTTTTCCCCCTCCAGTAGGCCTTTATGACCTCTGTCTGGCATGCTTCATTTCAATTCTTCCTCATCTTTCAACCTCGACTCAAATATCCTTCTTTTAAACATTTAAAATTGTCCTAGGTTGTACCTTTTGTACCATATATTGTAATTTTATATTTGTTTCTAAATTATTTGGTTAAAAGTTGATCTAAATCCCTGGCTCCCTGCAGCAGAGAGTTGTATTTTATTTTATTTTATTTTATTTTATTTTATTTTATTTTGTTTTATTATTATATTTTGATTCAGATATCTCTAACACCTCAAAATTTACCTAACATGTAATGATTGTGTTAAATAAATAAATAAATAGCCCAATTTAGCTTTGTAGTATTTTTGTTGTCATAATTTTATTAAATTATAATAATTCAGCTATTTTTCATGTAGCAATATTATTTAGAAGGTATTTCCTCTTTCATTTCAAAAATATTATATCTATTTGTGTTTTCAATGCTTTATACACACACACATCGATAATTTTTTGTTTGATGACTACATTACTTTTCAAAAATAGCTAAAAGTACATATTTATCCTTTATTTCAGAAATGTTTCTTCAAATGTTTATGTGACTAAAGTTTGAAACATTTATTTTCTACATATTTTATATGCAGTTTTTATTTATAAATTCACCTATCAAAATATCTTCCTCATTCTTACATGTCTGAAACCACCAACACTGCAATATTATCAAAGTCCCTACAATTAGAGTTTGTTATATTTAATTACTTTTCCTAGATATAATAATTAGCTGACTGTTTCACAAAAGTATAGTTTTTCAAAGGACATTAGTAGGTATTTTGGAATAAAAAATAAGGAATGGTTACTATTGTATGGTCAACTAAATTTAGTGTTAAACAAGGTAAAAAAAAATCCTTATTATACGAAGCTTTAATATAGTAATGTTTTCAATTAAAAAAAATAATGTTTCTCAAACCATTTTACTATGGAACTATTTTGCTGACCACATATCTATTTAGAATTTTTATCTTCTGCCTATTATATATAGTAGTTTTCATGACTGACCTTTTACTTAGCATTAAACTACTTGAAAGTAGGATTACACTATGTTATCTCTCTCTATCTAACTTGTTACAGTACTTTGTAAATAATTCATGTTCAAATATATTATGCATTCTTTATTGAATTTAAATGGTTCAGGATTTTTTCAAATTAATTTCTACTAGATTTTTCTGTTATTTTGATTTACTATATATTATGACTATTCTGTTTCCTTTTATATAACCATATAAATTATGGATTTTTCAAGTGAAGAAGAAATAACCAGGATGTGTATATCTGAATTCACTGCTAATTTATGAAACAAACAAACATTTTAGTAGCCAATCAAAATATCACTTATATCTGTCTACCTCCAGAAAATCCTGAAAAGAACCTAAGTAGCCAGAGAATTACTTGAAGGTGTATTTCAGAATGCTGCCAACAAAATTTATACTTACAAATATTAAATACAGGCATAACGATTGATGCAAATAGGATTGAAATATAACTTGGGTTTCTATTGTACCAAAGGACAGAACCAGCACCTGATTCTACTTTTAGTTTTGTTGAAATACAATATGCTACATCAAGACATATTATTAAGACTTTTGCAAGTAATTGAATCTATTTTGTGAGAACTGTGCATGTATATAAAAGCAATAGAATCTTATGTTCCCTATAATCTGTATCTATGGTAGTATCAATTATCATCGAGTTACCTAAATGTAGTATTCATTTTTATAAAGCCCAAGAAAGGTTATCATAAAGTAACTACTATGTAACTTGAGTGATTAGAATGAGGTACATCTCATGAAGTATGGCTAAGTGAGCATTTTGAAAATTCAATATGTGCCTTCTGGTCTTGACCTTTAAGGTGCACCATAAGATAAACCGCATGACACTAAAACTTGAATAAGCAGCAACTTAACTACCTAGAAATAGTTTCAACTGTTTTTTTTTTGTTTGTTTTTTAAATAAGATTTTACATACAATGATGCAAATTATATGGGGTTATTAAACAAGTACATGTTTACAAAGAATAATATGTTGTCAGGCATATAATGATAGTAAGTTAGTTTCAATACATTAAGTAGTATTATATTGACCTTATAATTTAATATTCAGTATCTGTGTGAGTTGAGAGGTTTTTGGGTACAACTGTCCATCTGGGAAGGTCAGTTATAATCCACAGCTAATAACACTATGCAAAAATAATGTGCAGGATTTGAATTGTAGATATAAATACATTAACCTTCAAGCTCTCATGCAAAATAACCATGGAAGAGTCTAGGAAGATGACGACCCGAAAACAGCTCCTCATGTATAGACTAACAATGCCAGTCTATTTACTTCCCCTGAGTAAAGTGGTTTCTGAGGCCTTAGGTTCAGTGGGAGTCAGGACAGAAATAATTGGTGTGAGGATTGTTCACCTCTGGTCTGGATAAAGGCAGGCCAGTGTCTGAGCTGTGGAGTCAGGATCCTGGGAAGGGGTTGGCTGGCTGAGATGAGGGTTAACATCTGTTTCAGGCTACCAAGAAGGGTGTGAACCAATGAGCTAAGTCCTCCAGTTTTCTGAGCTGGGATAGACTAAGATTTATAGTTAGGAAGGAAGTAGCTCATTCTCCATTACTGGCCATAAGAAGAGAGTGCCCATTCATCCCCTTAACTTTTGGGTATGCTGACACCTAGAGTTCCCAAGAACACACACAAGAGACCCAAAGAGCCAACAAAACAGTAACAACTGAGTTGGGGCGAAGGAAATTATGCACATTATATATTACAGTGAAACTGCACATTAAAATTAAAAGATAGGTTGAAGGAAATATTTTAAAAAGTATTTCCAGAGGACATAATTTTGAACTGCAAATTTCTGTAGCTATTTTTAAAAGAGAGGTTATTAGTTTACTACTGGTTTAGAAGAGCAAGTTCAAGAAGTATATCAAAACACCAAGACAGAAAACAAAGGGAAATAATAAGAAATTCAGAAAAATTATCTCTCAACAAATATATAGATTTCAAAAATGAATCAAAACAAAGATATTTTGGACAAACAGAAACTAAGATAATTCATCCTTGTAGGCCCACTAAAAAATATTAAAGAAATTTCTTCAGATAGAAGTGATCTTAAAAAGAAATCAGAGATGCAGGGAGAAATTAAGAGTTCCAAAGATAATAAATAGGATGAACAAATCTATTTAAATAATGACTTTATAAAACAACAATACAATATCACTTGAAGATTAAAAGATATTTACAGAATAAAATATATGGAAACAATGGTATGTAATGCAGGTGGATTAAATGAAGAGAAAATATTCTGAAGTTCTTACACTGTTTGGGATATAGTAGTACTAATTCTTGTTGGGCTTCAGCAAGTTAGGGATGCATGTTTTAAGCTCTAGGTTACCCCTAAAAAAATAGTAAAACAATGCATAATAAACTACAAAGTGGGAAAATGGGAAATGATAAAAAAAATATAAATCAAAATAACTTAAGAGAAGAAAAAATAATATACAGTAGAAGAGTGAAATAGTAAAACAAAACAAAAAAAATTAGTTGATTTAAACCTAAATATTTTAGGACTATTTTAAATTGAACAGAAAAAAAAATTAAAAGACAAGATTGTCAACCTAAAACCCCAAAACACAACTATATATTGCTTATGAGACAAATAAAGATAATAATAAAGAAAGCTTGAAATTAAAAGAATGAAATGAAATGTACTATGGCAACATTAAGCAAAGAAAGCTACTAACATCAGATTTAGACTTTCCCTAAGAAACATTTCCAGAGACAACATAGATGGATCTTGAGATAATTATGCTAAGTGAAATAAGTCAAAAATAAAGGGTCGAGAACCATATATGGAATATAAAACTGAAAGCAACAAATGAACAAGAGAAACAAATAGAGACTCATGGACATGGAAAACAGTTTAGTGGTTACCAGAGGGAAATGGGGCAGAGGGGGAAGGTAGATAAGGGTAAATGGGGTCAAATATATGGTAACAGAAGGAGATTTGATTTTGAGTGGTGAACATACAAGACAATGTACAGATAATGTATTATTGAATTATATACTTGAAACCTATATAATTTTATTCACCAATATCACCCCAATAAATTTAATAAAAAATAGAGACTTTTTTATTAAACAGTCATTAAATAAAAATATATATTAGTGTTTTAATATATATATAAATATATATTAGTGTTTATCTAAGAATATATTCTCAAGTATATAAAGAAAAATTTTGATAAAAATAATAGAAATAGCATAATCAAAAATAACAGTGGAATATTTTTAAACATTTTCTTATCTGATAGAACAAAGAGACAGAAACAAAAAACAACAATATCAGAAAAGTTACAGAAGATTTGAAAAGTTTAAAACAACGTGACCTAAAAAAATAAAAATAGAAATAAATAAAATAAAAAATAAAAAAATAAAACAACATGACCTAAGTGACATATATAGAGGACTGTATCCACCAACTGTAGGATACATATTACTTTCAAGTACATATGGAAATATTTACTAAAATTGCTGTGTACTCAATGATAAAAGAGTAAAACAATATATATGGAAATAATGAATTAAAGCACTAAATTAGTAAAAGAAAAAGATAAATAAAAATAATCACTTGAAAAAATAGGGAATACTCTTCTAAATAACCCAAAAGTTTGAGAAAAAAAATTATAATGAAAACTAGAAAAAGATTATTGAACTGAATGTTAATAAAAATGTGACACAAAAATTTGTTGGATGCAGCTAAAACACTTCAAAGAACATTTTTGCTGAGTGCGTATATTAGGAAAGAAGAAAGACTAAAAATTATCAAATTAGAAAAAAATAAAAATTGAGTAAAATAATAAAAATAAGAGCAGGAAGTAATAATATTAAAATCAAATATATAATAGAAAGATTAGTAAAGCAAAAGTTAGTTCTTCGAATCATTAATAAAATTGGTAAAGAATCACCAAGGGAAAAAGAGAAAGAGAAGGTATAAAATGCCAATAACAGGAACCAAATTAGAACACCAATGCAGATCCTACAGGTACTAAAACAAAAAAAGATATTACAGCTTTATGACAATACATTTGAAAATATACTTGTAATAGACTAATCCTAAGAAAAAGCACAATAGTAAATAACAATAGAAATTAAGAATAGTCATATCTTAAAGAAAATAAACATGTGCTTAAAAGTATTCCAACAAAATAAACTCCAGGTCAAAGTAGCATTATCACAAAATCCTACCTAGTACTTATAAAAGAAAGAGCACGAATTTTAATAAAACTCTCCTAGAGAAAAGAGAAGGAAGAAATATTTTCTAATTAGTTTTATAAGACCAGCATGACATTAATACTTAAAATAATGCAGAAAGCATGTTATTACAATAATTTTTAAAATGTTATTTTGTGTACATATATGTACAATCCTAAACAAAAGATTAGCAAACCAAATAGAACAATACATTAAAAAAAACATAATACACTTAGGCCAAGTTAGGCTAATTTCAGGAAAACAAGATTAGTTTAACATACAAAAATCAATGTAATTTATCATGTTATCTGAATATGTGGGAGAAATTATCATTTTAATAAATATACAACTTTTTAAAATTTTTGCATCTTTTTTAGTAAAAAAATTAGGAAGCTAACAATATAAAATAGTTTTGTCTATTATATAATTGAAGATCGGGAAGGAAACTAACATTAGCTAAGATCAGCAAGAAGACAAAGAGGTGGGCTGTCATCACTTTTAAACAATATTGTACTGGAGACTATAACTATAGTCAATGTATTAAGGCATAATTGAATGAATGAATGAGAATTGGAAGAAAAGAAACTTTCTTTAATAACAGAAAATATAATTATAACTGATATTAATGTGGGAAAACTACTGAAAATATTCAATAAACAAAATAAGTTTTACATCTATACACCAACAATAAACAAAACAAAGTGAATTTATAAAATTACAGGTTCTAGCATTCCTGGTTGGAAACCCACCCCTCCCTTTGGGGTGTACTATCTTATCTCTTCACTCCTAAATCCTACAGGGCTGCAGCCTTCCTTAGTTCAGCTTGTCCCCTTCTAAAATGTACTTTAAATAAATCTTACTTTTTCCAAAGAAAAAAAAAATTACATATAATATCACTAAAACCTCAAATACTTAAGAAAATATCTAAGAGAAGATGTGTTAGACCTTTCCACAGAAAACTATAAAGTATTATTGTCTGAAATTGAAGAAGACAAAAAACATAAAGAAGTAAAAGAGAAATACATTATGCTTATGACTGGAAGACTCACCATTTGTCAGTTATCTCGCAAATTGATGTATGTACTCAATGTACTACCAATCAAAATCTCACTGGGCAAATTCCTAAAATTTATGTGAAAATGCAAATTGCCCAGATTAGTGAAGATAACCTTAAAGAAGAACATAGCTGGAGAGTAGACTACATAGTACCAACACTTATTGTAAAGTTATAGTAACTAAGGAAGTATGATAGTGACAGAAGGATGCACAAATAAACTAATGAAATAAAGAATTCATAAATGTATTTTTGCATATATGTGCACTTGATAGTTGACAAAAGAGGCAGTGCAGAGTAGTGGGGAAATTATAATCTTTTCAAGAAGTCATACTGAATAAGCTTTGCACTCATTCAGAAAAAAAACAAAACTTGATTCCCACCTTATGTCATAAATAATGTAAGGTAGAAAGTATATCAAAAAGTAAAAGGTTTTCAAAAGAACAAAATTTCCAAAACAACACAGAAAAATTTCTTCACAACATTTGGTAAAGAAAAATTTCTAAAATGGTACAAAAGCACTAACAATAAAGAAAAAATATATATTGAACTAAAATAAAATTAAAATTTTTTATCATCAAAAGATGCTATTATGACAAAGAAAATACAAGTCATATAGTCAAATATATGACTAGTCATACGGATAATATCTGCAGTGAATGAAATCGAAAAAGGAATTATATCCTATATGTATATAACAAACACTTCCAAGTCAATAACAAAAAGACAGAATTTAACAGGAAAGTAGATAAAATATTGTAATTGTTCTTGTATTTATATGTCCTTGGGTCACCTGGAGTTCTATTCTATGTGTGTGGTGGTTGTATTATTTGGTGCATAGGTCCTCATAATATTTTTATGTAACTTATGAATTGTCACATTATCAATATAAAGTACCATCCTTTGTCTCCTTTAATGCTTTAATGCCAATTCTGCTTTGTCTGATATTAGAATTGTTTTCCTATTGTTTCATTTGCCTTATACATTTTCACCATTCATTTATTTTAAGCTTTTAGGAATGACTATGCTTTAAGTATGTTTCTTGTGTACAGCATAGATTTAGATTTTGCTTTATGAGCCAATCTGAAAATCATTTTATTTTAAAAGATGAGTTAAACCTACTCAAATTTGTTGATGTGACTGATATGGTTGGGTATAATACTTGCATTTTTTGGTATAATTAATTTGGTATAATATTTTATTTACTGTTTCTCAATTTATTGTTTTCTTTTTTAAAATTTCTTTTGGTGTTTATTGAAAGATAGTATGTTTCTTCCATTGATTAACTTTTTATAATTTATAAACCGTAAATCCTTGCCTCTGCTTTTCCTTCCAATTTAGAATCTGGCTATCATTTTCAGGTGGTATCCCTTAAATCACATTTATTAGCTACACAACATTTAATTATGTCATTCTATTTTAACTTTATTCTCTCCCTTTCCTTTTCATTTTATAGTTGAATACTTTCTTCTTTGCCAGAACATATAAAATTTGCATACTGTTCATCCGGCCATATCCTCACTCTTGTTTTAGGACTATTTCTAGAATCAAGTATACAGTATTAATGCTCATCAGCAGTTCTCTTACTAAAATGTTTCCACTTACATTTTCATTAGATGAAGTTGATCATATAATAGATTCTTCAGAATCAGCTTGTGTTTATAGTGTTCTCTGGGTTCTTGCATGTTTATTTTTCTATACTCTTGTTCTTTAAGATGAAAAGTTTGCCTGGACATAAAATCCTTAACTCATACTTTCTTTTCTTGGGTTTCTTGAATATAGTATTCCATTGCTTCTTTGCTTTGTATATCATAGTTCCTTGTATATTATATTTACTTAATTTTACTAAGTAAAATATCTTACTATTATAAATAATTATAAATAATTTGAAACTTGATCTTTTTTTGCTTGAGGTCTTAATTACATTTGCTTTATCTTAACAGATTCATTAATAGCTCTACTAAGATATGTCTTGGAGTTAATTGTTTTCATTCAGGCACACAATGTGGGATTACAAAATATAGATCTAAAGTATTTTTTTCTTATTTATGGAAAGTCATTAAATCGTAATTTAAATATAATTCTATTTTGTATATATATATATACAGGCATATATGGTGAGATTTCATGTTTATTTCTCTATTTACAAGTAATTTGAAATTCATAGTATTTTCTATCTCTTATGTTGATGTGGTTAATTATATGTGGCTTTTTTTTTTTTTTACATTCCTTGCTAAATTTATAGATTTAGGGAAAGAATGTGTAGAGAGATTAGATTCAGGAGGCCACCATTAAGGAATAGTTTGTTTTTATTTTAATAATATTTGTTTTCTAGTGATTCTTTTGTGTAACCAAATATAAGAATATCTAACTCTAGGTTTTATATTCACTTTTTATCACAGCTCTTACTTAATATTTTTTTCACTTCTCCATTTATGAAAAGCTCATTTGTTGGATAACCATGGTAGCTAAGTTCTCTTTTAGAAAAGATATATTCAAAAACCAATTTAATATCAAGGAAATCAACCAGATTGAATATTTTTGTAACAAGTATGTCCAGTAACATAATTTAACCAACAATTATTTATTTATTGCATGCCTTTTCTGTGATGTATAGGCAAATGTACCCCAATAGCAATAATAGAAATAAGAACGTATAAGTATCAAAAACATAAAGACAAAGAGCTATGAAAGCATTAAGAAGAAAGTACTTCAGCGTAAGAACTGTAGATGGAAATCTGGTTATAGGAAAGTGATAAGGAGAATCCATGTTTCAGTAATAATAAAGGTAAAAACATAAATTAGAAAGTGTTTGGTATGTTTGAGAAACAATATTGTTCAAATGTGAACTTTTGGTAATTCCAAGTTCATCACATGGTTGATGATAAATGCCTTTTCTAAAATAGTCAACAAACAAAATTTACTACAAATATGTATACATACACATACAAGCATACACACTCACAAAAGCACTTATACCTAAATCATCAAACCCAACCCATTTCTGAGAAATAAGAGTGTGGAATAAATCAACACAGTTTTAAACAAGTAAGGTAATCTAATTTTAAGAAATATAATCTAGATTTCAATGTACTTTTTGAGGTCTCTTTGTTCAGGAGAATTTATGAATAACAGATTCAGAATATGAAACAGAATTAAGATATCCTTATTGCAAAAGTAACTAGAGTAGTATGGCATTGCGTGTTGACAGGTGTCCCTTAATATATAACAGTCATGTATTAAATAAAAATAAATGCTGTAAACTTGACTAGTTTATCAGAAGTCAGTGTCCTTAAAACTACTCACAGGGTGGAACGTGTCCCACTGTTAATCATGTACTTGCCCTTTGGATTAGAAGGACATTCATCAAATTGATGTTTGCAGCAGCAAATATGGTCTCAGATGCCTGTTGTAAAACTGTTCCCATAAACATGTTAAAGAAACTTGTTTCACTACACTCACCATTGTGGCTTTTGGTCTCTGAGCTAAGCTTGAACAAAGGAGATAATTAAAGATATGAAAAAATAAATACAGAAATGAAGACTTTTTTTTGTCCTCTCTTCTCAAAGGTCAATAAAATATAAATGATTTTGGAACTCAATAAGCACATCTTTGCCTGATACACTAGGTGGCTTGTATCAATTTGCTGTACAACATTATAAAACATACTTTTATCTCACAAAAACTTGTTCTGCTGGAGATTTCTATATGTTAATTAATTTTAAAAAACATCAACAGCAACATTGGTCAGGAGATAGAAATTTATACAAATTTTCAGCTTGATAATGAGTTTGAGTATCTAAAAGTGTAGTCAAACATATCATATACAGATTTTAAAGACCTAGCACCATTCTTACATGTTAGTGAAAAGCTTTATAGCAGTATGATTAGCAGATAAGATCCTACACCATTAGATTTTATACACTGCAGAATTCCTTAATTTATAGCATTTCTTTTTAAGTAATAAATTTTTCCTTTGTATGATTCGTTTAAGACTTTAAGATTTGGTTTTTTAACAGTAGCAAGTTCAAGAACTTACTAAATTTTTAAAGTACTTTTTTCTTAAAAATCACCAAGTTATAAAAAAATCCATCGCTTCTGCAAAGGAATACAGATTCAACATCTGCAGTATATAAAATTTTATAGGCAGAAGCTCTTATAATTTTATTGAAGCAGGCTTTTTATACATGCCAGCACAGCATACACTGACTATAGCTGTCTGGTAAAGGGCCTATGAGACAAAAATATATTTCTCAGAAAAATCTTGTAACTTGACAGAAAGTGTATGACATATTTATTTCTGCATCAGTTTTAGCTTTTTTATCACCAGGAGGCTTCTGAATTTTTACCTTCTTTATTGTTCCCCTGTGATACTTGCTGTTTTTGTTTTTATGTTATGGGTTTTTATATTAATGTAATTATTAATAAGTAATTTGGCAACCATTTATTAAGTCTTTACCATATTTTGGGTACTAGTGTGCAAAGCTGACTAAAATAAAGTAGCTATTATATAAGACCTCATGGTCTAGCATGGGAACTAGGTAATTAAACAGTAAGTATAAATCACAATAATACTCATGATATGCATCACATAGTGTTTGTTATATGCTGGGCAATTTGTTAAGAGTTTCACATATTTATTATTCCATTCAAAAATCACAACATCCCTGGAAGGTTGAAATGAGGCAAGAGTAGCATCTTCAAACACTATAAGAGCTCCAAACCGATGTACTAAAACTTTTTAATAATGATTATTCTATGGATCTATGATAAACAGTACCCAGGGGCTACGTACCTTCTTTGGTTTTCCTTCTATTGTTTTATGCAACATTAATTTTAAAGAATTTTCATTTGGATTAATCTGTTTCTATTTTTATTGGCAGTTGCTTGTCTTTTACTCTTCCACCAAAATCCATTTTCGACCTTAGAATGACATGGAGCTAGTTTATTCCTCTTTTACAGATGACTTCTCTGGGACTAGGGTTTAAAAATTTTTGGGAATCTACAAAAAGCCACCCACTAATCCAGTACTATAGATAGAGCTGTAATCCCGGGGGTTGGGGAGGTCTGCGTTATATTAGGGCTAAGATGGGTAGTTACAAAGGCATTCCTAGGTGATTGGCATATGAGGTAATTTTGATTGACATTTGGTTGCTGTATAACACTTTGCCTGATGTTCATGAACTTATCCAGAATTGTCTGTTGTAATTAGATTCACGAACTTCTGGGCATAAACATGGTAGTATAATGATGGTAGAATGAGGCTGAGGTAGTGGGCAGATTAGGGTAGTACCTTCTGTGGTGTATTGGTGGTGGGGCTAAACCAGCTATAGGTTATGGGCTTCCTGTCTTTTATCTTTGGTGATGTAAAAGAGATTCTCTAACTACCAATAGGCAGTCTCTAGGCTGGGCCTCTATTCCTTTGGTCCCCTGTTGCTCATGTCTGACTAACCACCTAACACTATTGGATGAAAATTGTAATTTGTGTTTAAGGGTTTGCTCTCTATGAAACTGAGTATCCTAAAAGATTCCACCTAGTTAGCACTTGTAGTCAGTAACCTCTTAGGGCATTTTAGGGCACAAATCAACTTAACTACAGCAATTAATTAGTAGAATGGACAATTGAGCTAACCACCCAGACAGAGCAAAGGACAATGAAGAGGCATCCATAGCAATCAGAGGTCTGTTTGAAGAAGTTGTATATCTGGGGAGCAGGGTAAAACTTGGTAGTTGAAAGTAACCCTTGGAAAAATAATAGCAAACAGAAGAAATACCCATATAGTAACAAACACTATTCTTAGTGCTTTACACAAATTGTTACCACAACTCAATGCAGTAATTATTACTATTATTTTTATTTTCGAAAGGAGTGTAGAACTGGTGGTACATGTCGAGGCCATCTGTCTCTAGAGTCTTTGCTTCCAGTCACTATGGCACACTACCCATAAAATAAGACTTTAATGTTTTTCAATTTTTGATGGGGCTGTCCCTGGAAAACTTGTCAAATGTTCATCATTTCTGAGATATATAGCTGTACTTACAGTTAGAAACATGAGAAACTATTAAGCAAAGTCTTTCCTGTTATTCTATAACTGCAGCTAAAGCTATAAGCCCAGGATAAAGGGCTCGAAGCATCTCACATTCTACGCTCAGGGAGCCACCCCTAGCTTGGATAAACCAACACTCTGGAACCTAAGCAACCTAACCTCAGAAAATGAGCTCCACTGCAAACCACCAGCCCTCTGAGCACACATCTACCATCATTTACTAGGTTAATATAAAAGAAGGACTAGAAGAAGGAAAATTCAAATTTTGTAGAGTGCACTATTTGTGAATCTAAGTTATTTTTTTCCCTTTTGTTTCTCCTCCCCACAACAAAGGGACAGGAACCACAAAAGAATAATAAAGAATGCACAAGCCTACAAGAAGCCTGAATTTCATTAGTGGCAGTTGCTTAGTCAAAGGACTTGATAATTCTCATTTGTGATACTAAGAAAAAAGGAAATAAATAATTGAGGAGAGATGATATGGAAGGTCCCTCGGGTTGCAAGCATCCAGGAATATCCTGCTGGGATTCTCAGTTCCTAATGTAAGATGAATTTCAGGTCTATTCTGTTGCTCATGCAGAGTAGGTGAGATTGACAGTAAGGCATTGCTTGGACTGCTCATGCATGGAGTACTTATCATTGGAATAAAGCTTGCTGCTCCACTTACCCCCACTGGAATAAACATTTTAGGGGATGACTAGAGCTCACAAGAGCACTAGGAGAGCCTCATTTTCACTCTGCCCCTAGCACACATGTATGATGAGCTCTCAGGCAAGACAATGAGCTTGATCAGCAAATCAAGCCAAGTAAGGAAAGAATGGTAGTTAAGGATGGAAACACTTGTCTTTTCTTTCCCCCTCCCTCCCCAATACCAGAAGAAGTAGCATATGTAAAAGGGGCAGAGAGAAAGAAGTATGAATGAAGTACAGACCACAGACAGGTGTAACAGGCGCTTGAGATAGAGTAGAGTAGAATTTTGAAACAGAAATAAAGTTTTAAAATAAACACACTGAGGGGGTGGTTCCATAGTGTAGTGGTTAGCACGTCTACTTTACACGAAGAAGATCCTGGGTTCACACCCCGGTGCACCAGGCCTCCCAGGGGTGCAGGGTATGCCAGGCCCCTGGGGTGCACACCAGGAGAGTGTGCGAGGAGACACTCTGCCTTCAGAGATCCAGTTCTTAAGGGGAAATGGCAACATCTATAGGTCAGGGGTGGAAAGGGGTGGAATTAAAGAAAGGAAAAATCAAAACAAAAAAATAAAATAAAATAAACATACTGAGTCAGTAGAATCAGAAAGGGACTGGTAGAATAAGAACACGTGACAATAAGTTATAGAATCTGATTACGCTGTACTTTAGAGTATTGCCAATCAGCAAGAAAGTTGTGACAGCATATTTGGAGAATGGTTACAAGGAAATTAACATATTTTATGTATACACCTTCAAAGATTGAGAATTCTCAGTAAATCAAGTGTGGAGTGTGTGTGTGGGGTGTGTGTGTGTGTGTGTGTGTGTGTGTGTGTGTGTGTGTGTGTAAATTATTGTACACAGACATGTAATATTTAATTTAGAGAAGATTATGGCCCTAAACTTAAAGTTTCTTTTCCATCCTAAACTACTACCATTATCAATAAGCATCTGAAGTTCTCAAAAGTAATTTTTATTTTTATTCCAAAAATATAATAGATTAATCCTAAAGAGGTCTGTGAAATATCTCAGAGATGAGATAAAAGCTAAGTAATATCCCAAGCATATAGGGTCAACTAATATATGACAAGGAAGCCAAGAATACTCAATGGAGAAAAGACAGTCTTTTCAATAAATGGTGCTGGGATAATTGGATATCCATATGAAAAAGAATGAAACTGGACCCATTTCTTACACCATTCACAAAAATTAACAACAGCAAAAAAATGAATTAAAGACTTACATGTAAGAACTAAAACCATAAAACTTCTAAATCACAATATAGAAAAAAAGCTCCTCGACATGGGCCTTGGGAACAATTTTTTTGAAGCTCAAGCTACAAAACAAGTGGGACTACAGCAAACTAAAAAGCTTCAGTGCAGCAAAAGACAACAGAAGTAACAGGAAAGCCGAAGAAGCAGGGTTAAGCTTTGGTTCCAAATCCACTAATGAGGAAGTCAATCTCTCCCTCTCTTCTTCCCTCCTCTCTCCTCCTCCATCCTCTCCTCTTTCTTCTGTGTCTCCATCCCCGACATCTCTCTCTCTCTCCCTCTCTCTCTCTCTCTCTCACTCTCTCTCCTTCATTTATAACCATCTCTGCCTTACTCTCCATCAAAAAAAGTCAACAAAATTAGAGCAAAAGTACTGGCTGTGCCCCTTTGTATCTTCAATCAATATCCTATTTTGAACCTGAAAAATACTTTTTTAAGTTAAAAGTCAAGAATCTGATGGTTTTGGTCCCCATTAAAGGGGGAAATCTACACTCCCAATGACCAAACAGGGAGAATGATTAGAAAGCAGGACTGTGTAAAAAGCAATAAAAATAATTCACTAACTACTGTTTTGTTTTATATAGTGTTGTTTTAAAATATAGTTTGTACTCTCAATGCTCAGTTAATGAAATTAAAATTCATCTTTGAGAATTCTGTTATTCTTCCACTTTTATTAATGTACTTTTTTCCTTCAACAAACGTCCTGTGTTACTCTACTGTTGCCTATGTTCTCCCAACATGCTTACTACTGTTCAAATATGTTCAGCCTGTTTGCCTTGAGTATGCACAAGCTGTCTTACTTTCTTAACCTCAGGTCACATTAAAATTTTTCAGTTTTGAATTTTATACATTTCTTTTGTTGATACATAGCAAGGAAAATTATGCAAATTAGTATTAATTGCTGTGTTAGCTTTCCATTATATACATCATATTTGCTTGACTTGAAAATAAAAGTTTTATCTCATATTATCTACATTTCTACACTTCTGAATCAGAATACTTTTTATAACCAAACTATATATTTAATAATGTATTTCTTTAAATATTTATTTTCTAGAAAGTTGTTATTAAGTTATCTTGCATATTTAAGAGCAGAATATAAATCTTTCCTGAAAAAATAACTCTCATGCTACTAAGATATTATGTGGTAGATATGACAATTGACATTATACTATGTAATCAAAATTTAAAATATGCACATAATATTGTGTATTAAAATATAAGTTAAAAATCAATAAAGTGCCTCACAAAGTCCATAAAGTTAAACAAAGACAAATAGTCCTCCAAATTATATAAATAAAAGGAAAAGAGACATCTGAGTTATTTTCTTAAGTTATAATAAACTTGGGCATCAACTAAAGATAAATTTCTCAACTTATAATCAGTATGATAGTTACAGTAATCCAACAAAGTGTTTCTTAAGCAAACATATTCATTCCCAAAATTGGACATTATAATTCTATTGTAATAAAATGTTGTCCTGAAACAATGGCTATAGCCAAAATGCCAATGATACCAGAGATTCCTAGCACAGAATTACTGAAAATGATCTTATTGAGAATCCTGCCCTAGGCTCTCATCATACCCTTGTCCTTGAAGCATAGCCTTCTCTGGATTCTGGAGATATCTATATTTTACTAGTAGAGAAATAAGAAAATCATCACAACCTACAGTATATAGACATTTAATCTGGACACCTGGGATAGTAGAAATGGAGTTTTGGTGGTGATGATTATTGCTCAACCATTGTGTGAGAACATGGAAAGTACAAAATATATAAACAGTATTGTAGTTGGTAAGTGTAGTTGAAATGTCTACATATCTAAAATTTAAAAACTTCTTGAGACATTTGTACAAAGCACATTTTCTCACATCCAAATAATGTGACTAACCAAATAATAGATCACAAACTGAAAGACCTAAGATT
The DNA here is from genome assembly GCA_028627145.1 of Eidolon dupreanum. Classification (NCBI taxonomy): domain Eukaryota; kingdom Metazoa; phylum Chordata; class Mammalia; order Chiroptera; family Pteropodidae; genus Eidolon; species Eidolon dupreanum. The sequence goes on along the minus strand of CM053510.1, from coordinate 57,847,260 downwards.
GTCTTAATAGATTTTCATTGCTTATAAATTAAGTCAATGGGCTTTATTATGCTGTCCAATACAGTAACCACCATCCACATATGACTATTAAGCATTTGAAGTGTTGCTAGTCTGAACTTAAGATGTATACACCATATTTTGAACATTTAGAAAAAAATATCCCATTAATAATATCTGTATTGATTACACCTAAAAATATTTTAAGTATATTGGATTAAATCACATACATTATAAAATTAATTTCATCTATATATTTTTATTTATTTTTAAAATAACTCCTAGAAAATTTAAAATTGCCTATATATTTCACAGTTTGGCTTTCTATTGGACAACATTGATCTATATGACTAATATACTTTGCATTGCTAATAGATGACTCAAAACGCAACTCCCCATATGCAAACAGGGAAGTCAACCAACAAGTATCTTATATAATATTGTCTAGTTAGTGTTTTGCTTTATATTGTATTTGTTAAATGCTACATTTTATCCTCTATACTAATTTAGTCAAATTAGGAAACATAATATTTCTAGATAAAGGAGGGTTTTTCTTCTAGAGTAGTGCTTCTCAAACTATTATATATATATATATATATATATATATATATATATATATATATATATATATATATATCTGGGTAGCCCATTCTGACTCAGTAGTTCTGGATAGAGCCTGAGATTCTTCATTTCTAAAAACTGCCCAGGTGATGCTGATGCTGCTGATTTGGGGACTACACATTGAGTTGCAAAATTTAGATAATGGAGGTGTTCCAATGTATTTGAGTTCCCCAAATTAGAAAATAGTGGTGCTAAATTTACATAAGTGGTTGAATTTAGAAGTAAATAGTTCATTACTTTATTATTACTACATTTAGCTTCAAGTATTTAAATTATTTTAAAAAATTTATCTGAATGTAAGTGCATGTTTACTATAACAATGTAGAAAATAAAAATGCATAAATGAAAAAATGAACATCACCTACCATCATTATACCAAGTGATAATCACTATTGCATTTTTATGTATTTGTGTCTATACATTTTCCACCTACTATGCTTTAATAAAATTTTGATAACATTGTAAATACTGTTTTACAAGTTTTCTTTTACCTTTGTATGTTGTAAATATTTCTCCATTTCCTGATATTGTTGTCCACATAATGTTTAATGGCTGTTTATTATTGTATTATATACATATACTAAGTATTTTTAGTTAATCCTCGTTCATTAGTCACTTGCATTCCTTCCAATTTTATGCATTTATCAATAATATTGTGATGAACAAATTTGTCTGCTATTTCTCTGCAATATTTTTAGTGCTTAATGAAGCAAATATTTTAGTGCTTATAAGTACACAGTTCAAAATTGCAAATCCCAGTAATAGAAAAGTATGAAAGATAATATTTATTTATATAAATCCATTGAAATCCCTCTACTGAAATTTGAAATAATTAAATAATGCTTATAAACTTGAAAGTACTACCTGTTCTGAAAATAAGAAAAAAACAAATAATCAATTTGGCCTATTGTTTTCATGATAGTCTATCTGTATATATATTTTATTACTGAACTTTATATCTTGCTTCCTTATGAATTAAAAATATGTATGTCTCATAATAGACTTCTCAGGTTTAAGGTCTTGGATTCTGGAGTATATATACTAGTTGCCTGAAAAAAAAAAAGTATAGGTACCTTCAAAAACTAAACCTACATGCCCAATTCCAAACATTTGCATACATACCATATCTGCTTATAATAACTTCAATGGAAACAACACATTCTAACTAATCTATAATAACATATAAAAATATTAAAAAACAATTCTAATTATTAAATTATCATTTATTCTTGAGAAGTAGTTACTAATGAATTATAAAACTGTACATATGCACTTTCCACTAATTACTGATAACTTCAGGGAAGTTTGAAATTAACTATGATCACTCTATAAGACACTTCACTAAGTTCTTATTTTAATTCCATTACTGATATGCAGCAGAGATGCATACTAGAAAGTATAGTTTATACTTTTCTATGATCATCTTAAGGAATTTCCTCTGCTATAGAGGAAAGAACATAAACTTTCTTATCAAACCTGGTTTACATATCATCGCAACTATTTGTGTGTGTTGGACCTTCGGCAAGTGATTTAATCTCTCAGATCCTGATCCTTTACATAGAAACAGAGGTTGATACTACCTACATAACAGAACATAAGAATAAAATGTAATACACTGAAATAAATGAGAATAGAGTCTGACAAATAATGGACATCAATCCATTCTGACTAAATATACCAATATTTTCACATTATTAATCTCAGTTTTTCAAGAAAGAATGGTAGGATAAACAATATATTTTCCAAGATGTTAGTGAAATGATTTCCAGGTCTCCCGGTTAGCAGGGAAATTAATTTTCCAGATAAAACCTTACATGGCATATTAATACTGAAAACATGACAAAAACAAAATGAGATATAGCCATTGAAAGGTAAAGAGGAAGAGAGCAACTACTGGGTGAGGCTCTATTCACTAAAATTAAGATTAAGGCATCTTAATCTGTAACTAAGATTAAGGCATCTCTGTAAAATTTGGAATTCCAAAGACTACAATAAATAGTTTAGACATAGAGAAACTATTTACCTAGCTTCTCAAGCCTTAAACCTAAGAGTTATCTTTATCTCCCATATTTCCTTTACTTCCAACAAGTCATGCTGGCTCTACCATAAAAATAAATTCTTAATCTATTATTTTGTTTCTATGACCCCTGTCATCACCTTAATTCAGGTAATCATCATCTATCATTTAGTCTATAATAAGTCTTTCTCTGTTTTATAACACATTTATTAAGGTGTGACAGACATAATAAACTGCACAGACTTAAAATGTATAATTTGATGGGTTTTGATACATGTAAATACCTGTGAAACCACCACAACAATGAAGAGAATGAACATATATCCATCATCCCCCAAGGTTTCCTCATCCTGTTTGTAATTCCCCCTTGACCCTACCTTCCAATATTTCCAAGAAATGTTCTGCTTCCTGTTACTATAGATTAGTTTGCACTTTCTCAAGTTTATATAAATAGAATCAAACCGTATATGCTTTTTAGTTTATTCTTTCACCTAATATGATTATTTTGAGATTTGTCAATATTGTTGTAACAATAGTTCATTCCTTTTTATTGCAGATTGGTATTCCATTGCATAAAAATACCACAATTTCTTTATCCATTCTCCTGGTAATGGACATTTGGGTAGTATCCTGTTGGGAGTATTACCAATAAATCTGCTATGAATGTTTAAGCACAAGTCTTTACATGAACATATGCTTTATTTTCTCTTAGGTAAATACTAGGAGACCACTGGATCCTGTGTTAGGTGTATGCTTAACATTTTAAGAAACTGCCATACTCTTTTCCAAAGTGGTTGTACTATTATACTATTGCTTGCCAAGAGAACACGAGAGTTAAATTTCCTCCACTTCCTCACCAACACTTGATATGATCAGTCTTTAAATTTTAATCATGCTAATATGTTTTTAGCATGGCCTGTGATTTTAATTTTATATTTCCCTAATGACAAATGATGTTAAGTATATTTTTATGTGTTTGTCATTTGTATCATTTCTTTGATAATGTATTCAAATTTTTTGTAGCCTCCTTTGAATATTGGGTGTTTGTTTTCTTCTAGTTGAGTTTTTAGAGATTTATATATATTCTAGATATGTCTTTTATCATATATATGCTTTATAAATGTTTCCTCTCAGTCTGTTGCTTGAATTTTTACTCCCTTCAAAGCATTTTTGAGAGAGGAGACTCAATTTAACAAATTCCAGTTTGTTATTTTTTTCTTTTTGAATCATGCTCTTGGTGTTGTATTCAAAAACTCTTTGACTAAGCCAAGGATGCAAATATTTTTTTCTTATTTTTCCTTCTAGAAGTATTATAGGTTTCAGGTTTTACATATAGATCTATGAAACATCTTGAGTGAATTTTTATTTGTGGAATGAGTTATGGATCAAATTCATAGCTTTGCATATGGACACTAATTGTTTCAGCTTACTTCATTGAAAAGACTGTCCTGTTAATAGTCCATGAGATTTACAATTTTTACTCCAAAGAGTGGCTGATCAAATATCTTCCATCCACAACCCTGAAAATCACATGAGTAAGTCTTATCAGCCACCTTGGGTCAGTCAATTAGGACTAAGAGTGAGAACAAAACTTAAAATGAATGTTCATGCATAAATTATGTAGATGACATGCAAGATGAGACTGATCCCAAAGGAGGAGGGTTTTGGACGAGCAAATGGTATTTGATATATTTATTCTCAGAAACAGTAAATAATCTAAATTTCTAAAGTGATGCAAGAGTATATAATTATTAACTCTCTAGTTTTGATAGCTTGCTGAAAATATCAACTCTGTCTGAGACATTAAGATCAAATCGAAATGTAAAATTTAAGTTCACTCTTCTTGTCCAGAAAGTCCATATAAAATATTTTTCATACAAATCAGACTTTTGCCTTTGACTTCACTCTGTTGTTCTGTATGAAAGTGGATTTGATTTCATTTTGTATTATCAATCTTTCAAAGGTTTTCAGGAGCTAACGCAGAGGTCATATTCCCTGACCACTCTACATAAATTGGCAAACTCTTCCTTTCTCATCTCCTTGTCTGGCTTTGTTCTTCTTCAGACTACTTGTCACAACTTGGAGTATGTATTTATTTTCTGCATTTTCTTTTCTTTTGTGTTTGTATACCATATTTAAGAATGTAAACTCTACAAGAGTGAGAGCTTTGATGTTTTGTTTACAGCTTTATCTTAGCACTTAAAAAAAGTATTTAGTGAAAATAAGTATTCAAAAAATTTTAATAATGAAATATAATTTATATTTCTGCATTGTTTTAAAAGCATATAAGTGCATTTACAAAAACAAGATCCATCATTGAACAGGTTTGAGTGCTGAAACAAAGCTGAATTGAGGAGCTGGTGCTTTTATAGTATATTCTGAAAAGGTTTAGTCATCTTAACTCACCTCATCTTTCAAGATCAGTGATCTAACACTCACATTTACAAATTTTTCTTGAATTTTTCATGTACTGCTGCTCAATGTGTCAAGTGAGACAGAACAAATGTAGTTAGTGAGTGATCAAACAGATGTTTCATTTGTAATACCATTTATTATAACATGTCATAACTGACAGCACAACCATGCAACATGTCAGGTATCTAGAAACTACCCTCGGTCTCTTTCTAAGGGAACTCAGGGCTTTAAAAAATCCTATGAAACACATGAGGGAATTAAAAATATTTTTCTAAAAGAAATGATCATTACTGGGTAGTATTAAGTAGTGGGGCAAAACTCCTTTCCAGGTTACACTGATATGGAAGAAAATTTTGCCACACTCTGTAAAATAATCATGGATACCATTGAGAGTGTTCAATGGAACTATCATGCAGCTTCTGCCAATGCTTACTTCCAGTCCCCAGGTCATCCATAAATTGGATATGGGAAAAACACAAGCCTCCAAATCTTCCCCACAGAAGAAGATATACTTTTTTGCAGGTACATTGTACTATTAATTACATTCATTATATGCTTTTAGTGATACTTATGATATTTTTTTTCAATATTTATAGAAAGATTCTGCCTTTACAAGGTCTCCCACTCCCAATAATTCTCATAGTGGGTATTAAGAATATTTACTTATTTATCATAAAAAAGGTTTTGGTGGGGCTTTCTGTGTGGGTTTTACTTGTTGGGAGTTTGTGTTTTTTCATCAAGCTAGCTGTATTTATTCAGTATTTATATGAGATATTTCTTTTTGATCTTTGACTTTTTTTTGAAAAAGTGTATTTTTTAGTTGACAAACTTAATTGTACAAGAAACATTTGCTTTGAAAAATTGTCTATAAATCAAATCTAATTAACTTAGTTGTTAACCTTCTACCATTCTGAGATGGCAGAAAACTGTTGTATTACATATTTTAGAGGCTTTCTACAGAATCAGAGAGGCTTACAAGGTGCCTACAAACCTAAGAAAGAGCCTTTGCTCTCTAGCTCATTGTAGTCATTTCTTACTTCGGATGTTTCTCCTGGCTTCCAGTCTTTCATGTCTCTTATGGAGCACAGGATTCTTTGCTGAGGCTGAGAAAATCTGGGCATAGGGTTTATCTTACCTGGGCATCCTGCACAATTGAACTCTCTGAGATTTTACGAGCTCCCTCTTCCAGTCCATAGACCAAGGCATGCATCATAGCCAAACTAGCAACTTGATAAACTTTTTTTCTTGTCAATACCAGGAATCTCTCTCCTCACAAATGTTGCTTAAAAGAACAGTTATACAGTTTTCCTCCTGTCTCTGACACTTCACATCATCTTTTCTATGACCTTAAATTTGTAGATAGAAGGAGCTTTTGTTTTTCAGCATTTTCTACTTTGTGTTTTATAAAATCTTGAAGGAAATAAATATGAAATCTCAACTATCTGTTTGAAATTGAGAGAGGGGGGATAGTATAAATAATAAAAATTAATATTCCCAAAGCTTAACCAGACAACACTGTTTTTATCTATCTGTTTTTTTCATACTTTGATGTCACTTTTAAATGACAAAGAGGTTATAACAGAATAGAGAGGTAGAATGGAAGACAGAAATAAGTGCTTCATGACTCCAAACATACTTGTGCTTTTTACTCCATTTGGCTATTCAGAGGTCCCATGACAAATCGCTATAATATATATTTTTTAATTAATGAATAAAGCAAGACTAATAATTCAGTAGGCTCCTAGATCAAATTAATTTTATAGTGCACAAGATCAATTTAAGGGAGTGATTGACTGGCATTATTAACTGCTTGCTTACAAAGAAATTTGTACTTTTATGACTGTGAATATGAGGCCTTAAGGGGATGACAACTAGCCTGGAAGGAAGAATGCAGGAGATCTTCCCAGGGAGAAAGGACCTCCCCTCCCCCCTCAATTTGTCTACACATTTAATATTTAAGCTATAGTATTTCTATTTTAAGGTCCATAAATAAATACTTGGGATATTTTTTTAATGAAACTCAGATTCCAAGATTTATTTGATACAATTAATTTCTTTCTTCTCCAAACAAGCATTGCAGAAAATGTTGTCCAGACCTCTTCAATTCTTAATGGACATCATTTAAGGTAGAAAATTTGCTTAAAGGACAAGCAGGTTAACATATAAAACTTAAGGTCTTCATTTTTACTCACCCAACCCAGTAATTTCACCAATAAATCTCTGTCAGAAAATCTGATCCAATTGGAACCTCCAACATTTGAGTACCATAATTTAACATCATATCATGTACCATTTGGTTCCCCTAATTGCCTCCACCTCTGTCTTTTTTACACTATCAGAACCGCTAAATGAAACTCCACCTTTACCAAATTCCACCCAATCCTTGTTCTCTGTACAATGCCAATAGCCAATTATAAGACTCTAATGAATTCCTCACCAAGCTGCTTTCTTTGGAAGAGGAGACTATCATTCCCCAAATTCTAACACTATTTAGATTTTGTCTACCACATATTTTAGGTCCATAAACTAGATAAAGCTCATACATTAGTATCTGTGGATATATGCTATCTTAATTTGAAAAAACTAAAAAGGTATATTTTCCACCAGACTGACTGCTTTCTGAAACACCTAGTAATGACTCACAATTCACTCTTTAGGTGAGTTGGGATGGCTGAAAAGCAAAGTCCCAGCTCTAATAACTTTCCTTTTGAGCTTCCACCTGATTTGTTTACATGGCAGTGAAATATTTAAATGACTATTGAAGAATAAAAAAAATTCATTAACAACTTTTTGTTTTGTTTTGTACTTAACTTGATGGATTTGTTATTATTTTTTAAATGGAAAAAACAGTTTGATTTAACTGACTTGATTGACTGACTGCTTTGGCACTATTTAGACAGAGATGGATATATCATTTTAACTAGCAGTTTAGAAGCTGCATAACAATCCATCATAGAAATGACATTAAACAAACAAACTAACAAACAAACAAAACTTCTGTATGATTGCTCTGTTCATTATGAGGAATCTAATATCCTGAATTAAATTCTCAAAGTCCAACCTGACTACAGTAAAGATTTAATGCGATCTGTGCTCTCATTTAATTAACTCAAACATTGCTTTCAAGTATACATTATGTGTTGCTTGTAAATTCACATATACTACATGTAAATTATAGACATTTCAGAGTAGAGAGAGTTTGGTGACAGTCCAATTTACATTTCTTTTTTGGCTATAAGCATTTTTTTTTTCTTCTCACATTTTTACATTTAGCATCTATAGATACAGATTGAGGACTTTTGTTTTCCTAGCTATTGTTACCAAAATACACATTTCTTCCTTTAAAATATGGTAATTCCTTCAGTAAATATAACTGCTTACTGATTTAAGGTTGAAAGCTAGGGAGAAGGAAAAAAAAACTGTAAGCACATAAAATTTTTATGAGTTGACTCAAAATCTGGATGTATAAATTGGACTCTTAAGTGAAACAGGTTTTGCCCTTGAGAGCTAGATATTTTGCCTAAGGGGGGAAAGTGAGATAAAAATAGCTTATTAAAAAAAAGTCTTGCGCTTAACACACCATATATCTTGAGAAAATAAAAAAAGATAATTTTCCTTTGTTCTAAAGTTTAGTAGGACAAATCTAATATATCTTTTAATAAGTTCATTCATTGAATAACTTTAACAAATTAGTAAGAGAAATATTTTCCCTCACCTTTTTATGTCATATACATTCCTATTGATATTGCCTTGTTTTTCAAAGGTGTCACCAATGAAATTGGAACCAGTGAATTCAGAGTTGAAGTATAAACAAACACAATTGTTCTTCTCTTTGCCTTGTCTCACCCTTATCCTGATGAAGGTCATTTAATTTGGCAAATGCTGAGTTTAACCCAAGATTCATATCCTTGACTTAATCCCTTTCCCAATGAGCTCCTTTTTAGAGAAATTTAATATAATTGGTCCAAACTAAAGGTTTCTTATCTGAAACTTTGGAGATGGATGTGTTTTGGGATTCAGGATTTTTTAGATTTTAGAAAGGCAATACTGAATACAGTCAGTATATTAATGAACACTCCCCCTCCAGTGAGGTGTTCCATAATACACTTAATAATATATATTTATATAACAGCATATACATAATATACTTTAATTCAGGCATATTAATATTTTGTCAATACATGCATATTTGTACTAAGTGGATTAACTAAATTCTATAAATTACTTGTCAGTTCTTTTCAAATTTTGTTATCAAAGGAGTTAGAAAATTTTCAATCTTTAGAGCTCTGGAATTTTATAATTGGGGATTAGTGACTTTAGACTTGTAGTTAGTTACCATGGTAAGCAGAATTTTCAGATGGTCTCAAAGAATTTCACTCCCTGATATACATGACCTACTTTTGAATGTACTAGGACCTGTTCATATGATGAAATTACTAATCAAAAAATTAGATTACATTAAATGACAGAGATGATGGGTAGTCAGAGGTGATGGGTAGTGATTATTTTACACTGTATCAGACTTTATCATAGCTTCCTAGAATAAGAATGCCCTTCTGACTTTGAAGAAGTAAGGAGTCATGTTGTGAGAGGGCCACATGGTTAGGTGGTATCTGAGGGCAGCATCTAAGAGGTAAGAGCCATTCTGCCTGATAGCCAGCAAGAAAATGAAGAACTCAGCCCTGCAGCCACAGGGAACTGAATTTTGCCAACAGACTAAAGGACCTTGGAAGAGGACCCCAAACTTCAGATGAGAAAGGAGTTTGCAGTTTCTCATGCCAACAGGTTCATTTCAGCCTGATGAGAAATGAACCAGCTAAATTGTGCCCCAATTTCAGAATGACAGAAACAGTGAGATAATATATTTTGTCATGTAAATTAAAATTAATTTTAAATTGTAATAAAGAATAATAATTACTCTTTTGAGCATATAGGGAGCTGCAGTCCAGGAGGCACAAATTCAGGTAGCAACCTAAATTGTGTTTCACGTAGACAAAGGCAAGGCCACCTTTTATAAACTCCCTGCCCATGTTCTCAGTTAGGTCCGTTTTATGTGAATGGGATATTAAAACTGTGCAGTTCTGATTGAACGGGGCAGATCTCAGTCAGTTGGTAAAAGATGAAATCAGGGTTTCCCTGCAGTGGTTGACTCAGACACCCTAAATAAGCAAAGAACAATTCAGGAAGCTGAGAGTTCAGTCTAAGGTGCTTCCCCATAGAAAGAGTACCCAAGGAGCTATCAGCAAATGGCTGCTAGACTCTTATCATTATTCATAAAATTTGGGCCTTCGGTTGACCATGGGAATCCACCTCAGCTGATAAATTCTTTCTATAGATTTGCATCAGGTGACTCTTCTTTCTCAGGGTCCACAACTGTTTTAAGCTGCAAATTTTGTAGTAATTGGTTATGCAGCAACAGAAAAATAATACAATCAGTGATTTTTATTCATTTACAATTCACATTCTCTTTCATATTCTTATCCACAATCAAACTCATTTACCCTAATTCCTATTAAGTCATGGTCTCAGTTCCATGAAGAAACAGAGGAAAAGATAGTTTGAAATAAGGATTTTAAAGTTAAATTTATAGTTGATTTTTATGTTTAAATATATATAATACAGAGAGAGTGGATGAGATTTAAAAAAGAAGCTCTGACAAGAGTCTATTAGAAAAGTGACTGGGTTTTAATTTATATAACTCTTCATTTAATTTTTACTAGAAAGTTTTTTGGAACAAGTCTTTTTTTAAAGATGAAACACAAATCTGATCAAAATAAAACACAATATTTTACAATTTGGAATATCATTCATGAAATTCTAATATCTGAAACATTTCATACCTTTCACTTCAATTCTTACTAAGGGTATAAAAGAACTTGTTCTACGATATTAAATTTAAATGTGCTTTAGATCATATTGCCTACCTGCAGCTTAGAATTTCTATCAGAGTTTCCAGGGTGAACTGGTTTTAGGAGAGATATTGGTAATTTTAAAATTACTTGACCATCTCCACTCTCCCTATTTAACTCAACTTTTTAATTTTTTCTGAACTATCCAATTATCAAGCACAACAAATATTTAATAGATTGATTTAAGTAACTATCTTATAAATATTACTAAATTTGTGATAATTGTTTATGGCCTCTCTGTTTCACTTTCGAATTTCAGAACTCATTAGCTGAGATATACATGTTCAATTTACTCACATATGCAATCTTAATTTTTTGTCAGGCATTTTTCTTCATTAAAGAGGGCAAATCCCATTTTGATTATACATGTTAAATAACAAGTAACTTTTTAAAAGTTTACTTCTTGATTCTCAGTTTGGGCTGAAGAGCCCTGGGACCTATGTGTGTCAATTCTCCATGCCATAAGCATTCCCAACTGAATACGTTAACATTTCAAGCAGTCACCCTAAGGTGACTAATCCTCTATGAAGAGGTATTATAAAGATTATCTCTGCTGTCCAAATAACAGCTCAAGAGTGCAGAGGTGTCTCTCTCATCCACTCTTATTTTTCAAACTCTGGCTTGTAGAGTGGGAGTAGAAAAAAGGTAAAAATAAATCTGCTTCCTTTTCCTTTTCTTTTTTGTAATCTTAGAGTAAACTATCTATGAATAAGGGAATTTAGGAAACCCTCTGAAATATTTTTCAAATCTCGCTGTTTTTGTCTTACTTTATTCCTCAAATAATACATGAAGTCTCTCAAATACATATTTGCTAAGTGAATGGAATGTCTATTTGATTCCAAAACCCATATTCTCTCTATATTCACAGTTGTGAAAAAATACATAACCATTTGAGCACTTTCTATGTCCTAGACATATTCCCCTTAAATGAATTGTTTTATGATCACTATTTTATCTAAGATCCCATAACTTTAAATCAAGATAATTTTATTTCAGAGCTAGAATTTTTAACCATTACCAGTTATTGTCTCATTTATAGTGGAAGGATCATCCAAGTGATTGCTGCTCAAATTCCAGGTAAAGAAAGATGGTATTAACTCAGAGAAGAGTAATTAAATGCTGTCTCTCATAACTAAGAAAAAAATTTATCCCAGAAAGTTACCTTGTTTCTATATAGGGAAAGAGAGAATTAAATGAAAATGAGTAGTCCACATGTAATGTATAATTAGAACAAAGACATTGGTCATGTTCTTATAGTGCTATCTGAGTGCGAATAGCTTGGCCCACTAAAGAGATGAATGCATTTTGTTACCTTAGCTTGATGTAATCAACCACTCAGATAAATGCACTAGCGCCCCTTGCTCAGAGTTCATGCTTAACCAAATACCCTTTTGAATATCTGACTTCTCACTAGATATGTTGATTAAGAAAAGGAAAAAAATTGACCCTAAACATGAGTAGCCTATTTGATCATTATAATTGTCACTATAAATTAATTCATTGATATCTTGGTTTAATATTTCTATAATACTAAATTTTGACTCAAGTAAAATGTTCCATACCTTAAACTGTTATAGAAATAGCTTTCATTTTTCAGATTGGCATAAAACTCACCAGTTAATAAAAAATATTTTTTATATTATTGGCACTTTCCAAATACAAAGGAAAAAATGCATTTCAGGTAGATTACAACTAATCCTGATATAGAGGAGGATCCTGATATACACATATGTATTCTAAAAATCACTCCTATGAGAATAAAAAGTAGTATAGTTTTGATATAAGGAATACTCATTTGTAAAAATGTTGAAAAACAATCTTGTAATTAAGTAGCTATAACCGACATAAAGTACTGGTAATACCTCCGATAACTTTGAGTAAACAGAATCAAATATATCAAATCTCCAGACTGTTTCCTGCAAAATATCTTAACTTGCTCTACAGAAAAACAAAACAAAACAAAAACACCTTAACTTTTCATTAAGAACTGCCTTTTTTGAGTGAGCCCCCTACTCTGAAATACTAAATTATTTGACCTATGGCATTGCTTTTTAAATTTTTCTCTTTTAAGCAATAAATATCTTGTAATATTCTAGCTGTTCATATGAAACCAAAATAAATTTACAACACATATTGCAGTTTTAGTAGTTCTGTAGTTCACAAATATTTTTTCTTTCAGTATCTGCTCATTATTCCTTTACTTCTATGTCCATTTCTATGTGTGAAACACTTGAAATTTATTTGAGGGAAAATAAAGTTGCAATATTGATATTTTTATATTTATAATACCACCAATATATTCATGTATTCTGAATTTTCTATCAATTACAATTCAACCTAATTCATGCTTCTCTTCTTTCAGAATTCCAGAGAGATGCTCATTAATTTTGACCAAGAACAAACTAAATGATTGAATAAATATATACAGAATTTTTAATAGGTTTAAATTAATAGAATTCATTTGGAAAATACTTTTATGAAAAGATGAGAAACTTTTTAGAGAATTTCTTTTTTTTTTTTTTTTGATAAGAGAATTAGAACAGGCATTGATAAAGGCTTCAAGCCTTTTAAAAAATACTTCTTCAGTATTTGCAAATATTACCAATTACTTATTAGTTCAATAAAAATGTAATGTTCTCATTGGTTTATTTACCTGTTCAATAAATGGATTTTGAGTATTAGGTAATAGAAAGTATGTCTGATGGAGAATTATAGAGAGAAATAAGGTATAGCATTCTTCTTCAAAGACTTCTCAGAATATTAGAGAATTCAGACATATAAGCAAACAAGTACATAACAATATTACGTCCTAATTAGCTTTGTATTGAAATGTCAACTAGGCATAAACACGAGCAGATTCATTGTATATTCTGACATGGATGTGGAAAATACTGCCTAATTCTTTGCCTGCTTCCTTTTTGGTTGATATTTGCATTCTATATTATGGTAGAGTATAGCAAGACCATTACTATAAAGATATCTGACTCCCTTGCTGAAGACAGGGAAATTATTAATATTGAGTTTGCTATACCCAATCGATAGTAAAAATAAGATACCATGTTCATTGCATATGCATATTAGGATGGAGGATGCAATCCCTCCAGATAGAAAATAGATATTAATCAACACTGCTATCAAGTTTCTTCACTTTTCACATGATTTTCCAATTTTTTTTTCAGTCAGTGATTGTATATAGATGAGCTTCCCAATGAAATAAACAGAACCAAGCAAATGCTTTCAACTGCAAATAACTCTAGCTTCTGGCAAAGTACTGCTCAGATCACAAATCAATATTGAGAAATGGATTCCAAAAAAAATAAATTAACGCACTAGTGACTTGGACTTATTCTGTAAACTTTTGTTTGCTTTTGTTTAACCCTTATTATGATAGCAGTTTACTCAAAGAATAGATTACATCTTTAACCAAATTTTTCATTAGCAAACTTTATAGCATGTTTAACCACGGTGTAGTATAAGTCTCAGAAATTCATATGCTTTTATCTCAGAATCCTTTTTGCTGTCATTTTGTTTGTTGGTAATATCGTTTCTGGGACAAACTTTCTGGAATGCATTTAACTGCAAAGCACAATATTACATTCAAACTTCTGAGGATGCAGGGATTTTCCCCACATCTGCATTAGTATTTATTATCTCTCACCTTTTAATGATGGTCATAAGTGTTGATAAGTGTTTTAAAAGGAATTCTGTTGTATAATTTCCTTTAGTCTTTATCCTTTAGTATTGCAAAAATGAACATATTAGAGTAATAGTCTTACTCAACTAGGGAACTGTTCTAATATATCTATAACTTACAGTGCTTTGCTCAGTTGTTTTATTAGTGAATGTTTAATGAAGACATGCTGAAATAAATTTAGTTGACTTGAACGATAAACATAACTGTTCTAAATGGCAAATTTTAACTACTTTCTCTTCTTCATATTTGTAACATAATTTGAAGATTTTTCATAATATTGATAAAAATCTGTGATTGAAAACAATTTTTAAAGTTCAAATTCTAATATTGATGTCAAGCTTTGTCCATTTGAAATACTATACATAGGGAAAATCAATTATTTAAGCACATTAATTATTAGACTTGAGATTCTTTTCTAAATTATGAGGTATACAGTGTAAAGGGCAGAATCTGGCACTCTCTTCTCCTTCCTCAACTTTTCCTACCCTTTCATTGTCAACTCTTTCCAGATCTCAATGACAGTGCAGTCTAAATGCAATATGAAATCAATACCTTGTCAATTATGAGGCAGTTGAGAGAGGAGAGAGAGAGAAAAAATTTTAAAAAGGGAAAAGGAAAGGAAAATGAAAGAGAAAAAAGAAAGAAAAACAAAGAAAAGAAGAGAAAAGAAAAGAAGTAAAAGAAAGAAGAAAAAGAAAAAGGAAACAAGTTCAGTTTTCTTCCTCTCAAATGTGTTCAGAAGTTCTCAACTCTAACACCTGGCAAAATGAGCAGTAGCTCATGTCTCATCTGAGAGTCATGGAGAACAATACACAATATTAACTACTACTCTTTCTTTGTATGATGGAGAAAATCTTTTCTGGAAGCAGTGTTCAGAGCTTCAGTGGCGATATGTACATGAGTTTGGAGGTAAACATATGAATGTATATATAGCTTTATATATGAAGCTATATGTTTTTATATATAGAAATATTTATACATTTTATTGAAAAACACTTTTAAAAGCAAAATTGTCATGTATACATACAGAATATGTGCTTTTCATGAGGCACAGATTTTTGAAATATTGAAAAAAACCTGTATTTTAAAATTAATGAAATGAGTTAAAACCACATATAATGTTTCAAAAAGTGAATATTGTTCTTTTAAATGTTATTTTAATTAAAATTGTTTTAAACTATAAATATTTAAATTTAAATAAAGTGTTATTTAAAAAAATAGTTACATCACTATTCGAAAAGGCCATGAAGCTGGCACCTATGTATGGTTTATGTGGTTTAGTTATATATTAAGTCAGTTGTGCTTAGCATACACTTGGCACATAGTAAGAGCTCAGACAATGGTAGTTATTATTATGATTACAATTATTATTAACATTAACAGCTCTGTATAATTCATTTGTATTCCTTGTTTCTTATGCACTGCAATTTCTCTATGTATATATATATTTTAAACAATATATAAAAGTAACATTTATATTAAATGTTGGTATATATCATAACATATATCAGATGAATGTATATTATCTCATTTAATACTCAGTAACTCTACAAAGTAAACATAGTTATCATCCTTATTTATGGTTGTGAAAACTGAAACTCAAAGTAGTTCACAAGAATAAATTGCTGGAATTACAGTGCTGGAAACAGAATTCTATTCCAGGTAATATAATTACAAACCCATTCTCTTAATCATCGTAAGTTGTTGCCTCTTTACATTCTTATGTTTATCTATTTATCTTTCATCTATCATTTATCTATTTATCTATCATCTATCTAATCACCTATCATTAATCAATCAATCAATGTATCTATCTATGTATCTATTGATCATCTATCTCAAATATGTACATGCACTGTACATAGACATAGAAACACACACATATGTATATATACATACACACATATTCATTCCAGTTCTCTATTGTTTCCCACATCCTTGCTTCAGTTTCCTAAAATGAATGACTAGGAAGAACAATAAATTATTTTTTGCTCTTATAGGATTATTTGAGTTATACATTGTGATACATTGAGGTAATGTTAAAAAGTTTAATCCAGCAATTGACATATATGAAGTACTTATAATAGGACAATTTCTATTGCAAATGACAGCAATCCAATGATTTAGGATTAAAAAAGAAAAAAATCAGGGGAATTTATTGGCTTGTGTAACAAATTGTGAAAGAACTGTATAGAATCTGTTGTTCAGGGAAAATGGGGAATTTGGATACTCTCTGAAGTCTCATTATCTCTCTGAGTCTTGTCTCTGTGTCACCACCATCTTTTACAATTACATAAAGCACATCAAATGGGATTTTTCCCGGACAGCAGGGAACATGACCAGAGGCTACTCAAGACATTTCCCAATAAAACTCCAACATACAAATTTCCATCTTACTGAGTCTGTCCAGTGTGTGTAAACAAAGATACCATTTATGTATAGAAATGTTTACATTTTAACCCCTTAAAGTCATTAAAATATTTTCTGTAATTTATTAATTTAAACATTTTTCATTTGTCAATATTAATTTAGTCCTCATCATGTACTAGACATAATACTAGGTGACTGGGACACCAAACAGTGCTCTTTTTCTTCCAAAAAAAAAAAACCTCTTAATATATTCAAATAAATTGTGAATTGTTAGGAAAAAAATTGATTCATCTAGATCTCTTTCTTAAAAATCAAGGGCAAGTCAATTAACTGCCTGTCAGAACTCATGAGATGGGAGAGGTCAGACAGAGAAACAATGGACAAGTCTTGAATGAATATGTAACTTCCTGTCACTCCATCATTGTGAGAATCAGTGTTATTCTGGTTAGACAAACACAGTTTAAAAACATCAAGGTAGGCAAGTAAAAGAGATTAAATTTTTGACAATAATAGTTTTGTTCTTAAATATATGGTCAGCCCTGAAGTTTAAAGGTGAATAAAAATAAAAACAATCTATAAGAAACCTCTTAACAGAAAGAATATGCCAAGGAGAGGAATGCAGAAAGGCTAGCCTAGGGATATAGGAGAATAAGAACCAGAGCTGTGAACATTAAATGATGTCCTTTGAATATAAATATATAAGGAATAATTTAAGTATATAAGTAACATAAATGTGTCAGTAATAATATGTATAGTCAAGAAATTAGGAAATGTACAGAAAAGTGATATAATAATTAATTTTAGAATAACAATACAAGTAATAGTTGCAAATTGTTGAGTAGCTTTTACATTCTTGCCACTTTGATATGAACATATTCAAAACAGGTTATTTTTGAGATATTTAAAAACATAAAAGTACAAAAAAATAATACAAGAAACACATCTCTTGCCATCACCAGAAAAAGTAATTGCTATTGTTTCTAATTTTATTATAGTTTTCCTTGCACATAAATTTTTCTTTTCTTTTTTATAATTCACAAGTAAAACTGACACATATTCTCTTTTATCAACCACCTGCAATTCCCCTTCAAAGATATTTACTATCATGAGTTGATGTGTGTTCTTCCAATTCACTTTTTATAAAGACATGTATATAAATGCCATGTAGTATCAGTTCGTTTGCATTTATTCAATTTATATAAATGTTATTATGCTCTATCAACACTGCATTTTACTTTTTCTCTTCAACATTGTAAGGTTGTGATTCATTCATGTTGATCCATATAGATATACTTCATTGATTTTAATGCTATACAGTATTCTATATGGCTATATATTATTTCCGTGACTTTACCATTTTTATCTATTCATATTCAACTGACAGTGGTTTAAGTTGCTTTTACAATATTGCCTTTTTTATGAACTGTATCAGAGTTTACACAGAATTAGAACATTTAACAGTTAAATTTGAATGAACTATTATTGTTTTTAAATAATAGGACAATACACCAAAGAGTTACCAGAGTTTAAGAAACCATCAAAGGGATAGTGCAACATTCTGCAGATAGACACAGTGGTAAGTCATTTAGCTATTAACCTACAATATTTCTACACTAGCAGATGCAGCTACATGAAGAGAATTGCCTGATGAAGTTGCAGCCGTTAGTAGAAGAATACAGGCAACTACCATCACCTGGCTGGGAGGAAACCAGGGAACTAACACTCTAATATTTTTTCTTTGCTCTCCAATCTTCTACCTATACCTCTAATAGCCTCAACCCAAACAGAGCTGGAGGGAAAAAAAAAAAAGGCCATTGGTGCATTCCCTAAAGGGACAGGGTGGGATTGAAAAGCATGTAGGGGAGATCTGGAAGAACAATGGAAAAAAAACAAAACAACAACAACAAAAAACCCTGCTCTAATTGACAATCTCCTTGTGTGCTTGTGGTAAAACATGCCTATGTATCTTGGTTGATAATAGAGAATGTGCTCTTTTAATTTCAATATGTACTTATTTGGTGAGGCTACACATCTTCTCCAAATAGCTAGAGCTCTGAAAATATAAAAATATAGCTAACGATAAAAATAGATTTCTATTGTTTTTTGTTCTTAGGTGAATCTTGAAGTATTTCATTGGTGTATGCATAGGTGTGTCTTTTCTTAACTCAGGAATTTATAGAACATAAAAAATGACTTTCCTAATTATATAGCTTTCCTGTTTAGTTCTTTTCTAAGAATAAAATATATTCAAGGGAGTAAAAATAAATTTTAATTAAATTTTATTCATTTAAAGGGCTTCTAAATTTTTTTATTTTCCATTGAAAGCAGTCAAAAAAGCAGATAAAAGCTTTTTCTTGTTTCAAAATACTGTTTTAGCATACCACTTGGGACATTCTTCTTTCCTGGGTTTATACTCTTACATATAAAGTTACTATAATAAGTTGAAAGCTGTGAACCCCCAAGTGCCAGCCTGAATACAGTAACAAAACTGACATGAACATGCAAATATATAAACATAATTATTTACTAGCCATGAGCTTGTCACGTTCCCTAGGGATGCTGTCATTTAAAGGACATTTTTTCTCTTCTTTACTCTGTTTTCGCAGATGTATGCATAACTAATAAATAAATTTGTTAAAACAAAAAATGCTACCATTTTTGAGATTCAGATTTTCTGCAGAGGTTATATCTCAGAAAACAAAATCCCTCTTAAACTCAGAAGATGGCAGGCAGAAAGGTAATACAGAACAGTAATAACAAGTACTAGGTTGAATTTTTATATTATAGACTTCCACTACTATGATTTCTAGTTTTGTCATCTATTATTAACTAAGCTCCTACGCTATCTTGTCCAGGCTGTTAAAATTACATAATATCTAAACTTAAAAGAATTGTGACAGTTTGATAGTTTTATCCCCATCTTAAAGAAAGTTGGCCTCAAAGAATTTAAGTGACTCACCCAAGAATAAATCTAGCATTTAATGCTAAATCTAGTATTTAATAAGGATGTAATGATCTTTGTGAATATTGAGTTTATTGATTTTGATTCTCATACATCCAGTTAAAACTGCCCGAAAAACAGTTAAGAGTTAGGAATTAATGTTTGAAAAGATTCAGGACAGAAATTTCACCTGGCAATTTTGTGCATGGTAGTAAGAGCTGAAGCCAAGAAATCCCCAATGGAAACTGTAGCATGAGAAGACATTTGTAAGTGTAGGGCCTTTAAATTATAATATTATAATAAAAACTACTACCATCAATTTATTTTTTTACTCAATCCCTGAGTGAAATAATATTTTTATCACTTTTTGAAACAGGAGGAAAGAAAAGATGAAATTCTTCAAAGAAGTGACATTGCCGATGTCAGAACGTAAATATAAATGCAGGCAATCTGGCCCCTTAACATACACTTTTAAGCACACTAAACTACTTCTGTAATATTTATTTAGAAAATATTTACCTATTTACCTCCCTTTGGGTGAATTTTGCAGTTTTCACAACACCAAATATTAATAACACTTCTTTCTACTTAACATGAACGTTGACATTCTCATCTATCCACACTTCCAATTAGATAGAAAGAATCAAGTATTAAGTATCAGGGTGAAAATAGAATGCAAGTAAAATCTTTTAGAGTATTTTCTTTATGCATATAAAGCAATTAAACTTATACCACTTATGGTACCCACTACCTTAAATCTTCTTTCTCCACCTTTCCATTGAAATTCCTCCAGGAATAATCAATGCTCTTAGAATTTCCAGATCTAATTATGCCTTCTTGATTTTATCTAATTTGACTTCTTAGTGATATTTGCACTGATGAATACTATATATTCTTAAATTTCTTTCATCACCTTTTTTCTTCCATGGACACATTTTCTCACTTATGTTTGGGGGCAGCCATCTTTCAATCATCCTTCAAGTACACATGTTAATCAGGTTTGACCTTAGTTCTTAAAACTCTTTATTGGATCACTGCAAAGTACCTTCTTAGAGCATTCCTTGACTTTTTAAAACTCTTCATAGTCTAATCTCCCACTTCCAATATATCCTGCTCATCACTGCATGGTTAACTTTCTAAAATATAAATCTTATATTTCACCCTCTTTATCCTTACCTATCTACTCCCCTCCTTAGAGTGGTGAACACACAAAGCAATATATATATATGACATATTACTGAATTATATAGTTGAAATCTATATGTTAATTAACCCATGTCACCTCAATAAATAAATAATGATGATTCTATCTTTGCTTAAAGCTCATTGTTATTTGATTGAGACAACATTTATGCCAACCTCTTGAGAAAAGTAAAAAACCTTTCCTTGATCTGAGTCTCACTTTCTTCTTCTTCTGCCTGACCTGTAGCCAACTCAGAATACGTGCCATCTACTTCTCTCATGCTGAAATAAATACTTGTCTCTCAGATGGGTCATGCTTTCCCATGCTTTCCCATGTGTATTTTAGATGCTTCTTGACTATCTTGTGTTGCCCATTCTTCTTCACAGTATTTCAAAAAATCTAAAATTCATATTTTAAATGAAGTATTTTTCTAAAATACCCTCCTATCACTGCTCTCTTCCCATCCAAGAGAAAGTAGTAGATGTTTTCTCTGTGGTTTATAGCACTGACTGCTAACTCTATTAAAGGATTTACTTTTCTACATGGTAATTGGTTTTGCTATTATTGTTGATTTGTCTCCTGTACAAGACTTAACTTCTTGTGGGGAAGGCAGCTGTCTTCTTTGCCTTTGAGGAGTAAGTACTCAGAAGATGCTCTTGCTTGTAGGAACTGCTTGATAAATATGTATTACAAGACTAAACTATACTAGGTATATTTTAATTTCTGACTAAATATGTAGTACAATCCTGCTTTTCATTTTTTATCAAGAAATGCCTCTTTTTTAGTCCTAGAAATTAGTGGAAATATTTCTACTTTATATTTCTAAGTATGCTATTACTGTAGAATATGGGCATAAGCAGGAGCAAAATCTATATGCGCCAGTTTTAAATAGAACACTGTGTTTATAAAATGTGTCAAACTGACAATCCTAAAATAGGAGTTTATTCTTGTCAGGTTAATTATGTGCTAAAAAATGGTCACTGCGAAACTGAGAACTTCCTTCACTCACTTTCTTAAAGAATCTGTAGACATTTACTTTGGGAGAATCATTTCTGGAAGTTTCAAATTGGAGCTGGTTCCCCATTCTACCAAGATTTGACCCATACCCCTTTATAGTCCTAAGTACATAGAAATTTTGAACTACCTGAGGAGGAGTACATCTTCTTAGCATGTAATCAGTTACATTTCCATTCATATTTATGTAAAGAATATAACTATTTTTGCAATTTATTCTGTCTCAGAATTAAAAGAAGGTGGTCGTTTTTGTGGTCCTTAAAAGATACCTTAAATGATATGCACATTAGTGATGGTTTAAATAAAATCCTCTAAATACAGGAAAATTTAATAGGTTAAAAATTCAATAACTTTTTGAATCTGAAAATCTAGTGCTAAGCAAGGCACAGCAGTATCCCTATGGCTTTCGCCAGGATTTAGTGGGAATGTTAAGAATTACTGAAACCTGAGTCCTTTAAACCCATACACCCTAATTTAGCTCTTAATACTGGCATTGTTAAATATCTGTATAATGCTAATTTTTAAAACTTGTCTACTTTCAGTTTTGGGAAGCTGAAAGTGGTAATTCCAGATACCTGAAGTATTAGAAATTAGTTTTAGAAGCTTGCAAAGAATGACAAGAATGACAAGAGTAGAGGAACCCTAAGCAGAGACAACACATAGATGTGTGTACTTTTGAAACTTTGTAATTACCCTAAATAATCTCTCTTGACAGAGTATTCCAACTCCTGTGCTTTGCCTGTGACAATGAAAAAGATGACATATTTACCCTAAAAGTCATCACAGAGTTCTAGTTGTTCTTCAGTTGGAGTAAAGCTAAAAGGGTACTTGTATTATCACAAATTTAATGATTACAATTAACTATGAATGCTTTTACAGTATATAATTTTATTTTAATTATATAATATAAATGTATACTTAGCTACGTTAGATTGTATGCATATATTTATATTGTATTTGTCATTACATTAAGTGCTAAATCATAGAACTAGATACTCATATGGAGATCATAAGAAGATATGTGCAATCAGACAAATCTTAGTTTGTATTTCATTTTTAACATTTTATTTATTTATTTATTTTTAACATTTTATTTTTTTAACTTTTTTGCTCCTCCCTTGTCCTCCCTCCCCTCTAATAACCACTAGTCCATTGTCCATGTCTAGGAGACTATTTGTTTATCTTGTTTATTTGTTGCTTTTAGATTTATATCCCACATATAAGTGATATCACGTGATTTTCAACTTTTTCTGTCTGGCTGATTTTGCTTAGCATGATTATCTCGAGGCCCATCTACATTGTTGCAAATGGCAGTATTTCATCTCTTCTTATGGCTGAGTAATATTCCATTGTATATATGTGCCACTGCATCTTTAGCCAATCATCTACAGTAGAACACTTCGGTTGCTTCCATGTCCCGGCCACTGTGAATAATGCTGCTATGAACATCGGTGTGCAAATGTCTTTTCAGATATGGGTTTTCAAGTCTTTGGGGTAAATACTCAGTAGAGGTATTGCTGGATATGGTAGGTCTATTCTTAGTTTTTAGAGGAACCTCCATACCATTTTCCATAGTGGCCATACCAATTTGCAGTCCATCAGCAGTGTATGAGGGTTCCTATTTCTCCACATCCTCTTCAATATTTGTTGCTACTTGTCCTGTTGATTATAGCCATTCTAATAGGTGTGCGATAGTATCTCATTGTGGTTTTGATTTGCATTTTTCTAATAGCTAGCGATGTCGAGCATCTTTTTATATATTTGTTAGCCATTTGTATGTCCTCTAGGGAGAAGTGTCTGTTCAGGTCCTCTGACCATTTTTTGATTGGATCGTTTGTTTTTGTTGTTGTTGTTACTGAGTTGTATGAGTTCTTTGTATATTTTGGATATTAGGCCCTGTTTGGAGGCATTGCTTGCAAATATATTTTCCCATTTGGATGGTTGTCTCTTTACCTCGTTGACAGTTTCTTTTGCTGAGCAGAACCTTTTTAGTTTGATGTAGTTCCATTCATTTGTTTTAGCTTTTACTTCTCTTGCCTTTGAAGTCAAATTCGTAAAATCCTCTTTAAGGCCAACATCATTGAGTTTCGTTCCTCTGTTTTTTTTTTTGTTTTTTTGTTTTTTGATGCATTTTATTGTTTCAGGTCTTATATTCAGGTCCTTAATTTTGGTGTGTGGTAATAGACCACAGTGTAGTTTCATTCTTTTGCAGGTGGCTTTCCAGTGTTCCCAGCACCATGTATTGAAGAGGCTTTTCTTTCTTCACTGTATATTTTTGACTTTTTTTGTCAAAAATTATTAGTCCATATAAATATGAGTTTACTTCTGGACTCTTGCTTCTATTCCACTGGTCTGTGTGTCTATTTTTCTGCCTATACCATGCCATTTTGATTACTGTCTGTTGGGAGTAGTTTTCAGGCTTGAGAGCCAAGCAGGATATTCACACAGTAAAGCTAAGAAGTCTGCTGACACAAAAGAATACTTGAAGACAGGAACAGAGAAGTTGATTGTTCCTTGGCCTTAAAGAGAGAGATGCGGAATGCCAAGATAGCATTAAGCTCTCTATGTAATGTTAACAAGGTTATTGTGCATAACTAACATTTTTTGAGCTGTTTCTCATGCTTGCTAGGGTATATCAGGATGGTGCTAAATAAACTCAGGGCTGCAGCTTTGACTGTATGTCTTCCCGAAATTTTTTTCTCTTCTCTGTCTTTTTTCCTAACCCTCGCTCCCCCACTCAGGACTGTTTGACTCCGTCAAGTGGGTTCTGGCAACTGTCACTTTGTAGTATAATTTGAAGTCAGACACAGTGATGCCTTCAAACTCGTTCTTTTTTTCTCAGGATGGCTTTGGCAATTCGGGGTCTTTTGTGCTTCCATACAAATCTGATGATTTTTTGTTCTAATTCTTTCAAAAAAAGCCAATGGGATTTTGATGGGGATTGCATTAAATCTGTATAATGCTTTAGGTAATGTCATTTTAACTATCTTGATTCTTCCAATCCAAGAACACAGAATATCTTTCCATTTCTTTGTATCTCCATTTCTTTTAATACGGTCTTATAGTTTTCATTAAATAGGTCCTTCACATATTTCATTAGATTTATTCTTAGGTATTTTATTCTTTTGTTGCAATTGCAAAAGGAATTAATTTTTCCACTTCTTCTGGCACTTTGTTATTAGGTATAGGAATGCTATGGATTTTTGAATGTTGATTTTGTATCCAGAAAATTACTCTATTTCCTTATTTCTAGTCATGTTCTTCTGGAGTCTTTAGGGTTTTCTATATAGAGAATCATGTCATTCACAAATAGTGACAGTTTAAATTCTTCGTTTCCTATTTGGATACCTTTTATATCCTTCTCTTGTCTGATTGCACTTGCTAGGACCTCCAATGTTATATTGAATAACAGTAGTGATAGTGGACAGGCTTGCCTTGTTCCTAATCTTAGAGAGAAGAATTTTAGTTTTTCACCATTAAGTATAATGTTGGCAAAAGGCTTGTCATATATGGCCTTTGTTATATTAAGGTACTTTCTTTCTACAACAATTTTGTTAAGTGTTTTGATCATAGATGGATGCTGTATCTTGTCGAAGGCTTTTTCTGCATCTATCGATATGATCATATGATTCTTATTCTTTAATTTGTTTATGTGGTGTGTCACATTGATTGATTTATGTATGTTGAACCACCCCTGTGCCCCTGGGATAAAGCCCACTTGATCGAGGTGTATAATCTTTTTAATATGTTGCTGTATTCAGTTCGCTAATATTTTATTTAGGATTTTTGCATCTGTGTTCATGAGAGACATTGGTCTGTAGTTTTCTTTTTGTGTGTGTTATCTTTACCAGGTTTTGGTATCAGGGTAATATTGGCCTCATAAAATGAGTTGGGAAGTCTTGCCTCCTCTTCGATTTTTTGGAAGAGTTTGAGGAGAATAGGTATTCAATCTTCTTTGAATGTTTGGTAGAATTCACTGGTAAAGCCATCTGGTCCTGGACTTTTACTTTTTGGTAGGTTTTTTATGATTGTTTCAATTTCCATACTGCTGATCAGTCTATTTAGATTTTCCAGTTCTTCTTGATTCAGGCTAGGAAGGTTGTATGTTTCTAAGTACTGGTCCATTTCTCCTAGGTTATTAAATGTGGTGTTATATACTTTTTCATAGTATTCTAGTATGGTCTTTTGTATTTCTGCAGTGTTTGTCATAATTTCTCCCTTTTAATCCCTAATTTTATTTGTGTTCTTTCTCTTTTTTCTTTAGTGAGTCTAACCAGAGGTTTGCCAATTTTATTATCCTTCTCAAAGAACCAGCTCTTTGTTGCATTTATTTTTTCTATTGTTTTTTTTTTTTGTTTATTTGTTTTCCATTTCATTTATTTCTGCTCTAATTTTTATTCTTTCTTTCCTTTTACTGACTTTAAGCCTCATTTTTCTTCCTTTTCTAGTTTTTTTTTTTCAAGATGGAGTGTTAGGTTGTTTATTTCGACATGTTCTTGTTTTTTGAGATAGGCCTGTAATGATATGAACTTTCCTCTTATGACCTCTTTTGCCATGTCCCAAATGTTTCAATATGTTGTACTATCATTTCCATTTGTTTCTACATACCTCCTGATCTCTCTTTTTATTTCTTCTCTGACCCTGTTATTATTTCTTCAGTAGCATGTTATTTAATCTCCATGTATTTGTGGTCCTTCTTGCTGTCTTTTGACAGTTGATCTTTAGCTTCAAAGCATTATAATCAGAGAATATGGTTGGTATGATTTCAACCCTCTTATATTTGTTGAGGCTATCTCTGTGTCCCAGTATGTGGTCAATCCTTGAGAATGTTCCATGTGCACTGGAGAAGAATGAATAAGCAGCTGTTTTGGGATGAAAGCCTCTGTAAATGTCAATTATGTCCAGTTGGTCTAATGTATCATTTAAGGATGTTATTTCCTTATTGATTTTCTGTTTGGATTATTTGTCCATATCCGACAGTAGGGTATTTAGTTCCCCTACTATAATAGTGTTTTGGTCTGTTTCTCCTTTT
The DNA here is from genome assembly GCA_028627145.1 of Eidolon dupreanum. NCBI lineage: Eukaryota > Metazoa > Chordata > Mammalia > Chiroptera > Pteropodidae > Eidolon > Eidolon dupreanum. The sequence goes on along the minus strand of CM053510.1, from coordinate 57,820,067 downwards.
AGTTCTGTTAGTAATTGCTTTACATATTTTGGGGCTCCCTGATTGGGAGTATAAATATGTTCCCAATATGTGTTATGTCTTCTTGGTGCATGGTTTCCTTTATCATTATGAGATGTCTCTCAGTATATTTCTTTACCTTTTTGATTTTGAAGTCTATTTCATCTGATGTTTGTACCACTACTCCCGCTTTTCTTTGAATGTCCTTTGCTTGAAATATCATTTTCTCCTCTTTCACTTTGAGTCTACATTTGTCTTTGGAGTCGAGATGTATCTCCTGGAGGCAGCATATGGTTAGGTTTTGTTTTTTGATCCAATCTGCAACTCTGTGCCTTTTTATTGATGAGTTCAATCCATTTTCATTTAGGGTGATTATTGAAATCTGAGATCTTTTTATAGACATTTTATCTTTTGCTTTCTGGTACCTGGTGTTTCCATTGCTTTCTTGTCCTTGTGTTTCTGTTTTCTTTATTTTGGTTGGCTTTTGTGGGTTTTTCCTCTGGTCCTTCTTATTTCATGTCATATACTTCAGTTCTAAATCTTTGACATGTGGTTACCATCACTAATATGTAAAGGAAATATGTATATATATATATATATATATATATATATATATATATATATATACACATACACATATATATATACACATATATATATATACACATATATATACATATATATATATATGTGTATATATATATATTCTATTGCCCCTTTTCTTCTGCTCATGCCTCATCTCCATTTCCCTTTGCAAATTCGTAACTTTGAATCCTCTGTTTTTCAGTCATTGTTGTCTCAATTTGTCCCTATGTATGCTGAATGTTCATTAGTATCTTGCAAATCTCTTCTTATTTTAAACTTATAATGCCTTATTCCTATTAAGGGTTGCACTCCTCTGCTTTTATCAGCCTTCTAGTCACCTTACTCCTAATTATGTATTTTCTTTTCGTCATTTTGTTTTAGGTTAGCTGACCATTTTCATCATTCCCTGTAGTGCAGGCCTCATAGCGGAAAATTCCCTCAATTTTAAATGTCTGGAAAGGTCTTTATTTCTCTTTCATATCTAAAGGAGAGCTTAGTTAGATACATTATTTTTGGCTCGCAATTCCTTTCATTTAATAGTTTGAATATTTGATTCCATTCCTTGCTGGTTTGTAAGGTTTGTGCAGATAAGCCCGATGATAATCTAATAGTTTTTCCTTCATAGGTTACTGTCTTCTTTTCCCTGGCTGCCCTGAGAATTCTGTCTTTGTTGTTGATTTTTATAAGTTTAATACAGTGTGTCTCAGTGAAGGCAATTCTGGGTTGAGATAATTGGGTGTTCTGTTGACTTCTTGAATTCCAGCTCCAGCTCATTCCTTAGATTTGGAAAATTCTCATCAACTATTTGTCTGAAAATACTTTCTAATCCCTGCTCCTTTTCCCTCCCTTCAAGAATTCCTGTTATTTTTATGTTTTCTCTCCTGAGAGTATCAGCTATTTCTTGTATTTCTCTTTCATTATTTTTCATTCTTTGGTTTCTCTCTTCTTCCTTCCAATTTATTTCTAGATTTCTGTCTTCGATATTGCTAATCATTTCCTCCATTTGGTTTACTCTATTTCCCAAGCTTGTTATTTTATTTTTCAACTTTTGCAGTGTGTTCTTTATCTACAGAAGGTCTATTCGGTTCTTTTTGAGGGTTTCAGCCTCCTTGCTAAAGAACTCATTCTGCTCATCTAGTTGTTTTTTCAATTCCTGAAATTGTTAATATGATTTGTTTCAGATATCATTGAGTTTTTTCAGAGCGACCATCCTGAATTCTCTGTCATTTAAGTTGCATATTTCTATGTCTGTAAGCTTATTTTCTCGAGATTTTTCTCTTTCTTTCTGAGATGCTTTGTCACCTTGGTTGTTCATGGTATTTAATGGACTATTTCTCTGCCTGGGCCTTAATGAAAGTATGTTCTGCTCCCCCCACCCCCAGAAAGAAGATTTATTATATAATGGTCCTTAGCCTGTTGCAAATAATGTGTTTTTCTTTTGGTTTCCATTAGGTGGCATCCTAGCCTCTTGGATCTCTGCTTTATATAAAGTGTTAATAATGTCTTTTTTTTCCTTATAGATATTTAATCATGCTCACTACCCTCAGTTTCAGTTTCTGTCAGGGTTAGTAACAATTTCAGTAGTGTTTGCTCAGATTCCCTTGGGGCTCTGCAGCATTCCAACTCGGAGAGTATGGGGTGAGGGGCCCTCTGGGTTGGGGAATGGGGTCTGCGGCTCAGCCTCAGTTTTGTAACCAGGGCCAGTAAAAATCAACTGTTGTTTCTCTGCTGTCCCCACTTTTCTGCCATCCCTGTTTCTCTGCCTTCTGCCTTGATGATTAGGCACTGCCACAGGCAGCATGGAGCTCACAGCACTCCCAGGCAGGGCTATTCAGGGAACTTGCTGCTCCTTCTCCTCTCCCCATCCTCCTACAGGGAGCTTCAGTGGCTGCGAGAGGCAATGTCTTTGGTTTTCTCCGTCCACTGCCCGACACCTGTAGTTTTGACCTGTGGTAGCTCTTATGCGCAGATTCCACGCTCAGATGTGCTGGTGTGCCATTTGGATGTTTTTTTGTTGACTTTTAGATGTTCAGCTTATTGTTATTTCAAGGAGAGAGATCTCAGGACATCTCTCACTCTGCCATGTTTAATCCAATCTTAGTTTGTTTTTCAGATACGTCAGTTACTTAAGACTGCCTAGCAATGCCACATTATTAATTATAAAAAATTAAATGTCATGGAATAAAATGAAATGAATATAGACATAACACCATAAATTTTCTAATCCGTAATTAAATACAGATAGGTTTCACTTTCCTTACAGAATTATAATTATATAATATTTTAAATGTTTTTTTTCGAAAAACCTTTATTACACTTGATTTAGTCCTTCTATAATAACTTAAGGAGTTTAAGTACCCCGAAAACTTCTACAAACTTCATTCTGTACTTTCCTAATGCTATTACTATACATGCTGATATTATCTGACATGAGTAAGTGGCTCAATATGTGGTTCTAAAACATATCAGTTATTTAAGGTAAGAGAAACATTCTTTCATCCTTTTCTGTCTTCTTTTTTTATTAAAATCAAGTGTTTCAATAATTCAATGTGCCACGTTCTCTCTGTATATTTTCTATAGTATTAAATCTCAAATATTTATTTTCCACATACATAAAAAAACAAACAACTTTTAATTCAGTATTCTGAAAAGCACTAAGTGTGTTTTCATATGATTAATTTTATGGACATAAAAATCCGCTATTCTGCAGGATAAATTAGCGCAAATATTATGTGCTTTTAATCAGGAGAAATAACACAACTCTACCTTTTTATGATGTGAAAAATAAAGGCTTTTAGACTTAATAGGTGCATTGATGCCGAGAGTAGGAGATGGAGTAGTGAAAATAACAGTCCATAGTGCTTTTTGATGTAGATGAACAGGAATAAAGCTAATTTATTTCCAAAATAGCAAATTGCTTTTTAGCAAATGGTCCACAAGGGTGCAATAAAAACAACATTAAAGAATCTTTGACATGGTAAATAATTAAGAGATTGGTCAAGGACTTGATAAAAGTTTTTACTGTCTAATCTACAAATTACTAAGACCCAGGAGTATACCTCTGGATATGAGAATTTGCTTCTCTCTGTTATATCGCTGAAATAAAGTGCCAACTCCAACACATAAAATAATTAAATATTAACAGCAGATCTGAATTAGGACTAAAAATAGGAAGATTTTTGTCTTGAGAAAATTTAATGTTCTCTATCATCTGTGACCTTAAACTTTAATTGTGTGAAACTAAGTGAGGCATAGTGGTGGTGGTGTGTGTATGTTAAGACAACTAGTGTAATTATTTGAATCACTGATGAAATCATAGCAAGAAAATTAATGGAAACCATCCATGTTCACATGAATTTTAAAAAATCAAACAATAAAAAAAGAAAGGTAGACAGTGAAAGTCTTCATCATACCCCTGCCACTCTGATGTCCTATTTCTCCTTTCCCAGAAGTAACACTGTTAGCAGTTGTTTTTTTTTTTTAAAGGAATTTCCCAGCAATATTCCAGACATATACAGTATATGTATAGCCATTAAGCCAAAAGCAATATTTTGAAACTTATCTTTAATACAACCAAATATTTGGGAGATTATTATTTTTATCAATATATAACTGTCTTATTTATTTTTAATAAATTATTCAAATATATAATATTTTAATGATATGTCTATTATGGACATTTAAGTTGTTTGTGTTTTTCAGTCTTGAATGGAAAATGTGAATTATAATCATGTTTTCCTCAACTCCCACAGCGTGGATATATGTATATCATCAATTCAATTCAATTAAACTAACAGCCATTTGAAAATGTCTATTGAAACATTTTTATTTAATAGTAATCTAATCATTAAAGTTAGACACTTTATATCAAATATTTCTATATTGAAACTTAATCAATATCAGTCATCCCTTTAACATTTATGTGTCTGACAAGAAATGGATTGGAAAACTCATTCTATATTTTACACAGCACTGGGCTGAGTAATTGTGCAAACAATATATTTACATAAACTTCACATTACTATAATCATTGTTTCTTAAAAGTTGCATATAAATCAAAGATTGTTTAATGAATTTTTTGATGAGAGAATAACATTTCATAATTAAATAGCTTTTATTTTTTAACAACACTAAGAATCCAGAATATGAGACATGGATAGTGTTATGAGAGACTCTCAAAACTCCTCATTTTATACGTGAAGGAATATCAGATATTTAAGATAGAAAAAGGAAGTGTTGGTGTTAGAAATAAGATTTCTTGATTTCCAGGTGATGAAGATTCTGTCTATTCAGTTGTTCTGGGTAAAGTCATATTAATGGATAAAATATTGTCACTGAAAATACATGCTCTCTAATTAGATAAAAGACATCATTGTTAATGCTAGATTAATCTCTCAATGAAACTTATGTCATAAAATTTAAAAACTTCAAAAATTTATGTAAGACAGATTTTATATTTAATTCAAAAATAAGTCATTCTTTTAGCAAAAATAAATAACATGACTATCAAGCTTTTAAGAAGTAGACATTTAAAACATTTTTAATTATCAACAACGGAGCTGGAGCTGAGAGTAATCTTGCAATTTTACTTCTTGTCTTTATTTTGTGGACACACCAAAACAAAAACAAAACAAAAACCCTGAGACTCACAGGCAAAATGTTTTGCTAAAGACAAATATATTAATGGGGAAAGAGAGCAAATATTCTGAATTCTTGAATATTCTCCTCAATATACTCTAGTAGTTAACTTATATTTTTCTATTTTCTTTCTGATAATGTTTACCATTTTATTTTTGTTATTTTGTGAGATTTATCTAGCTTTAGTTTTTAAGTTTTAACTTTTAATATAATACATAAGTATAAAATATATGTGTAAATTTCTATTACGTTTATATGTATATTTGTGTGTATGTGTAATAAATATACACATGAATAACTTAAAAGATTGTCTCATCATCTAAACAAATTATTGTTTGACCCATCAGATTTAGTGTTTATTTATAACTACTGGGAGATTTATTTATTTATACTGTAATTTGTGCATGTTTACTTCAAGTTTTATATGTCTTTAAAATTAATGGATTACAAATAAATTCTTCACACCTCTGTAACATGTTTTTCAAATATTATCACAATCATTGAAATGTCTCTAATATTAATATAAAGAAATAACTATATTATTAAATCTACATTTTAAAATCATCATATCTGGTATAACTTTAGCCAATTTTAAAGTAATTTAATATGTGAACAGTGGTCAAAGAGAAAAGTCTGAGCCTAAACTGATAGTTGCAGAGTTCAGATAGCTCTCTTAAAACAAAATTATTTCACACATTTACTAAATGATAAAAATTATTTTTCTCTTTAAAATAATTTAAATTTAATGAATTCTAATTTTTCATAATTTTGTCTTAGTCAAGACTAAAAAATATCTATTTCTGAACAGCTTGTGTGCTTAAACAAGTTGCCCAGGGAAATCACAAACCTTCGTATTCTTATTGATTTAACTCAGGAATCAATAAAATTGAAACAGTTTAAGGGCCAGGTTGCTGCAGGTGTTATAGATCTTACAAATGCTCAATGGGCTCTGCTCTTATTTTATTTGCAATTGGTGATCAATCTCTTGAGTTAAAGATTTCTAGTTTGCATCTTTTTTTTTCTCTTAGACTTTTTAAAACTACTACAACCACAATATCATGTATTTAAAAATAAAAACATTATCTCTTTGGCCAAACAAATTATCTCTTTTTCTCCCAGTTTTATTGAACAATATTTGACATACATCACTGTATAACTTTAAGACATATGGAATGATAATCTGATTAACATAAATAATGAAATGATTACAATAGGTTCAGCTAACATCCATCTTCTCATATAGATACAATAAAAGAAAAGCAAAAGGAAAATAATTTTTGTGATAAGACATCATAGGATTTACTCTCTCAAAAACATTTCTATATATTATATAGCAGTGCTAGCTATAGCTATCATGTTGTACATTACTTCCCTAGTACTTATTTATCTTATAACTGGACATTTGTATCTTTTGACCACTTTCCTCCTTTACCTATCCTCTCCTTCTGATGTCTTTTTCTATGTTTTTCTTAGATACATATAAGTGGGATAACACATTACTTGTCTTTCTTAGCATAATGTCTTTAAGGTCTATTCATGTCACGAATGGTAGAAGAGCATCCTCATTTTTTAATGGTTGAATAATATGTCATTGTGTGTGTGTCTGTGTGTGTGTGTCTGTGTGTGTGTGTACACACACACATGCTACGAACATGGGGTGTAGATATATTTTCGAATTAGTATTTTTATTTTCTTTAAATATTTTCCCAGAAGTAGAAGATCTAAATCATTTTAATTTTCATCTTTTTAATTTTCATTTTAATTTTCTTGAGGATCTTCCATACTATTTTCCATTGTGGCTATATTTATAATTTTACCGACAGTGCACTTGGGTTTGCTTTTCTCCACATCCACACTAGTATTTATTATCTCTTGTCTTTTTGATGATGGCCATCTTATTAGGTGTGAGTTGATATCTCATTATAGTTTTAATTTACATTCCCTTAATGACTAGAGAATTTGAGCTTCTTTTACATACCTGTTGGCTTATCATATATGTACTTTGGAGAAATGTCTATTCAGGTTATTTGCCCATATTTTTATTTTGTTATTCAGTAGTTGTTGGTTTTTGTTTTGTTTTGTTTTGCTTTATTTTTTTTGCTATTGAGTTGTGTAAGTTCTTTATATAGTTTGGATACTATCCCTTATCAGATACATAGTTTGCAAATATTTTTTACCAAATATGTTTTCCCATTCTTTGAGTTGTCTTTTTACTTTTTTTTTCCATGCTGTAGAGTTTTAGTTTGATGTAATCCCACTATTTTATTTTTTATTTTGTTGCTTGTGCTTTAGGTGTCATATCTAAAAAATCATTACTAAGATCTATGCGAAGGAGATTTATTCTCATGTTTTCTTCTAGGAATTTCATGATTTCTGGTCTTATATTTGAGTCTTTAATCCTTTTTAAGTTAATTTTTGTGAGTGGTGTAAGGTAGGGGTTCAGTTTCATGTGAATATACATGCGAATATCCAATTACCCAGTACCAATTATTGGAAACTGTCTTTTGCCTTTTGAGTATTTTGGTTCCTTTGTCAAATACTAGCTGAATATATATACTTGGGTTTATTTCTGGGCTCCCAATTCTGTTACATTGTCTATTTGTCTGTTTTTATACCAGTACAATACTGTTTTGATAACTATAGTTTCATAGTTAGAGGTTGAAATAGTATAGGTTGAAATCAGGAAGTGTAATGCCTCATGCTTCGTTCTTTCTCAAGATATCTTTGGCTATTTTGGGGGTATCTTTTGTGATTCTATATGAATTTTAAGAATGTTTATTCTACATTTGTAAAAAATGGATTGGCTTCTTGATGGGGATTATATTTAATTTATAGATGGCTTTTGGTAGTACTGACATTTTAACAATATTAACTACTCCAATCCATAAACATGGGATATCTTTTTATTTATGTGCCTTCTTTGATTTCTTTCATCAATATCTCATAGTTTCCAGCTTAGAGATCTTTTGCGTCCTTAAATTTATTCATAAGCATTTTATTGTTTTGGTGCTATTGTAAATGGGATCATTTTCTTTATTTCCCTTGCAAAAATTTTTGTTAATATATAAAAATGTTACTGATTTTTATAAGTTAATTTTGTATCCCATAACTTTACTGAATTCATTGATTAGATCCAACTCTTTTTTTTGTTTCTTCAGTCTTTATAACTTTTTTATATATAAAATCATGTCATTCGAAAATAAAGACAATTTTACTTCTTCCTTTCCAATAAATAAAATATCTTTTATTTATCTTTCTTGCCTAATTGCTCTAGCTAAGACTTCCAGTGATGAATAGAAGTGATGAGAATGGGTACTTTTGTCTTATTCCCAATCTTAGAGGAAAGACTTTTAAACTTGCATCATTGAGTATGATGTTATCTGTGGGCCTGTCATCATATATTGCCTATATTATATTGAAATTTGTTCCTTCTATGACTAATTTGTTAAGAGTTTTTATCATGTTGAATTTTGTTAAATGCTTTTTCTGCATCTGTTGAGATGACCATATGATTCTTTTCTTTCATTCCATTAATATGATGTGTTACACTGTTGATTTGCATATTTTAAATCATTCCTGTATCACAAGGATAAATCCCAGTTGATCATGGTGGATGCTCCTTCTAATGTGCTGCTGAATTTCATTTGCTAGTATTCCATTCAGAAATTTTACATTTATATTTATCAGGCACATTGATACATTTTCTTTTCTAGTAGCATCTTTTTCTGGTTTTGTTATCAGGATAATGCTGGCCTCTCTAAGATTTTTTTAGAAAAATTTGAGAAGAATTGGTATTAATTTTTCTTTAAATATTTGGTAAAATTAAGCAATGAAGCCATATGTTTCTGCACTTTTCTTCTTTGAGAGACTTTTGATTACTGACTCAATCTCTTTACTTGTGATTGGCTATTCATGTTTTCTATTTCTCCCTGATTCAACCTTGGTAAGTTGTATGTTCCTAGCAATTTTTTCATTTCTTCTAAGTTATCCAGTTTGTTGAAGTATAATTACTTATAGTAGCCTGTTATGATCCTCTGAATTTCTATAGTATCAGTTGTAATGTCTCCTTTTTCAATTTATGATTTTGTCATTAGGGCCTTTTCTATTTTTTTCTTGGTCAGTCTAGCTGAGTTTATCAATTTTGTTTATTTTTTCTAAGTACCAAATCTTAGTTTGGTTAACTTTTTTTATTATTTTTCTGTTTACTATTTTATTTATTTCTGCTCTAATCTTTATTGTTTCCTTTCTTCTTCTGGTTCTGGTCTCAGTTTGTACTTTTTCTAATTCCTTAAGGTGTAGAGTTAGGTTGTATATTTGGGATCTTTGTTGCTTCTTAATGTTATGAACTTCTTTCTTAGAGCTGCTTTTATAGCATGGCACAAGTTCTGGTATGTCACATTTTCATTTGTGTTTGTCCCAAGAAACTTTTTTTACTTCCTCTTTAATCTGTAATTGATTCATTGGTTGTTCAAGAGAGTTGTTTAATTTCTGTGTTCATGAATTTGCTAGTTTTTTCCTTGTTATTGATTTCTAGTTTCATGCTATTGAAATTAGAGAAGATAATTTGGTATGATTTCAATCTTCTTGAATTTACTAAGACTTGTTTTGTGTCCTAACATATACTCTGTCTTAGAAAATGTGCACTAGAAAAGAATGTGTATTCTGTTGTTGGATAGAATGTTCCATATATGTCTGTTAGGTCCATTTGATCTATAGCATTGTTCATATCTGCTGTTTCTTTATTGATTCTCTGTCTGGATGATCTATCTATTGTTGAAAGTGAAATATTAGAGGTCCCATCTAATATTGTATTACTATTTATTTCTCCTTTTAGTTCTGTTAGTTTTTGTCTCATATATTTAGGTACTCAGCTGATAGACACATAAATATTTATAATTGTAATATTTAGTTGATGTATTAACTCCCTTATTCTATAATGAGCTTTGTCTCTTTTCACCATACAAGTCTGATATGTTTTACTTCTGTTGTTTTTGATTATCATTTGCTTAAAATGTTTTATTCTATACTTCAATCTCAGTCTATGTGTGTATTTAAGGCTAAAGTAATTCTCTTGTAGGCAGCATATTGCTTTTTTAAAAAACCCATTCATCAATTATGTATTTTTTAATTGAATAATTTAATCTGTTTAAAGTAATTATTGATAGATAAAACTTACTGTTGCCATTTTGTTAAGTTTTTATTGTTTTGTAGATACATTGTTCCTTGTTTCTTATCCTTTTTTGTGCATTTTGATTTCTTTCGATATCGGTATGCTTTGACATCTTCATCATGTTCTTTTGTGTATTTACTACAGGATTTTCCCTTGAGGTTTCCATGAGGCCTATATACAGTATCTTAAACTTTTAACATTCTGTTTAAAACTGATAATAATTTAACTTCAATATAACTTGTAAACTTTACATTTTTACATCTTCCCTTTCATTCACATTTTAGGTATTGCTGTTATAATTTACATTTTTTTATATCGGGTAACTAATAGCAGTTTATTGCAGTTGTGGTTATGTTTATGCTTTTTTAAACTTTTAAACTAGAGTTGTAAGTGATTTATGCACCACTATTAATGGCATTACAGAATCTAACTAAAACTATGTATTTAGCATTACCAGTGAGATTCATGATACCTTTTTATGTTTTTATGGTGTTAATTAGTGTCTTTTTACTTCTACTCAAAGAACTCCAGGTAGCATTTTTTGTAAGGCAGATCTGGTGGTTATGAAATGTCTCAGCTTTTGTTTATTCGTGAAACTCTTTATCCCTCCTTTGTTTCTGAAGCACAGCTATAGAATTCTTGGTTCACAGTTATTTTCTCACAATATTTTAAATGTCATTCTGTTTCCTCCTGGACTGAAAAGTTTTGTTGAGAAATCTGCCACTGGTCTTATTGGAGTTCCAAATCATTTATCTTTATTTTCTTATTTTTTTTCCTGGTTTTTATCTAGATGAATAATGACTTAATACACTAACTACTCCCTTTCTCTATGTCCTTGTGTGTGCAAACAAATTAAAATTAAATAAATCGATCTTATGTTTTCTTTTTCAAAACATGAGCCTGACAAAAATAAAAAATATACATTTCAAAACTGTGTTTTACCAAGATTCAGATATCCAAAATGTCCAATTTACTTAATCTACTAAGCATAGTTTTAAAAAGAAATAAGTACACTAAGATGGCTGCACTGGTTTAAAAGATTGCAAACCTCTATTTGTTCCAACCTCTTTCAACTTACTAAGAATCAGCTGATGTCCACTACTTAACCCATCACATGTTATATAATGATAGAGTAAAACCACTATGCAGAGAGGACTTTACAGCCTAGTTAACCAGTATCTATGTGATAAGAAGTTTAAGGATCTAAACTAAAAAGCAGACATTAACCATCAGTGTAATTTGTATAAAATCAGCCCTGCACAGTCGAATCTCATCACAATATCATGTTTAAAGAAATGTCACGCAGGAGCAAAAAGGAAATGGAATTTATTTGACTCTTGTGGAGTATTTTAGAAAACCATCTAAGGGTGTGTATTTGCATAATTCCCACCTCAAAGTTCCTAAACATTTTTGTTTTTTATCACTCTAATTCTCACACAGTCTACAGCAGCTCCCCAACAAACACTTTCCTCCTTCTCTAAATCTTTAAAATCCTAGCAAAATACAGCTTTCTACTCTCCACCCCAAAGGAAGCCAATTGGCCATGAAGCTATTTGCTTATGAAATCAAATAATTTCATATATAGGTAAGGGTGAAGATAAGACTCCACAGATGTCATCAATTATCTTGAATTAAAAAAAAAGAATATGTCAAAAAGGAGTACTACGTAGTATGTATTCTTGGACTACAGACCAATTAGTGCTATTATAGAGCAAGGAGCAAATTTAATTGCAGCATGGTAAGATCAATATGCTGTCTGGCTTTGCCCCAAGGAACAAAATAGCAGGGTCTTTGTTGGAGGTCCACCACCAAGGATTGTTGTAAGGAAGAAATAAACCAATACGTGTGTTTCACAGGTGAAACTAATGTAGATAATAACACTGAAGACAAGACACAGCAATAGTAAAAACCAATTAACAACAGGTAAAGGGAGAGGAATTGAAAAAAATGCTTTATCACTAAAGGCATCATGAGTATCTGATAATTGACAAAGCTATGCTTTGGGGCCCATAAATAAGTGAAATACATAAAAAGAAACTTTTAAAAATAATTTTAAGGCAATAACTCACTGTGTCAGAATAGAAAGAAGCCATTACTGCAGACACCAACAGCTACTTGATGATTTCAAAAGAGGCATATGCAATGTTTAGAAGGTGAGGATAGTTAAGGCCACTGAAGAGAGCTTGAATGATACCTCAATAGAGCTCTCTTGGTATTTGGAGAGACTTAGGCTATCTTTTCTTAAATTTGATGTATCTTTATTATATTGTTCTGAAAACTGTCATAGGTGAGATATTTTAAAATTGTTGTCTAATATATTGAAGTTTGATTATTAACTATAATTATCTCATTGGATAGTCTGAAATTATTAGGGTAAAAAATAGGATTTTTTTTTTGGTCATTTTTTCATTCATTCACTTATTTTAATTACTGCTTTTACCTAAACTATCTCTGTCACATGTTCTTTGATATCTTGAGATTCCTCAATATTTTCAAGTATAAAAATTCAGGTAAGTTGTGAACTTTAATCCCATTTTCAATGTAATGGTCAACTTCTAATCACTAGAGTCAGCTAAGCCTTGGTCTGAGACCCTAGGGCCTGGGGAAGTCTTCTCTTTTATTCTCTTTTTGCTCATCCCTTCAAGGTTCAGAATCTCTGGGAGGATGCAGAGAAGAGGTAGAAGAAAAAATGAGAACAGAACTGTCTTGTAACTGATTTGTGCTTCGACAGCCTTCTCTAACTGTTGATTCCTTCCAAAAGACAAGCACAGAATTCCTGAATACATAATGGAATCACATGAGCTTTCTTCAGAGGAGTTTATGGGGGCTTTCTCAGTGCATGATTCCTTGATGTGGGAAGTCAGCTTTGCCTTCACCACTTGTGATTTTTCTACTTTCACCTCCAACGCTTACAAGTTTACTGCATAGACTCTTGCTGCTAGATCACTCACTCAGACATAGTCTTATTAGATAGTGGCCTGTAAAGTGGCTGAAGTGTGGCTTCCTTCTAAATGTTCACCTGCTATACATAATGGTAGATGTATAGGCTGCCTCATATAGACCCTTCTTTCTGCTCAGTCCCTTTTTTTCTATTTCTCTGAAAATCTTACTTAAATTTATAGAGATCATAAACAAATTGGTTGCAAAATTATAGCTACAAGAAAAATAAGATGCTCTCTTACATTCTTGAAGACATGACTAAAAATTATGAATGATTCTTTTAGTGAGACCACCCTTACTTCACTTGAATTTCCTTTTCCCATATATCCTGTACCCCTAATGATTCTTCTATCAGCCAATTCCATCGATATATTAATATTTTACTATACAGGCTGGGAAGAAGGATATTGAGATGAGAGTGGGGTAATAGGGCTCTGTGGGTCACTTATTAATAGATTCCAGGGAAATGCCTGCCCCAAAAGAGGAAAGTTCTTGAATAATAAATGCTTTCTTTAGAACTTAGAGGAACACTGTTATTAAACTTTTTAACTTTTGGATTCTAGCCCAAGTAGGGACAATAGAAAAAATCTCCCTCATTCAACATGCTAGTAAAATATCATTGTTTTAAATTACTTTTTAAGTTCCCAGCAAAGCAACAACTAAATGCCTTCATAAATTCAATCTCTTGTACTACTTTCTTTAACAACTAATTTTTTTAATGATTCTGTGATCAAGCTGAGTGAGGAGGCTGAGGCTGTGGCAGTGGCAGTGGCAGATGTCTCTTAAAGGGGACGCGACCGCAATGGAATTTTTGAGGTGAAGGACTTGCTCAGGTGGCCTCAGAGGAGTAGAGGCTTGGGCTATATTTGGCCTGCAGCTGAACTCCTCTCAGAACTATGCCACTGGACACCTACTTCACAAATCCATACTAATAAAACATGAAGACTGAGGAGCTTTGCTTAGTACACAGAAACAGACATGAAAAGGCAGCCAAAACAGGAAGACAAAGAAGTAGAAACCATATGAGAGAACAGAACAGAGATCCAGAAATAATGGAGTCAAGTAATCTAAAGATGCAGATTTCAAAACACTGGTTACAAAGATGCTCAGTGAACTTTTGAGAAGTGTAGATAAATTCAGTGAAAACTTCAACAAAGAGATAAAAACCATAAAAATGGAAATGGAAATTATAAAAAGAAACCAGCTTGAAATGAAGAACACATTATCTGAGATGAGAAGTGTATTAAATGGAATAAACAAAGGAATAAACAAAGTGAGTAAAGAAGAGGATCAAATGACCTATCTAGAGGATGGGAAAGTCAAGCACACACAGTCAAAATGGTAAGAAAAAAGATGCCAAGATTATAAAAATAATTTAAGGAGCATATGAGACACTATTAAAGGTCCAAATATCTGTCTGATAGCATACCTGAAGGAAAACAAGATGTTGAACAGCTATTTGAAGAAATAATGTTGGAAAACTTCTCTAACCTGGTGAAGGAAATGAACATAAAACCTCAGGAAGCTCAGAGAATTCCAAAAACCAGGGATCCAAAGAGACCCACACGAAGACACATCATAATTAAAGTACCAAAGATTAAATACAAAGAAAAATGTCTTAAAAGCAGCAAGAGAAAAGGCGATAATTACCTACAAGGGAATACTCGTAAGACTGGCAGATGATTTCTCAAAAGAAACTATGCAGGACAGAAGGGCTTGGCAAAAAATATTCAACGTGTTGAAGACCCAGGATCTACAACCAAGAATACTTCATTCAGCAAAGTTATCATTTAGAGTTGAAGGACAGATAAAGAACTTCCCAGACAAAAATAAGCTAAGGGAATTTTATCACCACCAAGCCAGTATTACAGGAAATGTTGGAAGGACTTCTTTAAGAAGAAAAAACAGGAATAAAGAATGGTAACAACTACATTACTATCAATAAGTACCTCAAGTGGAAAAGATAGAGTGGATAAATGGAGAAGAAAGCAAAACACCTACATGCTTCCTACAAGAGACTCATTTCAGATTAAAAGACAGACACAGACTAAAAGGAAGGGGAGGGGAAAAGATATTGCTTTGATGGACCTAGAAGGTATTTAAGTCAGACAGAGAAAGATATACACTATATGATTTCACTTATATGTAGAATCTAAGGAATAAAAAGAACAAACTAATCAAAAACTGACAAATATAGTGGACAATTTGGTAACAGACAGAGGGGAGGGATGTTGGGGAGCTGGGAGAATGGGATGAAGGGTTAAAGAAGTCAAATTAGTAGCTAATGGATGGTCATGGGGATGGCATGGCATAGAGAATACAGTTAGCATTAACACATTGGCTAAGTGGAGGGTCGGGGGAGGGAGGTAGCAATTGTGGGGATTGTTTTACTAACTACATAGATATCTAACCAATGTACCATATACTTGAAACTAATTAAAATAAATTAATTTTAAAAAAAGAAGAGATGGTACAAATAAACAATGGAACATTATTGAACCATAAAAAAAGACTGAAATATTGCCATCTGCAACAACATGGATGGACCTAAACTGTATTGTGCTGAGTGGAGTAAGTCAGACAGAGAAAGAGAAATGTCATATGATTTCACTTACATGTGAAATGTAAAAAACAAAATAAACAAACAAAACAGAAACAAACTCATAGATACAGAGAACATTTTGATGGTTGCCAGATAAGAGTGGGGCTGAAGGGGATGGGTGAAAAAGGGGAAGGGGTAAAGTAGTATACATTGGTAATTACAAAACAGTCATGAGGATGTAAAGTATAACATAAGGAATATAGTCAATAATATTGAGATAACGCTGTATGGTGTCAGATGGGCACTAAATTTATCAAAGTGGTAACTTTGTAAGCTATAAAAATGTCTAATCACTTAATTGTAAACCTGGAATTAATATAATATTGTATATCAACTTTAATCGAAAATAAAATAAATTATTAAGGAAACAATAATGTTATTATAAGCATTTGATGCTGATTGAATCAAATATCAATGTTTTAAGAATAGTAGCAGCTAATTTTAAAGTAATGGTATAATCCAAGTACCAGAAAAGTAACATTATGTTTTCATTAAAGAGTAGTGTTTCAATCTAGAGTTGCTTTTCATTCCAAGCAGTGTTGTATTTTAAAAAATAGTTAAAGAAGTAAAATATAACACAGAGGTAATGAGACTTATAGGTGAGTCAAATGTTTACCCTAAAATATTAATACTAAGTTACCTAGTTACATTGTAAATGATAATGATGTTGATAAATTCTAGAAGAATAAATTAGGCTTTAATTTGCCTGCAATTTGAACCAGGTTGATGATAAAGGCATATCTTGATTGCTACTTGTAAGGCTGTAGAAGTATAAGCAATAAAAAGATTATGGCTGATTTTGCCTGATCAAATCCAGGGTTTATTCTACCAAACATGTTCAGTTTAACTCAAGATAATACAATGCAAATAAGAATAAAATGTCTACAATTGGTAGCTGAATATGCTACCTTGATGATAAGGGCCAAGGTGATCCATATGATATAGAACTGTATATTGGTGAATGGTCACCAAATGTGAGAAGAGAGGGATAGTCTGCATAATATAAGGAATCCTGAGATAACTAAAACATTCAACCTGGCTGCACCAAATTTGTCAGTTTCATTTCTATCCTCTTAGGCCATACCACTTCAGTGCCTCCTTAGTCCAAACATCAAAGACCAACAAGTGCATGAGGACTTTTGCTGGCCTCCAATTGCATTAGCAATTACTATCACCTGAACTGACTTTAGTGCCTGACAGTAGTTGATGTATAACCCTCTCATCCTTGCCCCTTTTATTAACTCTGAGGAATTCCAAAATTCTCAGTAGGATTATGCTTATGTACACACAGTGGCAACTTGCTTAATAATAATTTCTTTCCTCATATTTATTGACTACCTTCCCTTACTGTCTTCCATCTACTTTCTCCTATTGAGAGAGTGGAATCACCTTCCAAAGAATCTATTTAAACTACTCGAACTGAAAAAAATTTTTTGAAGTGTTCTTTAAGAAGAACCTAAACTAAAAAATATTATTAAACAGCTAAAATATAAGAACAGGGATATATGCCCACATCAAAAAAATCAGTGAAACCAATCATTTAATGTTTAAAATGCAAAAATGTATAAGTGTAACAAAAATATTAACAAAATAAACATTTATGAAACAAGTTAAACATTTTCATTTTAATAGATTAGTGAAAATTAATAAATAATTGTTCAAAAATAAGCTAAAATGTAAATTTAAGAAATATTTAGTTATGAAAATTAAAAATAAAATAGTTAATAAAGTGGGGAGGGGGGAGGTAGATAAGCATAAAGGGGGTCAATTATACAGTGACAGAAGGAGATTTAACTTCGGGTGGTGAACACAATGCAATGTACATATGACGTATTATTGAATTGTACACTTGAAACCTATATAATTTTATTAACCAATGTTACTGGAACAAACTTAATTTAAAAAATAAAAATAATAAAACTACACTCTCAAAAAAAAATATCTGTCAATGGTATCATCCAATTCTGAGTGTATTTTTGTACAAAAATCATCTGGTGCTCTAAACCCTTTTCCTAACGATATTCTCCTATTACTCTGTTTTCAATTAAACCCATTTCTTGATTGATAATTTTAAGGTGCTCTTATTAAATAATATTTATTTTTAGCAGGAACTGCACTTTAGTTTTTAAATACAGAGTTATCTTTTTCTCTCACTTTACAAAAAATGTTTTTCCAATTTGTAACCTTAATCAAGATTGGTACCACTACAGTTGTATTCTATTTGTTAAGTAAATTTTTAATTCAAATAGAAATTATTCTTGCAATTGAAGCTGCATCAGTCAAGTTCTTGTCAGGAAAATGAAAGCTATTCTTGGTAGACCAAATTGGAAATGTTCAATATAGGGAAGTGAAGGCATTTTTTTAAAT
Source organism: Eidolon dupreanum (assembly GCA_028627145.1). NCBI lineage: Eukaryota > Metazoa > Chordata > Mammalia > Chiroptera > Pteropodidae > Eidolon > Eidolon dupreanum. The sequence continues at coordinate 57,801,768 of CM053510.1, read as the reverse complement.
GTTGGAAGGGCTGGGGAAGTAAGGCCAGGACCACTGTTTCTAGATTTGGGTGATTCAAGGGAGCTCTGCCAAATCTCACTTCTGCAATACAGAAGTAAGAGGCTCTGAGGAGATGGTTTTGTACCCAAAATCTGCCTGTGACTGACCTCTCTTTCCCTTTTGCTTTTCAAATTTATACAAGTGTTTTTCCTTGGCAGATTCTGCCCTGGAACTTTATTCCAAAAAAAGTATTCTAGTAAGTGTCCTTTAGTATTATTTTTTCCCTTTAATTAATTTATCTTTATTAAGAGATTACTTAAACATATACAAACAAAAAATACATTTTCCACTAACAAAATCAAATGTTTATAAATTATGAGCAAAATTATTAATAAAGAAAGTTTTTTTGCATGGCAAAAAATATATAATATAAAATTTGATATTTTATATTATATATATGTTTTCTTAAAAATTATTGGTATGTCATTAATAAAATCAAATGTTTCAAGTGTACAATTCAACAATATGTCATACATATTTTTTGTATTGTGTGTTTACCACTTAAAGTTAGCTTTCCTGACATCACCAAATATTTGACCCCTTTTATCCTTATCTCTCCCTTCTCTCTAGTAACCACTATTCTGCAGTCCATGTTCATGAGTCTCTGTCAGGTTTGTTTGTTGCTTTCAGTTTTATATCCCACATATGTGTAAAACCATGTGGTTTTCAACTTTTTCTGTCTAGCTTATTTCACTTAGCATGATTATCTCAGGATTCATCTATGTTGTCACAAATGGTAGTATTTCATGTCTTCTTATGACTGAGTAATATTCTGTTGTATATATGTACCACTGCTTCTTTATCCAATCATTTATGGAAGAGCATTTCAGTTGTTTCCATGTCTTGGCCACTATGAATAATGCTGCTATGAACATCAGGGTGCACATATCTTTACAGATAAATGTTTTCAGGTCTTTTGGGTAAATATTCAGAAGAGGGATTGCTGGACCATATGGTAATTCAATTCTTAGTTTTTTGAGGAACCTACATAATGTTTTCCATAGTTGTTGTAACAATTTGTATTCCCACTACAGTGTATGAGGGTTCCTTTTTGCCTACAAACTCTCCAACACTTGTTATTACTTGTCTTGTTGATAACAGCCATTCTAACAAGTGTGAGATAGTATCTCATTGTAGTTTTGATTTTCATTTTCCAAATTAGCTAGTGAAGTTGAGCATCTTTTCATATGTTTGTTGGCTATATATTCTTCATGCTAAGGAGGCTATAAAACACTATATAATGATACTGAGCAAACAATATAGGATGGAACCGATGCTTTATTAATCAACATTTTCTTCATCCTCTTAAACACTGTGGACTTATTAAAGTTTTCTAAATAAATATATTTTTTCGACTTAAAATTTTAATATAACCTAGTACTTTCTATGTGTCTCTTAAGATGTACATGTTTCAGGTTTTAGTTTCTATATGTTTCATCCTTACACAATATGATATTCCATATTAGCAAATAGCATCACAACCAAAATAAAATAAAAATTAAACACAGAAAGTGAGTATCACAATTGCTAGGAGTGATTACTTCAGTATGGAATGGAGAGGAAAGACTTCTTAACCTATTTTCCGTTTGCCCCGAGAATATTTGCTGACAGCATTTGCGGCTGCAGCTTTTACCCCAAAATAACTCGTGGATTACAGGCCTAAACTTAACTCCAAAGTTTGCCACAAAATATCTCTTTTATTGTTATTTTTTCATCACTCTAGCATATTGATATTCTTTGCAAACCAATGACATCATTCTATAGCATTCTGTTTTTAGTAGTGGTGTTTCCATTCACAAAATATAGTAACAATCTCTGAAAATGTCAGATCCTAGAAAACGTAGCATTCCTACATGTGATATTAACATCATTCTTCAACAGTTTTTAGCCTAAGATTCATTTGATTAATCCTATTTATGTATATATCTCTTTCATTAGAATTAGATATAAATTCTGTTTTGAAATAACTCTAAAACAATTTTTATATTTTACTTTCACACTGAAACCCAGTCAGATTTGCTTCAGCCTCAAAGATCATGTTTATATAAAATTAAATTAACACTGGCAGCAAGCTACACTTTTTTTTTTTTTCTTAAATGAGAAATGGGTTAAAGAAGGTGACATGAAAGATAGACAAGATTTGGAGACACAGAGCCATAGAAGGAAGAGGAATTTCAGCTGCATCAAACTGAATGAATAAAGCAAAAGTCTATATATATTCTTAACGCTGCTGGTAAAATAGTCTTCCTAAAGAGTCATTCTAGTCATACTCTGTGATATTAAAAACATTCGATAATTTCTCATGTCCCAATAAATTTCTTATAAATTTCCCACCAGGTCTAAGGAACTGCACAATGTAGATCCAAACAACATTTCTATTGTCAATCCTCATTAATATCCTACACAAAAATTATGTTTCCATCAGGATGAATTAATTTCTATATAGAGCAAGCTTCAGTCTTATTCTGTGCCCATGTCTTTGCTCACAGGGCTCCCTCTGCCTACAACTTCTACATCCCTTCTCCCCACACCACATTCCACGTAACAAACTCATGTTATGAAACCACTTTTATTTATATAACAAACCTCTGTGCTTCCTTCCTAGCTTACTTCAAAATTCTATGAAGTCTACCTCTTTCTGCACCCCCCTCTATATCTTTTCTGTTTTAAATTCCCCTTTTGTGTTTTGAGGATATTTATTAATACTGAGTCTGATTAGATTTATTTGTAATTATCTTAACCCTGCCATGAGCTCATGTGATATTGATGAAAAGATCACATATTAACCATCTTTGCACTTCCTACCTCACCATTCAACATCTAAGAAAGTGCTTTCTCAATAAATATCTTTCAAACTGAGTATATGTTATCATAAAGGGAGTTAACAGTTTCATTACCTTGCCTGGGTGAAAGTAATAGGATCCACGTAGAGTGGGAGGTCTTTATTAGATTTAATGATGTACCTCTATATTAATTTATTAGAAATAGCTGTTAATTCTCTGGAGGATATGAAAATAATTCTCAATGAATAGATAAAAATATGTCTATACTTACAATTCATTTGGGCCATAAATTAATAGTTTAGTGCAATCTTTACATTGACATTTCTCTATATTGAATCTTACACAATAAGTATAAATTAAAGGGTAATTCGAATATGGTAGGAAAGAGCTAGTGTTACTAGAGCCTCTACTGTGGGAGGAGGAATTATACTACTGATGTTTCTGTTCTGTTTAGTCTCATTACTTTCCAAAGAATATTCTTTCCTCAAAAACATAACTGTTTCGAGTCTGTTACTATAAGAGGAATAAAAGTACTGTCCCTCTTAATTTATTCATGACATCCCCATGCTCTCTTCCATTAAGTTATTCCCAAACATTTGGTAAAGAAGTCAAATAAGAAATGGATTTTGAACCAGAGGATAGAGGGTAGGGAGAGAAGGGAGGTAGATGGGGTAAAAGGAGTTAAATATGTGGTGACATTAAAGAATTTTTAAAAATCAATAAAATAAATAAATAAATAAGAAAGAAATGGATTTTGAATAAACATTAGATCACTGGGAAATTCTGTAGCAGATGAGTATAAAAGAAAAAGGCACTCAAGAGTCTTTTTTTTTTCTTTCATAACAGTTTTAATAAATAGGTATCCATTCATTAATTCTGGAATAATTATTTAATTCTCCTACCATGTGTCAGACACTGGATTAGATGTGAAGGAGAATAAAATGTCAATTATTACCTGACAAACAAAACACTCTTAGGTATATGAAATAACATGGTGATTATGTCACATGAAAATAACATTACAGTCTCAGCACCAGCAGACATGAGTTTGAACTGTTTTTCAACATGTCTCCTTTAGTGGTGATGGATTTCTAACCATCTCCATGTTCTCTCCCTGTACCTGATGGACTGTATTTGCAGAAATGATGGGCTATATTTTCATAAGGATGACGTTTTCGTACATAGAACAAAGTATCACTGCCAGTATCACATGAGCTCAACAGGCTAATAACTTTGCTGCCTATAGTAAGATGTTTCTCAGAAATCAATTTCACCATCTTATGCTTTCTTATATGTATAAAGAATGTTAGTGGTATTTTTTAAAAATAAGAAAAGATAACTAATTATTATTGAATTAACCTATGTAATTATTTAATATCTTTTAGACTGCACTGACTAAAACAAAAACCTATTCTGGCAATGTTTGGTCAAAGGCTGTTTTTCCCCCTCAAATCCCTTTGTTCTCACCTTCACAACTCTCCACTTCATCTACAATTTTACTAAAGAGGGTTTTAAAAATGATGATATACTCTAGTTTTTAAAATTAGTTTGCAGAAAGAGTACATAAAGGTCAAAATATGTAAATAGATGTCAAACATCAATTAATTCTTACTGAATATTAATAAGTTAAAAATAATTTATCATCTGATAAGGAAAATTAATGTTTTCCTAGAAACTCATATAGATTATTTGAAGTAAACTCAAGCAAATGTAACTCGCAAATTATAAGTAGACGTGAAATAACTATTTATTCAATCAGGAGGGAAGCTTGTAAAGAAAGTACTACTTTAATATTAGCAGTGAGATTATTGAAGGCTAAAGTAAATAGAATAATCTTTTTAGAGGCATGATATTTTTATTTTTAAGAAGTTTTACCTTTATAAGGACCAAAAAAATTATCTTAAAGTAACTACACTATGTAAGGTACTGAGCTAGGCATGAATACTGAATGGCACAAAGAAACAAGTTCTGCCATTAATAAGCTCCCAGGCTCATCAAGTATATAGGGCACAATATGCTTATTATACTATTGTAAGGAGAATAAGCCAATTGGAAGACATTGTTAATAACTGTCTTTCAATTATTATGAAATGAGGGTAAAGAAGATTACCCTAAAATTTTGTCTTTGACTTTCCTTTAGTTCTTAATTTAGTATATATATTAAATTATAGATATATATTTAATATATATCTTATTATTATTATTTTGCTAGACATCTTAACTCTCCACAACTCCTTTTTGGTAAAATAGCTCAGATTTCTTTTATGGAACTATTCCTTCCCTTTCTCAATCCATATGATGGTTGTAGGGTTGACCTCAGACCTTAGTTCTCTGGGTAAGGACAATGGTCTCCATTTGCTATTTCACAATGATTTATCTGGGGAAAGAAAGAGATGACTCAAACCAGGCTAATGAGATCATGAATTTTGTTGGAACCTTTGCTAAATAATTGAGGGAAAAAATGTCATCTTCCAAACAGAATTTAAGCTTGGAGAGACTGATAGGTATCAATGCCATACCATTGGAGTTAAGAGTGCCCAAGAGTCAAGTCCATTCAAAGAAAAAGAAAACTAAGTCAGAGATAGAGTACCTTGACTAAATAATTTGAAACTTCAGAACCAGCTGAGCCTAAAATCACTGCCATTTCTTAAACTTCCCATTTACTTGGACCAATAATCCCCCCATTATTTATTGTATGAACTATTCTGAGTGGATTTTTGTCATTTGCAGCTGAAAAAACCTTGACTGATATAATTTTAATTGACAAATAGGTACCAAAAGCACTTGTAACCCAGAAGAGGAGTCATTTCGGTAGAGAGATTATCAGGAAAGACTTGATAATGTGAAGGTAACATTTGAACTGGATCTTAAAGAATGAATAGGTTTTAATGCTCTATATAGCAAAGGAGACTATTCTAACTTAAAGGAAGGAGTCAGAGAAGTATGGGGCATGTTTAGTAGAATGGTAAGTAGTTCTGATTGAATGAGGCAGAGATAAAGAATAATGAGAATTAAAGCTAGAGGACTATGTTGTATTTCAATCATAGTGAGAATTTATATTTGGAGACTCATTCAGATCTTCGAAAAAGAACATTATGTTTTATATATGTGGGTTCATTAGGCATTTGGTTTTCTTAGTCTTTCAATAAAAAGATGTAACTGAGCACCATGGGGGAAAAACCAATTAACAAGTTAGCTAAAGCCGTGTGTATAACCTTTCCAGGAAACTGTCCTTTTCATTGAATAATCAATGCTATACATCTGTTCCCAAATCTAAGAACACGATAAAATTTAGATTACCACCTCTCTGTTAATTAGCATTCCACTAAAAACAAAGCTGAGAGAGGCAGGGTTGGCATCTACTCTTAAATCATCTTTCATTGAAAAAGTGATTGATGTTATTCGACAGCTCAATTAAATGTACAGGAAGCATTATAAAGTATATTAGAAAAACATCAGTGAAAATGCAATCTCTAAATCTTCACCAGATAATCTAATTAGAATTTTCTACTTTGTTGATTAACACAAGATAAATCTTTTTTTAGTGTTTTTGAAAAACCATGTTTCTCATGATCTATTTAGGCCAAAACAGTTGTTTCCATTATGAATTTGCAGAGAACCAAAGGCTTTCTTCTCTCTAGTTATACAGTATGGTTTTAATTTCATTAAACATAATAGAGTGCATGCTTATTTACATTTAAGACAGCAACATGTTGTAACTTTTATTCAGTTGGAAAATATGATCCAAAAAACTTAGCGTAAAGTCTCCTGTTGTTGCAAGTATACAGTTTTTAACTTACTGAATCCCACATGCCAACAAAAAGTTACATGAGTGAAAAAGAATTTCCACATATGTAGGAATTAGGCAACAGAAATAAGATGTGTTCAATGAATGCCTTGGTAGGGGGGAAAAGGTACAACAGAACACTCTTTAAAAAGATTCATTGTATAAGTGCCTGTAACTGAATAAAGTGTAAACCATCCAACTATGTATATTTCCGAAGTACTCTGGATAAAAAGAGTTAAGTTTTATCATCATGTTAGAGAAATCAGTCATCTATTTAGAAAATAGCAGAAGGTAATAACCTTCAAATGATGAGTAGATAGCAGTGTTAGAGAGAAAATGTTGTCAATACCATATTTTTATTTACTTAAAGAAAGTCATGTCATGGAACCCATGCCATACAATTCTATATCCACTGATAAATGGTCTATAGTATTTTCTGTTAGACACATGTGGGAAATGATAAGCATAATGTTGGAAGATAATTTTGCATGTCTGACTAATCAAATTGTCTTATTTTCAGTACAACTTACCCATTGTAAAAGGGATAACTAATAAATAATACATTTATAAGCATAAATATTATAATTTTGTTCTTTTATACAGCTAATGCAATAAATAGGAAAGGATTAGTATTTACCTACCTGGACCAAGCTCTCTAAATAGAATATGGAGTGGTATAAAATGCATTATTCCCCAAATTATAAGCAATAAATATTTACTGACCACACAATACCTCTTTTAATGTTATGAATATATAACATTCATTGTTCTTGAAATTTTTAAAAAGTCTTATTACTTGGAACTTTTTAAAATTATTACTTTAGCATCTTTTTCTACACATAGTCACCACCTTATAATTTTTTCATAAATAGCTTACAATTTATAATCAAATTCTCCTAATCACTCAAGAACACTCATTTTGGTTATTTGTTTATATGACTTTAACATTTAAGCCATCTATTAATCCAGGCTTACTGCACATTGTATTCTCTATGACGGGCTAACTTTTTTCTGTTCTGTCTGGGTAACTTGAATTTTAAGACCTCAACTTAACTGCAATTCTTTTGGGTAATCTTCAGTACTGGCCATAATTGAATAATGGCTACAATTCTATGTATACTCAATAGTACCTACTTTAATCATAATCCTTACACTATGATAAATGTCTTTGTAAAAAATTAAGATATAATCGACACACAAAATTATGTAAGTGTAAGATGCACAATGTGTTGGTTTATACATTTATATTTTAGAAAAACATCTTTTTTAAATTTCTGATCTCTACCTACAGACTCTGTTCCTGGAAGGTAGAGACTGTATCTTGTATGGCATTTGTGTCTCTTGACTAGCACAGTGCCTTGAGCAAATTAGGCATTTGAATGTTTATTAAATAAATTAACTAGAAGAAAATTTAAAGAAAAAATAATTCTAATTATAGTTAGGTGCTTAAATTTCTTTAACTATAATTAAGTTTTTACTAATTTTCTATTTCTATTGGTGTACACTTAGTATTTGCTTTGATGCATTTCCAGTTTTTTAACTTGATAATTCATAGGTTCAGGAATGTGCCTTCTGATTCTTAAGTGTTTCCTATGCATGTCTGCAAATGAAAAACACTGTGAGAGTGTTTGCTGCTGAGAGGCTATCTTTCTATTTCTTGGCTTATCCATGCCTGCAATTTGATATGGTAAATAGAGATTCCCTGGGATTTCTGCTGGTACTAATTGCTGGGACATGAGTCTTTAAAACTAGCATGTAGTTAACTATTTTAAGCATAGTTTTATTTATTTACTTCATGTTTTGTGTGGTAAATAATCAAAGAAAAAAAAAGCTTTAAAATCCTGCTAAGTCATTACTCTTTACTTAGAGACAAAATATTTCTGAAATACCAAAAGAAAGGCATAAAATTTTTGTAATATAACAAAATATTGTATACTGTCAAAGAACTTATGTGTTTACTTTTTATTTAATAGTAAACTATTAAGATATTTTAAAATGTATATTTTGAAGTAAAGTTAAAGATAAGATTACAAAATAAATAAAAGACACTGTAGAGCTAGTTAAGGATAAGATAAACAATGAGCACAAGGAATGGGGATGATTATATTTAGCCTTGAGGATAAATGATTAAAAATAGTGTGACTCTAAAGCTAAAAATTCTTCTCAGCTATTAATCAATATTTCTTGCAGATTTGCTTTCAGCATTTGCAAAAAGGATATGAACATTTATGTATAATGCAAAATAATTATAAATTAAAATTTCTCAGGGCCCTGAACTAATCTAAGCTTTATTTCTTAGTATTTTACCTATTATAGGCTTTTAAAATCTGAATAAACATTTTTTTTGAATCTATAAAACTCATTCTAATAAAGGACCAAGTCATTCATTGGGTATTTTACAATTTCACAGAGTTTACAAATTAAAATAATTTTTTCAAGTAATTCATTTAAATTTATTTTGATGCAAGGAAGTATAATAACAAAACAAATATTCTTCTACTATTAAAAATAACAGTTTCAGTTTTGGAAAATGAAAATGTTCTGAAAATGGATGGTGGTGGCAGTTGCATGGCATTGTGAGTGTGCTTAATACCACTGAATTTTACATTTAAAAAGGGTAAAATGGTAAGTGCTGGTGAGATTGCAAATTGGTACAGCCACTGTGAAAAACAGTATGGAGGTTCCTCAAAAAACTAAGAATTGACCTACCATATGATCCAGCAATTCCTCTACTGGATATTTACCTCAAAGACTTGAAAACTCATATCCAAAAAGATATTTGCACACTGATGTTCATAGCAGTATTATTAACAGTGGCCAGGACATGGAAGCAACTGAAGTGTACTACTATAGATGACTAAAGAAGCTGTGATACATATATACAATGGAATATTACCCTGCCATAGAAGAGATAAAATTGATGCCAGGCTTAGTCATTGTAGTTTTCCTTAGTAAATCACTATGATTGAAAAATAATAATAACAACATGTATTCAGTAAAATTTTGTGCCCACGATAGAGATTTTAAAGATATTATCAATTTCTTCTTCTGCTAGGCACGAAAAAATAACTATTAAATATAGTATTTGCCTTCACAGAAATCATAGAACAGATGAAGATTTGACACAAGAAAAAGTGAGTGAAGAATCAAAAAGGCCAATATATTTATCAAATGATTGACACATAAAATCATTGCTCAGAAGTTCTAAGAAAAGAAACCACTTCTACCCATCATACCTCTTTATTCAATTAGTTTACAATATAACAATTTATGGAGACTATTCAAGTATCAACACTTGCTCTTATTATTCTAAATTGACCTCTGCCAAGTTTAAGTTATTGTGTGAGATACCATATTAGATGCTGTAATTACAAATAAATATGATTTGGATTCTGTTGTTGAGTAACTTGTTCTCTAGTTTAAAACACAGAAAAGTTAATAATGAACAAAGTAGGTGATACATTCTGTAATAAAACTATATATAGGACACTATGGGAGAACTATTAGATTTGACTTATCTTTCCTCTTAACATTCATTTTTTTTTTTCAGACTGACTAGTCCCAGTGGCTTCATTTTACAAATGTATGTAATCATGTTCCCTTTGGTTTACTTCATGTGCTAAGTCCATTTACTTCTACAATGGTTAGTGCATAAGATGAGAGTGATGATATGTTGATCTCAACATTGCCCAGTATATCAGGAAAACATCTTCTAGAGCTATAAAAATTCTAGGCCCATTTCATAGCTTCTCAATGATGAAAATAAGAGTTACAATACTTTTTCAAAGGATAATTCAACTTTACTTAAATTTAACTTTCAATTCTCTATCTAGTCATTTATCTCAGCTTTATGGAAACTCCTTGAATCTTCAGGAAGATAATGAATAAATTACATGTTTGTAAGTCAAATATCATATAAAGAATATCCACAGCAAATATTCATTGAAAATATGCTATTATCCTCCTAAGAATTATACTTCATTTATAAAGAAATAGTCCACCAACCACCTTCCCCAAATAATAATTTACATTACAGTTAAAGTGGATGAAAAAGGAGCTCTGCAATAAATCTGACAAGTCCAATGACCTAGGAAGCCTAACAGGGTGATCTGATGATAAACTCCTACCTGGGCAGGTCATGGTGGATAGTCACACCCTAGGCATATAATTTTTTTTAGTAAAAGGTTTATCTGAGCCTTTTGCATCTGAGTTAACACAACTGCTTAAACTTCAGGGTAATCATCTTTTTCAGACACCTTGGAAGGGTAATGACCCTCCAGAGAGCACATAATCTTAAATATTTTGTAATCCAATTATAGAGATTTTTCTACCTTGCTTTCTCCCGCATTCATGTGATCTTCCTTAAATTCCCTCCTTAATTCCAAATGTATAAAAGGAACTGCAAAACTGTCTTGTTCTGGAGTATTTGAGGTTTTGCTTCCCTGCATGTCATCAGTTTGTCTCAAACATTAAAATTCTCTATAGGTTTGGATGTTTGTTACATCAACACCAGGATGACATTTTTGAAATAGAAATAAGATCTAATCATGTTACTCTCCTTAATTCCTTCTATTCTCAGGATGAAATTTAGACTTCTTAGCATATCTTATAAGGCCCCCCTCACTCATGCAGTCTTCCAAAGTTCTGTGTTCTTTCAGCCTCTATCCTCTTTGAAAAGTACTTCACTCTCTTCATCTGCCTCACCCCATCTATCCTTTAATTATTATTTTTTTTTATCACTCTTTCTATCTCTTCCTCAGATTTATTCCCTTAATTCTAATTTAGGTTCTTTCATAGGTTTTCTTACAGTAATCTCCCACTAGTTATTAAACTGCTTTCTAATATTCTGTATCTCTACTAGATTGTAAACCTCAAGAAGACAAACACAATAATAATGTTTGCCATCATAGTGTATAACTAGATTTAGTCATCATATACCATGAAGGACATGCTATTATATACTTATATTATAAATGAAGAAACTGAAGTTTAAGAAGGTTATTTGATAAAGCTATTCACAGAATCAAGTGGTTTGATTTTAGAACCTACATTATTTATTACTCTTAACTATTTTTTTTATTTGCCATTTATCTTTAATGTCTGGCACATTAGTGATTGGAAAGTGTTAAGGGAGATAAGAGAGGAAAAAGGGCATAGCTGTGAAAGGGTAGCAAGAAGGATTCTTGAAATGATTAAATAATTTTTTATTTTGACTATAGTGATGGTTACACAAATATATATACGTAATAAAAATGAATAGATCTAAATACACACAACATATATACACAAATGAATTCTGAATGAAATCTGAATAAAACCTGTGGGTTTTACCAATGTCATTCTCCTGGTTGTGATATTATACTATAATTAAATACTATGTTATTATTGGGGGAACTAAGGAAAGGCCCGTTTTATATTATTTTTTCAAGTTTCTATGAATTTACAATTATTTCAAAACAAAAAGGTCAAAAATAAAATGAATGTATGAAAAAGGCAAATCAGTTTCAATAGTTAGACTTTATTATTCAGAATATCACATGTCATCCTAAAGAAGATAGAGAAATTGTGGATTATTTCTTATAAAATAATTTTTTATAAATGTCTCATTTAGTTAAACTTAATTTTTCTTATAAATGGGCTATACTAACTGAACTTGAGGTTAAATTCTAATTTCATTATTTAAGAAATCTATTTACAAGACTTAAAAATTATTATTTCAATGGTAAAATAGTCAACTAGTTTAGAGAAGTTTAAAAGTCAAAAAGGGACAATAGAGCAAAATCACTTTTTAATGAACTAGATCCTTCAATTTGCATAAAGAACAAATATAAATACTAGTTTCAGGTATTTATGTTATCAATTAATTAGTCTTGGTAAGTTGTACTTATTTATTAACTCCTCAGCATTATATTATCTCTATTTTCATATATATGAATATATATATATATATAAATATAAATATAAAACCACCATTCTTAGGAAAGAGAAATTCAAAGAAAAGGTTTAAATATCAACTTGTTCTTGGGAAATTACATAAAAATTGTAAGCTTAAAGATAAAAAAAGATACTTCTTTTTTTAGTGTTTTAAAAACTGTTCTAATTTATTTTTAGGTAATTATACCTGTTCCATTTTTATTTTGCTAAATACTAGTAAATTCAATTTACAATAATCAGTTTAGACTGTTGTAACTTTTGTGTATATTATACATATTATTTTTTAAATTATTATAATTTCTATCTCTTGGACACTTACTTTTTCTAAGTTTCATTATTATAAGCAATATAGAGTAAAAACAATTGGTTAAACTATATTAAAATAAAAGTAGACACACCTTGCCCTTTCCCTAAAAGATTCTGGAAAATAGGCAATGAACATTTCTGGGAAATATTTTTCATTTCCAACTAAGTTATTTTTTTGACCAGATTGTGATCTTAACTAAGGAACAGGAAAAAACAAAAAATCTGTTAAGTACCTACAGCTGCTCACAAACAAATCTTTAAAATACTTATTATTTTTGTATTTTAGTAGGTTTTTTCCCTTAGAAATTTATTAGAGTTGGCATACAATAATATGTTAACTTCAACTGTATAACACAGTGATTTGACCTTGATATAACTTATGTTGTGATTACCATGATAAGTCTAGTATCCTGTCACCGTGAAAAGTTATTATCATGTTATTGGCTATATTCCCTGTGTTATATACTATGCCCATAACGTATTTATTTTATAACTGGAGGTTCATACCTCTTGTTCCCCTTCACCCATATCCCCACCTACCCTACTTTCCTCTGACAACCATTAGTTTGTTCTTCGCAGTTCATTCTTTATTTTTTTAATTAAATTTATTTGAATAACAGTGTTCAATAGCATTATACACATTTCAAGTGCACAATTCTATAATATATCATCTGTATATTGCATGTGTGTTCACCACCCAGTCTAGTCTCCTTCTGTCACTATATATTTGATCTCCTTTACCCTCTTCATCATTCCTCCACCTCCCTTTCCCTCTGGTAACCACCCTTCTGTTGTCTATGTCTATGAACTTATTTGTTTTTTTGATTGTAACTTTATATTTTATATCCCATGTATGAATGAAATCATATAGTTCTTTTCCTTTGCCATCTGCCTTATTTCATTTAGAATGATACTCTTAAAATTCATCCATGTTGTTGCAAATAGCAATATTTTATGGCTTTTATGGCTGAGCAGTATTCCATCGTATATATGTACAACATCTTTATCTAATCATACACTGAAGGATGATTTTTCCATGTCACAAGTACCATGAATAATGCTGTAATTAATGTAGTAGTACATATGTCTTTATAAATAAAAGTTTTCAGAATTTTCAGATAGATACCCAGAAGAGAGATTCCTGGGTCATATGGTAGCTTTATTCTTAATTTTTTTGAGGAATCTCAATACTGTTTTCCACAGTAGCTGTACCAATTTACATTCCCACCAGCAGGGTATGAGGATTCCTTTTTTCTTTACATCCTCTCCAATACTTGTTAATTCTTGTTTTATTGATAACAGCCACTCTAACAGGTGTGAGGTCATATCGCAGTGGTTTTCATTTGCATTTCCCTTATAGCTAGTGAAGTTCAGAAATTTTTCATATACCTGTTGGCCATTTTTTGTATAACTTCTTTGGAAAAATGTCTATTCAGGACCTCTGTCTAGCTTTTAATTGGATTGTTTGTTTTTGTTGTTGTTGTTAAGTTATGAGTTCTTTATATATTTTGAATATTAGCCCCTTATCAAAAGTACCATTCGCAAATATCTTCCCCTGTTCAGTTGGTTGCCATTTTGTTTTGCTGATAATTTCTTCTGCTGGGCAGAAGCTTTTTAGTTTGATGTAGTCCCATTGTTAGGTAGTTAAGTAGTCATGAGTGAAGAGAGCAAAGGCCTGGCTTTGTAACCTTAGAAATAACATCGCTGACAGCCCAACCCAAGAGGTTGCCCCTCGGCCCTCCCAGAGAAAAAATTGTTTTTCAAATAACAATATTCCTACATCCTGGGGCACTGGGAAATAAATGACCATAGCATAGCAACCAGTTTAGGCTAGCTACAAATGCTTGCACAGTAAGGAATACTCCATCTTTGCAGGTTGGGGCTCCAGTAAATCCTTGAAAATGCAAAATGCGATAGTAGGTATGGACAACAGTCTCTGTTAATTTCACCTATACTGTCCTATATGTAGTAAATTGCACAAAGCACCTCTTATATTATAGGATTTTAGATATCTGTTAGCCATATTTGTAAAGAGTTGGAGGTCTTTTTCTCAGTTTGATTAAAGTTATAGCATCATAGGATACAAAACTGCTATACTGGACCATTGGCTACAAATATAACTTTCTCATCTATAATTTTGTTTTTTCACCTATAATTTTGCTTTCTTATCTATAATTTTGCAGGTTATCTCCTTGTAGTGAAGACTATACATATCTCCTTCAACCTTTCTTAACTCCTTGGGTTGATTATACCATACATGAATCATGAAAGAATTAAAATTGGCAGTTTCATAGCTATTGAATAGGACTATTGATTTAAATATAGTTTTACTTTAAAAGAAATTGAACACAAGTCCATTTTCTACTGTTTATTTACTATCAACCACAGACTACTAATAGCATACTGAAAGAATCTGAATCAACTTTTATTTTACATTTAACTTTCCTAAACTCTCAGATAAATATAAGAAGCACTGTGATTAATTCTATGTCTTTAGGAAGATTTATCATCCTTGAATCAATCTGATAAATTACGGCTATACATAATTTACTCATGAATTATATCTTTTTGGAGATCTCTAAATTTCGGTGGCTTAAAACAGCTTTTGGAATGTGTCTGCTACTGAACTGACTACACTATTGAAATGCAATATAGCTCAGTATTCTTTTGATATAGTGTTATGGTCTAGAAAACTATAATATGAAATACTATGACTATTAAGAGGTGGATATTTGTTTCACGCTATTCTTGAGAGTAAATATTCAAATAGCATTTCTGATGTGTAAAAAACGTGCAGCAGCTTCTATAGGAAAATCACCATCTGCACTGTGTTTGCTAAAACCTTGAAAAATAAAGATTTAAAATAGTTTGTATCACCTTTAAAAAAGCAGTGAAGAACATTATATTTTATCATTCACCAAAGAACCATGGAGGTTCAACCCCCAAAATATGAAGTTTCAATAATGTGCTTATGTTTGCACGCATTCTTGTGCACTTATAATTGAGTGTTCACCTTCTGCTTTTCTCCAGGTACAGGGTTCTGCTTCCTTATTGCTCTCTTTAAAAGCTATTTCTACTTTGTTTCTCAAACCATTGTCATCCCTGCTATACAATTACCTTAGAACTGCTCCAATTACCTGGAACATTTAATGAAAACCATCTAAACAAAGCCCAACTCCTTTCATTATAAGTTTCTATCTGTCTTCTGTTGTTTACTAACATGTGGCCACTGGAATCCCTGCTTTGTTTAATGTCAGGTGTTACCACATGTTTCCTTGTAATTCTTTTCACCCTCTTGATAAAATTATACTTAGCTGAATCTATGCTTTTTTCTAATAAGATGACAAGTGTCATTGTCCTTTCTCACAGAAATCCACCTCCCAAAGTAATGGTCTCACCTCTTGTATACTGGTTTTACCTGTGCTTAAATTTGTCTATAGTCCTTGAATATGATTATAGCACTATCAGGTAAAGTATATTCCAAAAATAATTTCTACATTTTTCTATAAATTTGTCACTTAGATCTTATTCCTTTATAATGCTATCTATAATAAATAATAAGACCTATAAAGAATAGGATGTATCAGGACTACAATCAGACCATTACATCAGCAAAATTTTCCTATTGACAGATTGGAGAAATCCTTAACAGGATTCCACAGTCTTAATATTTTGCAATTAGTTGAAAAGAAGAAATTTAATATTTTTTTAATGTTACTGAGTGTTAAATATCATACTAAGTGCTTTACACACATTATCAGAGCTAAGTGTTTGTACTTTAAATAAAGACTGCCTAAGCTTTTCCACTTAATGCCTTTGTACAATTGAGCAAGTAATCAGTTCTTAATTTCCTTATTTATATTAAAAATATAATGGCATACTTTGCTTTATAATTATGTTATGAAGATTAAATAAGAATACATCGGAGTCACTGTACACAGTGCTTTGGACATAGTATATGACGTGTAAGTATTGTCATCTCACTTAATTTTTTCAATAATTCCAAGAAAAGGAAAATGGCACATCATAAAATCAAAGACTTTGAAGTAAGAATGACAACTAGTAAACAATGAAGTGAGAACATTAATGTTGGTTTTTCTATTTTCAAAGCCCATGTTCTTTCCACTATACTATTCTATTCAATATGGACATCAGTTCTACAATAGCTTTGAGAGATGGTGATACACATCTTTTCTCAACAATCTAAAGTTCTTAAGTGAATGATCTTGAAAATCTGTCCCTACATTTTGACTGCTGCTTCAGTTTGAACCAGGATAGAATTATCGATCAATTCCAATTTCCTTCCCCTTTCTCTAACAATCTATTCTTAATTTTACACTTGGATCCTCCTAAACTTCGTATGTTCCACAGTCCTCTGAACACAATAATGCTTATATTAAGCACCAGCTATAACCTAATGAAGGAAAAAAAGAATCTAGACAGTTAGAGTCTTTCTGATCTGTATAGATGTTACTTATAATCACAAGTAATATGTCAGATGCTCAGTCTAACTACCTACCACTCATCCCTTTGGGTCTATGTATTCCTGTTTCTCCATACTGTGCTAGTGTTCTTTTCTCAAACACAAAGAGAATAGTTTTTTTTTTTTTTAATTAAATTTATTGGGATGACATTGGTTAATAAAATCATATGGGTTTTAAGTGTACAATTTAATAATACAGTATATGTATGTTGCATTGTGTATTCACCACCCAAAGTTAAATTTCTTTCCATCATCATATATTTGACCTCATTTACCCTTATCTACCTCCCTCCTCTCCCTACCCTCTGGTAACCACTAAACTGTTGTCCATGTCCATGAGTCTCTGTTCATTTGTCTCATTTGTTCTTTCAGTTTTATATTCCACATAGGAGTGAAATCATATTGTTCTGAACTTTTTCTGTCTGACTTATTTCACTTCTTTATCATGTACCATTCCAGGTTAATGTCCAGAATGTCCACCTAGAATGTTCTACAGCTAATCACTAGACCTACAACTGATGACTGTCTTCTTCGATACCATTTTACTGTAAGAATCCTTCTCCTGCATCCTATTGTCAGATCAAATTTGTGGCAAGATATTTATTTAGACCTACTTACCTGCTATTTGGATGACTAACAATCAATTCCCTTCTGCTTTGTTATACATGAAAATCATAAGATTTGAAGTTAGGCAGAATTTGATTTAAATGTTTTCTATAAGGTTTGAACATGAATAAGTCACATATGATGTTGTTAAGATTGTGAGAATTACATGATATAAGATATGTGAAGTATTTAGTATATGTCTAGCATGCAGTATACCTTGAATAATCCCTGGCATTTCTGATGATAAGAAATGCACAATTGTGTTTTTCTTCATACACCTTTCTTTATTTGGGGTGCGTGACTTAGTACAGATTCTCTAATATATATATTTGCCTTAATCTGATCTTGACATTTTAGAATCTTACATGATCTTGTCAGCATTCATGGACTTCTGCTTTCTCCTTTCTCTGGCATAGCCTTACCCTATGCTGCCTGAGCCTTTGTGGAATTCTGATTCAATGATCTCCAAATTCTGGATTAAGTACTCTGGAATATAATTTATTACTTACACTAGACAGATCATGTACACTCTTCATTTTCAATCCCAGAACTGGATGCACAATGTCTAAGGAGTAAACATGGGAAATCTTGGGATTGTAGAGGCTTTATGCACACACATATACAGAGGTCATAGTCTATCAGAAATCAGTATTTCTGGAACATGCAAAATCTTTTAAATTTATTTCTATAGAGTTGTGTGTCCAAGACACTTTCAAAAAAATATCCTCAAATTCTTACTAAAACACTTAAATTGCATTGACTAAAATTTCTACACTAAATTTTTATGTAGAAAAAAATATTCTTAACATTTCCAAGTGGACACATTCTTTAACTTTTAATCTAAAAGGATAGATGTTTCTACTGAAACAAAAATAGGTATTACATATTCCCTTTAAATGTTGCTCTGTGCTTTGATGCTCCTTGTTTTTCTACAGATCTTCCACATATCTTTATTTTTTCCCTTAGAGATAGCCGAGCACTTTAGTGGAAAAAAAAAAAGCCAGAGATTTCAAAGTCATAAAGAATAGATGTCTTAAAGATAGATATCAATATTTTAACACAAGGCAAGTTTACATAATTATAAGTATGAATAGGACAAAAGGACAAAAATTTGAATTCTACCTGGATTTTTATGCATTGATTGATCTAAAAGAATCATTCTAAGCTATTTGCATTATCTGTCATTCTAATGTCAATTCCAGGAAGAAAGGTGGCCATCTGGGAATAATCATGTGAAACTGGCATAGGAAGGTGAAGGACAGGCTTAAAGATGGACTGCATATTTATCAGTGAGAAAGAGGAATAGCATTGAAACTAATTTTCACAGTTCATATTGCAATGTTTATTCCCATTGCAAGACTAATCACACTTCTATGATCTCTACTTAATGCGTACTCATAGACTTAAAATTCACATAGAAGCACAATGTTCCTTTCATAACAATCTATCTGCCTGTCTGTCTGTCTGTCTGTTTATGATCTATCTATCTACATAAAAATGAAAAGCATGGTCAGGCAAATTTACTGCCTACATGAGTTAGCTAGGGCAATAACATAGAACTCCACAAACTATTCTGTTGTTTTTGTGGGCCTGATCCTCCTTGCTGAGAGCAACTTTCTGGGCAAATAAGTGAGGCAGTAACCTCCAACAATTGCCAGTAACTCAAAAGACTTTTAACTGCTAAGAATACAACTTAGCTATTAGGTGGGGTGACATGGATTCATTAAACTTTTTTTTTTTAATTAAGATGATTTTCAGCAGATGACACAATAGTTTTGAGTTCAAAAACAATGTGATCTTTTGATATTTTTTTAGACTGCACAAAGTCTTCCCCAGACTTCCCCACTGTGTGGTGGTACCTGGATCATGTGCTGTTCTACCTTACTTAGCTATAGTTCATTTGCATGAGGCTCCTTTTTCACTGTTGTATCATTAACATATGGATAGGCCTTTTAACTGGGGTAAGGAGAAATGGTGCCTGATCATTACAATGTCCATTGGACTTTCTTCTCCTTTTGTTGGAACTTTAGCTGTGTTCTTGGCTCACCTCATTTTGAGATCAGAATGTAAATATTACAATTTCCTCTTAAATATCTCCCTTGAACTGAGTAAGCTAGCAAATTATATTTCTACCAACTGTCTATTTCTATTTTCCAACAACAATGTATTTCTCTTCTGATTGATATTACTTAATAAAGTAAATAATCATAATAGAAACTAGAGGTGAGTATATAAAATCAGACCCTGAAATCTATTATACGCAATATAATATATATTCCAACAAGAATTTGTCTCTATCTCATGGTAATTCTCTTGTCTACATCTCTTCATTTATCTACTTGATTTTTAACTATTACTAGATTCTTGAGAACTTGTACTTTATTGATAAATTTTGGAATCTCTATATTATAGTTTATATGTGTATATATCTCTATTATCTCTATTATGTATACATAATAGATATAGATATAGAAATAGATACATACATGTATATACATTACATATACATAATAGAGATATAAGTATAGAGATATAGAGATATAGATATAGTTTTAGAAATACAGATATATAGATGATATAGATATCTAAAACATTCATTAATATATATGGCTATGCATTTTGCAGATATAAGCTAGTCTGTAATGTGATACAATTGCAAAGGCATAGGACATTCTTCCTATTATTGAACAAATAAAGTTTAAGTGTAGAAGAGAGATGTTTACACGTGAGTGTAAATATAATATGCAGCCTTGCTGAATGGCTGGCCCAGAGAGAAAGTAGCAGTGTAGTTCAGAGAGGAAACCAGCACTGTACTGGGGAAAACAAAAAAAGTTTCAGGGAAAAGATGGAATTGATTAGTCTCAAAGTAGGATGAGATTTAAGAAAAGAGAAGTTTTAGACTGACTAGTTTTTTAACAAAGTTTGCTTTGCCAAAGAGTTTATGTATAATAGGTTTGGGAAGGTTGTGGTGGAAATTCCTGTGGAGTATTTTGAATATCAGGTGTATTTAGATTCTTTTCTTACTAGCAAGGAACATTTCTAAGCAAAGTTTAGAAGGAGGCATTCTGAGGACATTTTCTATTATTAATGTGTAAAAAGTAACTGAGGGGCAACAAACTATTGAAAAGAGTTGATAATAGCCAGGTAGAAAGAAAAGGAGGTATACACAAGAGAGCCAGAAAAAAAAGAAAACATCATAAAACTTGATAGTTGACTGAGTGAGCTTAGTCAACTTAGGGAACAGTGAAAAGTAAGAAATAACCATGCTTTTGAGGTTTTAAGTAGAAAATATAAATATTGATAAGTTCTACTTTCAATGTATTGGATAAAGATCAAATCTAGAATATAAATGTTGAAATAAATCATAGGCAGTTGGTAGGTAAAGTTAGAAATTTATTTAACAAATATTTATTAAATACCTATCAAGTACATGGAAGATAAAATGTGAAATAAGAAATACATGATCACTATTGTTTAGTAAGGAAGACTTAAGCTCAAAAAAAACATAAATAAATAAGTTTATGAGAGAATATACAATGAGAAGGGTACTAGAACAATTAATTACCCTGGTAGTTAAGATATAGTACAAATGTTGTCAAGATATAGTACAAGTTCAGTGTCAAAGAAAACTAAGTTTCTTGGTGATCAACAGGATTTAAAAAAAAAAAAAAAACAACTCTTTAATTGAAAACATGTTATCCTGGGTTGTTTTTGCCTTTTGTTTTTCATTTCTATGCCAAACAGTAGAATTTTTCTTTAATATGTAGAGCTGGGAAAAGAAAGGAGAAGTTAATATTCCTTATTACAGAATATAACTTATTCCCAAAAGCAACAAAGTCTTTCTCATTGAGTTCGTTTTGATGGTATCTCTTTTCTCTCACATTTAATGAGACGGCAAAGTGAAATGAGACAGGGCATAAATAACTGTTTTCATTTTCTACAATTTGAGTGATATACCATTTTCATCCATTTTTCCAATAAAATAGAGAACCTTACTTCAAATCAGCAAGATGTTTCAATACTAGTAAAGAACTCTGTATACGAGAATGTTTGAAAAATTTGATGTCTGCTTATCTCTCTCTTGAGCTTGCCTTCTAGTTGCAGGAGGCTAGCTGAGGATTCCTCAGTAAGGTGCCCCAATCCTCCTGGGCTGACCACTCATTCAGGGAGTGAGGAGGGACAATTTATCTTCAAAAGCTGGAGTAAGTAGACTCAGAGTGACTGAGCTTTAGCCAACCTTTTGAAGAGAGCAAAGTTAGTTATTGGCCTTCCCCTTCTCTAGTACAATTTATAGCTAATTAATATGAAATATAAAAATAATTATGCAAATCATTAAATGTGCTACATTAATTTTGTGGTAAGTTGCATTAGCTCACAATATCCTATCTTAAGAGGAGACATAAACTTTATTGCTAATCTCATTGCTCACATAGAAAGTAATTTGTTAATACTTTTAAAATTTAGAGAAATGTTTTTTTTTCTTATCAATTCTTAAAAGTCAGTTCTAAGTTCTGCCATCATCAGAAAGATTTTTGCTTTCACTTCAGTTTTAAAGTAGTATGACCCTTATTGAGTTTCTTTATTATCTATTTTTATTGATTTCTAAATATTTTGTAAATCTGTCATTTTCCCATATGGATTTTAAGCTTTGAAAAGAGGCTGCTTAAGAAATCAAATACCATACAAATAAATATGTTGTAAAACATTTCAATAAATTCTTGTCTGAGTGAGGTATTAAAGATGGCTCGCCCAAGAATTGTGAGACACATTTGCATATAGAACTTGGTCTGAATGTAAGCATATAAACATTGGTATTTAACAGGAGAGGTGGGAAAAGTTTAATATGAGATTAAAAATGCTTTGTGTATAATTAACATAACCTATCTTTCTATACTTCAAAATATATAATGCAATAACATCTGTGCCCTTCAGAACAAAATACTGTACCTGAAAATAACACCAAAATAATCTCAAATTGAAACTTTACTTAATAGAGAATTGGCTTCTTTAAAGCATATTCATTATATATATATATATATATATATATATATATACACATATATATATATATATATATGTATATATATATATATATATATATATGATCTTACAGGTATAATATGTAAAATAATGGACAAATCAATAACAGGTTAAAATTGATTTTTTACGGGTGAATCAATTGTTAAAAATCTGTCAGAAAACTGTTCTCATCTAAAGTTATATGTCGATATCCAGCCTATGAAAACTGGAGGCATTATAAAAAAATTAACTCAATAAAACGATTAAAGAGGGTTACTATGGCGATCTAAAAAAAATCCAATTTTCTCAATACAGAATGCAGATATCTTTCTTATGTTAAAAAAAAAAAAAACCTCAAAATGACCAATTGAGATTTAAAGATACTTATTTTAAGCACAGTCTATGTTTTGAAGATATAATGTTCTGCTGCTTTGAAAACCATTAACCACCTATCTGCAGCATTTTGGAAATAGATTCAAAGAAGTGCCGCTGACTCATAATTTTAATTTTCTTAAATGCTACCTCTCATAACAATCATATCAAATTTTAATAATCTTATTTGATTAATAAAAAGCACTATTAAAGGTATGCACATCACAGGCATAGTTTTGAGTTTTATAGCATTTTAAAAATTGACTTTAATACATACCATGGATAAAAATGAAATCTATCATTGATTGTCAGTAAAAATGTTTTTTTTTTTTCATGTATAGTAAAATATGAATTATTCCCTACTGTGAAAGCCATAAAGTTCTACAGTAATACTAGCAGTATTTTATGATCACATATAACATGATAATGTGAAGTGTCACATAGGCATGTCCTTTTTTGCTCCCTTAGGTTATCAACTGTTCCTTTCCATTGAGTGCTAAATGGAAAGTGCCGGACTTTTAGCCCACACCTTAGAAAAAATGAATTATAGTTTGGATTTTAAATTTAAATATAGCACCTTTCTAAAAGGCACACTTTCCTAATCATCTACTAAAGTATTAAAGAATCAAAAAGGTTGCATGTGCATGCATACATGAAAAGGACCTGCAGAATAAGTGTAGCATGGATACAGTTTTAGAGAGTAATAATTGGAGAGTCTAAAATTTTGATTCTTGACATACCTCCCAAAGTATGTAGGAATATCTGGAAGTAAAAAAGACTGGCATGTTTCCTATATGAACTCTTGCAACCTACAGAATCTCCAGACACATTCTAATGACTCAGATTCGTGGGTGAATACAAGAAAGAGATGGCAGGTTGCTATAGCAAGGAGAAAGACATCAAGGAGAGCTTCCTGTTCCTGAAGGACTGAGGAAGACTAGGAAGAAGTCACTGAACCAGAGACCTTAAGAACTAAGAGATGCTGGAGCACTCGCAGGGTTTCATCTCCCTAGGCCCACCCCAAAAAGGGATCCAGAAGTGAAAAATTCCCAACAAAGCTGTGGAGCAGATCATCCATTGAGATGCGGAAGAAAGATAGTCATTTCTCCATAGAATTCATTGGACAGGAGGCTATAAAGAAAGCAGCCAGCTGTACAGTTCAGAAACACTTAATGTGCCACACAGAAGAGACAGGATAAAATTTTGCTTGAGCTGAGAAAGCTAAGTACCTGAAAATAAGCAATTGGATACAACCAGTGTCAGAAAACAGTGGGTGAGGACCCTGGCAGTTTGTAATTGATTACCAGTAGGTAATTGATTACCAGTAGTTAACTGAGCACAAACTAACCAACTTCCGGTATTCCTCATAGAGTCCTAAACATAAAAAGATACTCTATTCCTTATAAGCTTTCCTCACTGCCATTCCTTTGGGTGAATTTGAAGTCTTTTGGAAGTTTAGAGTCAGCAACAATAAGGGAAAGATAAATAACAGTTAAATTTTGCAAATCTCTATTTTTCATGAGAGTGAAGTGATTGAAAATATTACTAGGGTGGACTGATTCTGATTTGGTCAGAATTGGTCACTTGCTATATGGGGAAACTCAGGCTTCAGAGCCAAGAACAGTTCATAGGACTCATTTTATATTTGCTTATATCTGACAGTAGATGTTCAATTATAATTGTTACTTAAATGAATCACACTATATGTATTTTTTTAGTATATCCTTTTATAACAATAGTAGAGTCTTCTAAATTAGAAACCATTCCTTAACTCTTAATTCATTATGCAGTTGAGGCTTGAAAAAGAATACTGTTATATTATCTAAAAACTGAGATACATAAAGAAAACTTCTCTCAAGAACTAAGTGCTATTTATTTTCCTGCTAATTATTGGTTGAAGAAAACTTCTCATGTATAACAGAATCAATAACAGACCAGAACATATAATCATTTTTCAATTATATTAGTTTTATACACATGACTATTTCAACCCAATATAATTGTGACTATTATGATTTTTCCAGTTATAAAATTGTGAATCTTTAGTCTAATGGACATCTTTAGTTTTAGAGTGTAGCAAAAAGAAGTGCTTTTATATCGATGACTTGGTGCTTCCTCAACAAAGAAAAGCAATTTATGTTTTGTAAGTTAATGAGAAAAAATCAGTCAACTTCTAGCACTCCATCAGGAAAATTCTATGTAGAGTACTGGCTATCCACTAATGCAAAAAAATCCAATTGAAACAGGTCTTTTCTTCCCCTGCATGTTTATTTAATGCCTGTCTTGGTGGTTCCTAAGTATACTAATAAGCATGCTGTGCTAATTTGAATTTGAAACAAACATAGAAGAAAAACCTTTTCTTTAAGATAATTTGCTTCAGATTTTTTAAGAATCGTTCCTATTAAAGTTTTCCCCAAATCCACGATTGTTGGTGTTTATGGGATGCTAAAAAAAAAATCTTTGTTGAATGAATGTCAATTAAATGAAATATTTATACAAGAGATGGATCTTGGTAGTTTGCTGTGATCTTTCATTACATCTATGAGAACAGAAATCTCTATGTCTTTCTAAATTTCCAGGAGAATCTCCTGATTTTACTGTTCTTACTATAAGATAGCCCATCATTGAATTCAGTTCCTTGAGTAGGATTTCAGATTACTTGAATTGATAATATCCTAATTTTCTCTTTCATCCAGGCATCATCTTTCATCTAGGAAGTAAGTGATCTCTGGAAATTTTAGGAAAGTCCTAAAGTGGCTCCAAATGTTAAGCAAAGGACTCTGGTGTAATTCATTAACAGCTTCCTTGACTTATCCTGCAAAAGCTCTAATTTTAATTGTGATGCCTGGGCCCAGGATGGAATTTTCGCTACAGTCAAGACCCTAAGATTATCTAGGTCATTTAGATTAGTCATTCTGAAACTTTAAGTTTCTGAGTCAGGGGGACCTTTTTAAAATGCAGATTCTAAATCAGTAGATTAGGGGTAAGATTCTGCATGTCTAACAAGCTCCAGGTGACACTAATTGGGATGGGCCATGACCCATACTTTGAGCAGGAAGGTTTTAAAAGGCTCAAGACCCTTTTCAGGGATTCAGTGCATCATACTGAAGTTCAATATTTACTAGTTTTATTGATAAAAATTATACTGTCACCTGCAACTAATGGTATATATACAAAGTAATATATATTTGGAAGAAAAAAACAGGAATTCAGTGATGCTTTAGAAATTAAAATCTCAGCATCACGGACACAACCTCTGTGTTATTGGTTATTCTTTAATTAGAAGGTTTTTGAGAAAACCATTGGTTACTCATGTATATACTGTTTACTTTATAGCTTATCATGTGCAGTCCTATTGTATATTCAGTTTTGCTCTTCTATAGATTGTTTTTCAGAATTGCACTATAACAATTATTTTCATTAATGTTTTAATACTTGTTTAAAAGAGACATGTTTGAGAGGTTTAGATTATTTTCATGTTTAATTCACTTATTTTAAAACAATGAGTTATATATGTGAGAAAATCATTGATACTAAGGAACCTTCTACAGATATTTTCACTTAATATTGATTTAATGTCCTGTGACAATGAGAATGGTAACAAAAATAGTGTACATTATCAGCTATGTGTCTTATCAAAAATCAACTGGAAAGTGGAAATAACCACACCAGAGTCTTTTTGAATGAGATGAAAGGACCACCTTTTACAATGTTGTGTTGAGTTTAAATGTTACCACTTACAGGGTTGTACTGATCTAAAGTGCTACCATTAACAGCAGTGTGGCAAGCCATTGTTAACCACCTACAGCTTTTTGCTGGGCAAAATTGATGCTACCTATTGCGCTGTAACTAAAGCACTTCTTTTCACAGTTGCATTCCAAGTTAAGAGTTCATTTTGTTAGAATAGGCCGAGGCAAACCTAAAACCCCACTATATCCCATTATATGATGGGTAGATTGCAAGAGTTAACCTTTACCTGCTCCTAAAGTGCAGTGTCCTTCTTAACAGTGCACAGATGAACAACTGAATGATATAAATTGAGCTTACATAAGGATTTGAACACAAAAAAAAACAGACCAAGGCTACCTTCTGAGTACAAGCTTTGTCCAGACGTCAGCAACATCCGCTAGACAGACAAAGTGTTAAAGCCTTACTTGTCTGCATTATCTGCAGCTTTTCACACTACTGCACGTAATGAAAAAAGCTACCAACCAAAGCACTCTGCTCAGGAAAGCTGTTTCCAAAGTCTTGTAGCAAATAAAATAAACTCTACCCTCTACAGTGCTAAAAGAGTGAATAAGGATAGGTCATGTAATTTTGAAACTATAATGTTTCTTTATAATAAAGCAAAATTGTCTCCTGAATTCAGTGAAAATATGCTACAATACAAGATATCTTATGAATAAAAAATAGACACTATTCTAGGTAAATCAGCAATCAGTTTTTACAGTCGTCATATACTTCTATATGAAATTCTGGTTAAAGTGCACCAACATTGGAGAGATAAATATTCTTAGTTACTTCACAATCTCTGTGTATAAAAGAGAGAGAGGATGCACTTCATCTTTTGTACACTCCAGTCCTTGACCTCATCTTGTTATTACACTGGGAATACGAGAGAGATTCTGGAAAACACTCAAAAGTAGGGGTGGACATAATCTAAATCATAGGGATCTGACAGAAGTTGCATATTCTAGTCCAGATCCTCTATAAACATAAATAAAAAAAAAAAGAATACATGAGATTAAAGCAATAATACACAAACAGCCTTTAGATGGTGGGATTTTGTGATAGGAAGAACAAAGTAAACATGTTAAAACATGTTAAAACATTAACTTTGTTTTGTGCATATCTAAAAAAAGTCTTCTCTATTTTTAAATATCCTTCATATAGAATTAATTAGCTCCTGCAAGCACAACTATACAACTTTTTTTTCTATGATGAAGATAATGGAGATAAGAGAAAGAAATAAATAGTATTCTGTTATATCATGCTTTTGTAGACACATGATGATATGTACTTTTAATAAAGGCAGTTAAAGGTTGAAATTGCACTGAGAGAGGTCCCCAGTGTGTGACAGGATCACTTAAAAAATCATTAAAAACTGACAGTTCCTTTCATACTAGTGACAAGGGTTTACATTCAATTTTTATGTCTTATGTGCCTTATTGGCCTGCAACATAAAGCTGTTTTTTGATTATGTATCCTTTGGGCATTCTAACAATCAAGGGGATATTATAAGAGATCAAAAATCTTTATGGTCTTAATCCATAAATACCTAAAATATACATTTGGATTTCAGGATTATAATGGAAGAAAAAATATTCCCCATTTATACAAGAAAATGTAGGCCAAATGTCAAAGAGATATCTCAGTTGTAAAAGCTAGTCTTGGTAGAAAAAAAAAATTTTACTCATTATTTAAACTTATTTATCGAATGCCTATGTTGTCATATTCTAGGTTTTGTCACCTCTATCACTTTTGGTTTCCTTTTTATTTCCCACACTGCATATGCAAACCACTGGGACATGTTGTTGGCTATAATTTTAAGGTATATCCAGAAATTGTCACCACCTCCTCTGTTACCACACTGGTCAAAACCACCATCATTTCTTACCTGGACTATTGCATTAGCCTCTTTACTATTCCCCACTTATTGCCTAGAGTTCCTTTTAAAAGATAGCTTAATCATGCTCTTTCTTTGACAAATTCTTGCAATGGCACCGTATTTTGATCAGAGTAAAAGCTGAAGTCTTTACAGTAGGTTAAATGCCCTACACAATCATGTTGGACACAATCCTCCATGCTTTCTTGTCTTGTGTTTTAGCTGGCCAGGCCAAGTGGTCAAGAATCTCTGGATCCCCAGACAAAAAGACACTATGAAGCCACTAGATAAAAGGAGCATAGGCCCCTGAATGTTCTTCATTCCCAATATAAACCATCAACGACAACATTGAGCGAAAAATAAACAAAATGGTTAAGTCACTGGGATATTTGTGGTTGTTTCAGTAGTTAGTCTACCCTGATATATCCAGGCAATGCAAAATATTTTGAAAGAAGAGTATACAATTTGTGCCAAATGAATTCTGCTTGAAAGAGAGCAGTATCACTCTAGGTCGAATGGATTAGGAGACACTTCACCTGAATGATAGTAAAAGTTCTTAAAGAATGAATAAGAATTGAATAGGTAGAATGAAATAGGAGAAGTGCATGTGAGGGAGGAGGGAGTAATGAAATATTCCAAGTGGTAGATATGGAAATGTTTATGACATAATAGGTAGACAGTCAAAAGACTACTCTGGCTGAAGCTAAATAAAACAAGAGAAATCAGAGAAGAGTCAGGGATAAGAGCAAAAACCTAAGAGGAATAGCTGGGACCAGGAAAACTGTCCAGGGAATAAGTGTTGTCTACTCTTCCATACTAAATCTTCAACATAATTTCACAAGCATACCTTAGAACTTTTTACAGGCAATTTAAAAAATGAGTTTTAAACACTTTTTTTCTTAATGTATACCATACTTATGTACCTCACAATAGTGTTATGATATTTAAAAAAATAAATACTATGGGGCATGGTTCCATAGAGTAGTGGTTAGCACGTCTTCTTTACACACAGAAGGTCCTGGGTTCGTGCCTCAGTGGAGCCACAGTCCATGGTCTATGGCCATACCACCCTGAATAAGCCCAGTGTCTGATCTTGGAAGCTAAGCTGGGTCGGGCCTGGTTAGTACTTGGATGGGAGACCACCTAGGAAGACCAGGTGCTGTGAGCATAAATAATAATAATAACTAAATAAATAAATACCATGGTATTTTACAAAATAAATGATCGCTAATATGATTGGCATTTACCTTCTTCTATAATCACATTGAACCACTCTCCTCTTAACTCACTATACTCTTTCCATGTTTGCTTCCTTTCTGTTTCTTATTCTAAACTCTTTCCTGCCTCAGCCTTTGCATCTGTTTGCTCTGTCTGGAATGTTCTTGTCATGACTCTTTGTATAGTGGCTACATTTTATTCCTTAGGTTTCAATTAAATGTCATTTCCCTAGCTTAAGCAGTACTTCCCAGGCCCTACCACCACCCTATCACACTTCAAAATATGTTTATTTTTGTTGTTTGTTTGCATATTTACTCATTTTCTTACTTCTACCACTAGAATAAGAACTTGAATATGGGAATCTCATCTTTCTTGCTCAGCATCATATCCCCTGAATGTAGAGTTGTATCTGGCACATAGTATTATCAAAATAGATATTGCTGAATTAAATAATAAAAACATATAAGTATTCAAATATTCATTCTACATTATACATTGTGACTTCTATAACCCAAGCAATTTTCTCGATGTGAACAATGTAAACAAAATATAAGTTTCTGCAGATTTTACAAGTTAGTAGGTGTAGGGGACAGAAAAATAAGAACAAGTAAATAAGTCAGTTGGAAAAAATGACATATTTTTCCCAAACAATGCTATGGAGACATTTAAACAATAAGCAATAGAGAGTGATGGAGTGGGAGTATTATTTTAGATAGAATAGCCAAGGAAGGCCTTGTAGATGAGGTGACAGTTCCACATCAATATTACAAATTTATATTATAGAACAGTAATTAAGCAATCTAAGCTTTGTGTGACAATTTGGTGTACATCTAAATAATGTGTCTGCCATTGTTCAATGGTCACATCAATCACCTGTTG
Organism: Eidolon dupreanum; assembly: GCA_028627145.1. Taxonomy (NCBI): domain Eukaryota; kingdom Metazoa; phylum Chordata; class Mammalia; order Chiroptera; family Pteropodidae; genus Eidolon; species Eidolon dupreanum. The sequence continues at coordinate 57,770,737 of CM053510.1, read as the reverse complement.
ATGATGGCAAGTAAACAGGTGAGTCATAATTTTGGATACTCCCATTAATCTTTATTATCTTGACTCTGAATAGGTAATTCAATGACATTAAGATCGAAGATGTTTGATTAAAAAAACCCCTTGAATTGAACATTTTCTGTATTTTATCCCATATCCTTACGTTTTTCCTTCCCTTTTTAAAGGAAATTGCATTCCTTACTACTCATGTGTCCTCACTTCTATTCCTTTCCAGGTTTTGAAGAACTTTTCTCTTTATTCTAATTTCTACTTCTCTCTCCCTTCCCCTCTTTCTCCCTTGCTCTTGCTCTCTTTCTCTTTCTCCAAGGGACCCTTTGCTGATTTCACACAAATGAACTGAATCATCAAATAAATCTTACTCTACAGGCTACTTAACATTAATATATTTTTTGTTTTTTACTAACACATATCTACAACACACAATTTGCACCTGAGCTGAAAACTTTCCAGATCCACATTCAATAACATTTATTTTACACATATTTCACTTTTGTCAGACATTTTGTTATATACTCTGAGAAATATTGTCCTATCTTAACTTCACCACTTGTGAATTAATTATTATCATTTCCATTTTAGAGCTGAGGATATTCATGGTGGTTAATTTCTTGTACAAAGTCATATAGCTAATAAACAGCAATGACAAATTTTAAATTTAAGGTTTCTAATTCCAAATCTCTTCTTTTTTTATTACTTACTTATTATTTATTTATTTCTAATACAATTCTAAATGGACTAAATTACAGGCTTTCACTAAATTTCTTTTCATTAATCTCTGAAGTTATCCATGGTTTTCTCATATCCAGTAGTATTTTCTCTTTTCTTTTTGTTGCTATTATTTATGACAGCTTTGAAATCACACGTTACATACCTGCTTCTTTTATACTTTTCTTGACTTGTGTACTCATGACTTTCTTCTTTTCTACTTTTCCCCCAATTCCTTTCCCCAACTGGATCTTCTCCCATTGGAATATAGACATGTATGTCTCTTCTCTTGACATTTTCCTTCACATAGATTATCACCCCTCCTTACTATCTCACATTTATCTTTCAAGACTGGCTGTAGACCCACTACTCCAATAAATCTCTCCATAATTGCTTCTCTATAAAACCCCTTTTTCTGATGATTTATATAGCATGTGGATTCTCTAAATTATGGCTTAACTTCTATTATTCATGTCTATTTTCCTACTCATTAACTTTTTGCCACTTCCAAGAATATTTTAAGGATATTATGTGGACAGAAAGCTTGTTTTATATTTCTGTAAATAATGTGTCTCATTGACCCTATCCCACTGCTGGAGATATGGTATTGGTTTCATGTATATTTGACTGAAAAGTAATAATGATTAACTTTTAACTTGACATTAATATGAAAGTGTCTATGTTTGAATTATTATTTTTACTAAAATATCCTTTCTTCAAATATTTTTTAAATGTAATTATTTATTAATACATATTATTTAATATGTGAGAAATTCACTACAGACAATATATTTCCACACTCACCTCTGATTCACTTTCTATTACATTTATCCAAGGCAATAAGACTATTTTAATATTCTAAATATATATGTACTTTATTTCAGATCTTTCTTCTAAAGAAGTATTTTTTCTGGTTTTGGTGGTTTAGAATGTTGAATACATGAATACTGAATGATCAGGTTAGAACTTATGGAATTTTAAGTTGAAATTAATTAAAAGATTTATATATACACACTTAATACATTTCCAAATTATTGCACTTCTGTATCTTATTCGTGGTGATTTCCTTTGAAATTGCAAAATCACAGGTGGTATGGCTGTTTGTCTGTTTTATTCTAATCTGTTCTTTAAGCAGAGTGTTTATAAAGCATTATTTTCTGCTAAAAAAAATATTTGTTTTTAAGCTGCCCCTTCGAAGTCACTCCTAGATTAAGACAGTCTATGTTAACATTTTGCTGTACCACTACTTTAATTTCACCAATGAGTTCCACATTCTGTCAATGCCATTTTCTACCCTGCAATACTGGCCCCAAACAGCACACTATCTATCAAGATATAAACAATATTGCTTTTTTTAATTTCTAGCTTGAAGATCTACCTCTGAAAAGGTGAAAAGTTCAAATTCTCCTGTGTCTACCACTTGCTCTCTGCAATGTCTCTGAGAGCTCACTAAGGGGTTTAATGTCTCTTTATTATATCTTGTTCCGAAAGTTCTAGTTCCCCCACCTTCCTAATTTCACCTATAAAAAATGTTATTTTTCTTTTCTTCATCTCAAAATGACACCAACATGAAACACAGTGCTTTTCCTTGATTTCTGCAAAATACCATTTACATAAAGTGATTGTGTATGGTATAGAATCTTAAGCTACAGATTTGGAACTGACAATGGGAAAAGATAGTATTCTTGGAAATCTGATCCTTTCACTGGCCAAGGATCTTCCTCAGGTTCTTGTCCTCTTGCTCTGTTGCTCTTCTCTGCTTCTTCCGTCTTCCTAAATCTATTACAAGAAATTAAAAAGCAAAAAACAAAAAAACAAAAAACAAAAAACAAACAAAAAATGCCTCCCACTTTAAAAGAACAGAATCATTCAGCTCTTTATGTCTCTCGGCAAAGCCCATTTTGGCCAAGCTTTAGCTATACTCTTTTGAAAAGCACAATAGTCCATCAAAAGTGTTTTATTAACAAATGGCACTTATTTTATTTAGAGAATTATGCTATTAGTTTTTAAGTCTATCATTATTTTTTATTCCTTCTACAGTTTTCCTTTAGGAAAATCTTTAAATTACTTGCAAATGATTTCCAACTTGAGAATATATACCATCTCCCACAAACACACAATTCAAATTCTCTGAGTGGTATTTCAAAACAGATGAAGCATACTATCTAACAGAACTACACATATGATTATCCAGACTGATTACAGAAAGAATGGCTCCTCATCAGTGTCAAACAGCATCAAACCATGGGTTTTGCTCCCAGATATGCTATAACTGAATCTGGCTGCTTTTCTTTACAGGGCACTAGCTCCCCATAATCCATTCAATCTGCTATTGAATTCCTGTCTCCTTTATGGGAAACATTGTTTCTCTCAGTCAGTTCCTCTTCTACATCACTCTGTTTAAGTCCTCAACATGTATATTTTCTCCCAAAAAATGTTAATCCTCCCTAAAATGTTAGCAAATGGAGGTGTGTTTCTGAGATCTATTCTACATGGAGATCCTGTGTAGTATAGAGTAGTCTCCTTCTATAACTTCTTCACTCCATAGTATCAAAAACATATCAGGAGAATTGTCCATAGTACAAAACTCCAATTCTAAGCCACTGTTTTGTAACAGCCAATGTAACCTTCTTGTTTGTGATATTACCTAGATCTCAATATATGGTATGAACTTCATAAACTGTTGACTTAAACTTTAATTGAACTTGACTTACCTAGAAAAGTTGATTAATCAGAGTTTTGTGAATACTAGACTATTGACAGTTCTCTGTCTAGGTGATAAAAATGTATAATATTTTTGGACAAAAATACATGTCTAGCACTTTATGGTTCCCTGAGTCTGAAAATTGTAGTTTATTTTTGTCTTTCTTAAGATCTTATGCCTTGTTAAGCAGATTTCTTAGATGAGTGGCTCTTCCCCCAAACTTTAAAGAAAGTCAGTCAACACATGGGTAATCATTGCTATCAACCACATATGTTTTGTGAATACGCATTATATGTAGAAACACCTACTATGTGATGGAGATTCAAATAAGATACAGGACGTAGTTTCTGCCCTCCAGGATATTATACTAGCAATAATAAGAATAAAATAACATCTTTTAGGCATTTTGCTAATTGCTTTATAAGGATTATCTTACTAAATGTAATAAAATGATGAGGCAAAAGATATGGACATTTCAAGCTGGAAAACATAATGTAAAGAAAGGTACCAAGGTTAAAATAGATATGGCATATTTAAAGAGAAAATGAATAAACTGCTTTCATTGAAGTTTTTACTTAGAGAACAAGTGAAATACATACTCAGAGAGGTTACTAGGGCCCTTGGCTGATATCTTGAGAAGTTTAATATTTATCGTCTCACTAAGTTAACACTAATGTTTATTTTATATCTGACGAGTTTAATGGTTAATGAAGATGTAGCCAAGACTGGCTTTAAGTGGATTAATCAGTCAACTGATTTCAGGATGGGTTGAAAGAGCAAAGAACCGATGGCACAGAAACCAGATAGAAATTAGCAGACTAGTCTAATGAGACTATTTGCGACTGGACTTAATTAAGTGAGTAAAAATAGAAAGAATGTGATAAATGGTGTGAAATATTATAACAGAAGAAATGAATTATCTTATATCTGACTGAATTCAGAGGAAGGGAGATGAGAATGAAGAAAATGATGAGCAATTTATTTGATAACTACATATTATCGTTGCCATTGTCATTCACTTGCTTCTCCTCAGAAATCTTAAATTCCTATAACCCACTTAATATATCAGTGGTTCATATAAGATAAAGTCCAAATTCTTTATCAATGGATTACAAGGTTCTTCAGATATGATCTTTATGATCTTACACATGATTGCTTTTCAATCTTTACCCCTCCAATTTCACTGAACAGATAAGTTTGAGTGTCTACCATGCATTCTACTCTGTAGTAGAGTAGTGTTCTCAGATCTTTTGCTTTTAAGATTCATTTACAATTTGGAAAATTATTGAGGCTCTAAAAGAACTTTTTAGATGAGATATACTATTTACGTTTTTACTATATTAGAAATAAAAATTTAGACATTAAAAAAATCAATTTATTTTAAAACAATTATATTTAAGTTCCAATGAGTTTTGTTATTGGCAACAAATACTGTTAGTTATTTCCCTTGAAGTGTCAGATCTACTTAGTTCATTTTAAATAAAATACCTGCCAAATATATAAGCTTGAATAATAGTTTAGCTGTCAGTCTTTTTTTCAAGCAAAAATGGTGTTTCATGAAAAAATAGCAGGCTAGTTTGTTTCACAGTTCAAACAACAGAATTGTGAAAAAAAAAACAAATATTTTTTCTTGTTGTAAACGTTGTACTACTGTATGCAGCAGAAGTGCTCCATGCATACTTTCTGTTTCACACAAATCATTAAAAGATATGTATTCAGAAGTTTCATTTAATAAAATTAATATTTTTATGCTTTCATCAAGGACATTGAGACTAGATTTTAGGTTTGGTGCCACTGCCTTGGTTGAGCCATGACTTCAGCAGTTTTCTCACAATTGCTTTTGTTCCATTATTAGGAATACCAAGGCAATAGAAAAGGTTCACAACATGTTTATGTTATAATGAAAACAGTTTTGATATCATGTATCTCCTGAAGTGTCTCCAATACCCTGGAGTCTGGTGACGAGCCCTGTACTGGAATATTCAGTAATCAAAGCCAAATGTGACTGAGGCATATGGCAAGCTAGGAGAAAAATTGTGCAATTCTTTTCTGAGTAGCAGCATATTAAGGCAATTTTAGAATTAAAAGTGCCTGACCAGATAACATACCACATAGCTTTCCCTAAAAGAGAGAACAAAGTTGAAAATCAAAAACCAACTTTAAAGGTAACACAGCAGGTCACTGTATAATGTTGTTTTGCTCAATTTTGTTTTCTTATAATGTTGATGAGATGTCATAGAAACTTAACTCTTATTTGTATCAATTAGTCTACTGTAAAACTGGCTTCGTTACACATCTTTTTGCTGCAGTTCCAAGAACCTATTAATGATGTTCAGGGAGGATTACTGTAGTAAATAGTAAAAAGTTTGAGGAACTCAGTATAGAACACTCGATGTAGAAATCATATCTTTCATACTAATGACTTCAACACTGAAAAATAATTCTCCAATCTATTTTACAAGATCAATTTTGTGATTATGGCTCTTATTCATAGCCAACAATAAGTACACACAATGGAAACCTTTGGGAATTAATTCATCACTATAAGAGTTTCCAAAAATGCAGAATCATCTTTAAATATTTTAGAGGTGACAATTGAAGAATTGTCCAAAAACCTTGTTTTGAATATATGTCTATGGAAATTATCATGTGACATTCTATTTTATTCTATATTATCACTCTAGGAATATATTTTTCTACATTCTCTCTCAAAAGAGAAAAAATTATCTGCCACTCAAGCTTTTTAATTAAATGAAAATCATAAAATTCTGTAACACAAGTTATAGCAAAATGCCTAGTAGAAACATAAATGTCATAACTTCAGTACATTAATCTAGTAAAACATCTATTTGTTCTGGATTCCATGCTTTCTCCAAACATTAAAATTAATTGTTTGTAGACCTGTAAGTTATATACTCTCGATTTGTTTTCCTAAATGTAAAGAGTCCATTTAGAGCATATGGTTATGGAATATAAGTGCTTGGGGGAAATAGAGAATTGGGCAAGAATCTCTGTAATATGCCACAGGATATAAGTAGGCAGGGCTAGGATTCTCTGTGCAAAACGTAGTGTGTTTCTCTCTACATTAATGCACTTTTCTTTTCACCTATTCAAATATACTCAATATCTCATCATCCATTTAAGCCCTGTCTTTTCCTGAAATTTTTTAGCATGAATTACTTAATAAATTAACCAGGAAAGAGTTCAAGAAAGGTCCCTAATGAAGCTATAATTATTATAAGGTATGTTCTATACCATAGAAATCCTGGGAATTTTTTTCCTCAGTTTATTTCAAGATTTGTTTATTGGACCAAATGTCTAGAACCTCTGCGAAAGAAGACTGGGTGGGATGGTCTTTTTCTCTGACTTATTGACAGCATCCAGGAAATTGCCTGACTCAGAGTTGCATTCAGTACATTTTTATTAAAAAAAAATAATACCAATGAAAGGCTACCAATGAGGTTTATTTGTCAATAAGAAGAGAATATCCAACTATATATAATGAGTTTATGATAGGGACAGAAAATTATTTTTCTTCAATTACTGCCTTTAAATATCTCCTGCCAGAATACCCTTTCCCCGTTCTGGATGGAGGCCAAGTTTTCCATATACTTTAAGATGTTAGAACAAGGCATGTTTTGACTAAAAAATTTGTGACTAGTTTTTAGAATACTTATGTATCTGGCCCTGCCAATACCAAAACTTCAGTCTCTCATTCCTCCTCTCTCCAGATCACATTTGCCCCATGGGTAGGGGACTTGTGGTAGGGCAAAAGAGATGTTATTTTTTCCCTTCTTTCCCTTCTCCTAATGAATCTTTCAGATGCTGTTGAGAAGATAAAGGTCACAAATCTTAGTTGATTTAGTTGACTATCACTGTTGTGATATGGCCATCAAGGCTATCTGCATGGCAGATGCCCAGATACTAATTCTCTAGTGGGTTACACATGATGGTTCTTTCGAGGATCTTTATGATCTATCATGTTGTCAGTTCCTGGATAAGGCAATCTACTCTCTGAGTAATGTCTTATGCTGATATCCCCCTCCAAGTTCTAGCCCCTAAGAGCCTTCCTTTGTTTTCTTTTTCTGAGGTTATCTTCTTCTCTCAGGTGGCATTGGCTAGAATTCATCAAATTGGCTCAAGCCTAGTTACCTCTGCAGGATCAACTTTTGTCCCACAGAAAGTTTACCAACTTTTCCTCTTTCAAATGCTAAGACTTACTGTATCCTCCATGACATTTTAATCTCGTTCAGCCTTCAAGGATAACTTATCAACTTCATATCTGATAAACGGAAATTAGTTTCTACGCCCATCTTCCCAAGATTTTTCTAGGATGTTATGTTCCATCACTCTCTCTGTTATAGACATCTGGTTTCTGTAGCTTAACAAGCATTTAGAGGTGGACGAGAGGTAAGTTTCTTCTTCTTGAAGACACTGCAATTGCCAGAAGGAGTTCTGAAGCTTCTTCTCTTGGCTTGAGGGACATATCCTCTTTTTTTGCCCTTAGTAATGGGAAAAGAAAACTCAGTCCACTTCCATCAGCTTTATATAGTCTGATGACTTCTTTTTTTATTTCTCTTAACTTTCTTTGAATTTCTACTTGGCTAACTGTTTAGGCTGGACCATAATTGTCATGTTCCAGCAAATAACACATGGCTGTGTCTAGAATCATTCTTTTAAATATTGAAACCTTAACTTCTACTGTTCTCAACTTTGAGTCTTTAGTGAAAGTTCTGAGATGATGAGAAGATAATATTAGAATATGGAAGAGGATTTAAAAAAATGTAGTCTAAGTTATCGTGTAACAGCAAAGGAAATGGTTTGTCCAAAGACCCACAATTTGTGGCAAAGTTGAAATTAGTACACAGCCCTCCTAATTCTAAACTATTTTTCCACAAATGTGCTATTTTACATTCTGAAAGGGATAATTTATTAGGAAACTATATTTAAAACAAGGTTCCAACCAAGCAGAATAGCTTCACAGAATGAATTCACCTGAGTTCATGAAAAGGCTATTCTATAATCAGGTCTATTTTATTACTTTAAAAAATAACTCTTCCTTGGGTAGACTCCAAAAAATTAGATTCTTGACAATTTGTGCTCTGTAACAAAAAAAATAATTCCAGTGTATTAATTTTTCTCCCCAATTCATTGTATTTTATTTGATAATAACAACTATTTCTTAAATTCAAAATTTCATCATATTTCGGCATCTTTAATTTCAAACTAATCTCATTTTTTGGTCTTTATTTCTATCTCTGGCTCTACTCTTCTTCCACATGTTGGCTCAAAATGACAGACAGAAGCATCATTTATTCCCTCTTCTTTTAGCCTCCATATCTAATAAGTATCAAAACTACTAAATGTATCCATGGAATATATTTTTTCTAACCTTCAACCCATCATTTCCATTTTCTTTTATCCCACCTATAACTATTCCCCATTCTCTTGTTAGGTAGTCCTCTATTATTAAACATCCTCTGTTATAAAAATATGGTACAAATAAAATTAAAAACTTATAACTATTCTTTAAAGTCCAACTAACAGAATCATAGATCTAAGGATTAAGAGAAAAACCCATTAATATCATCTATCATTTTAGTGAGCAAGCCTTTTGATGCTAAAATTATTTTTACATAATAATCATTTAGTTTATGCTTGAAATTTTTTTATAGAGAACTGAAAGACTCTTTTGAGATAGAGTAGATTCTACCACTGGCTGCTTAGAATGATCTGTTTAGACACATTAATTCTACCTCTCACTTATCTGTACTTTGACTCACTTAGATCTTTTAGAATAAATATCAGCTGACAAACTTTTAGCTATTTAGAGCAGGGGGTCCCCAACCCCCGGGGCCACAGACTGGTACAAGTCTGTGGCCTATTAGGAACTGGACCACACAGTAAGAGGTGAGTGGCAGGTGAGCAATTGAAGCTTTATCTGTGTTTGCAGCCACTCCTCAGTGCTAACATCACTGCCTCAGCTCCACTTCAGATCATCAGGCATCAGATGCTCATAGGAGTACTGGTCCCTGGTGCCAAAAATGTTGGGGACTGCTGATTTACAGATAGCAGCTGTCTGTAGTATTAACCTTTGGAAATTCTGTCTTTTGAGATGGGATTCCTGCCTATTTGCCATGAGACAATTTTTTTTTTTTTTTTTTTTTGCTATGGGAAATAATAGGCTGACATATCTCACAAAGAGATTGGGATACCAAAAATGATATTTATATATGATACATATTTTTAAGAAAAAAAGTTATTTTCTTCAGTCTAACTTGTTTTATGCTATGAACAATTATAGTTGTTATTAGTTAATATGAAATATCAGCTCTTAATGTCCCAAATAAAGCAGTCAGTTTACCATTGAAAATCATTGCTATTAATCTGGATATAGAAGAGGCAGGTCAAATCACTTTAAAGTATGACCAGGATATATACACAGAGTTAAACTACAAAAGAAAGAAGAAAGAAAGGAAAGAAAGGAAAGAAAGGAAGGAAAGGAAAGAAAGGAAAGAAAGAAAGAAAGAAAGAAAGGAAGGAAGGAAGGAAGGAAGGAAGGAAGGAAGGAAGGAAGGAAGGAAGGAAGGAAGGAAAGAAGGAAACTTTTTGCTGGCCCCCGAAGACATTTGTATATTGAAGTTCTGAATATTTTACTCGTTGGCTTACAAAAAAAAAACACAATTAGTTAACTTAGGGAAGACCCTGCAAGAAGAAGGAGACCTCCCCTGAATGTTTGGTCAAAAATTCCCTTAAACATTAGCTGAATCTTTAATTTAGTTCTCATTTTTTTAGTTCCTTTTATCATTTCTATTATAATAGAGTTTCAAGTTTTTCCTCATCACTTTGCTTTTCTTCCACTGAATACATTCTTGTTTATCTATGTTTTCATGATACATATGATTGAGCCTGGATGTGAACATAATATTTATTAGCATGATAGATATAAAGTAGATCTAACCTCTCCCTTATTCTAGGCATTGTCAATATAGCTGAAAATCATGTTAGCTCTTTTTTGGTAAGTATATACTATTGCTGACTCATAATGAAATCAATAAATGGCCATGAATACCCACAGGTCTAATTTGTTGTTGCCATCTTTTCTCTCCCAGATTTCTGTAACAGCAGCCTACCTATTCTCCCTGATTACATTCTTGTCCAACCTCTATTTTTCATAAAGCTTCTAAAATGATTGTTTAGAATGTTTTGATGCTAAAAATATGAACTGCTTAAAATGTGACCTGGTCACTGCCTATCTATTTATTTCACTCCTAATCACTCTTCTTGTCATGAATTCTCTTCATCCACATAGATTCTTCTCTCTTCTATATTGGTTCTTCTTCAAATATAGTAAATCTGTTCTCTCTTGAGGGCTTGACACTCGCCTTCCTCTGTTGCCGAAATGGTTTCTCCCAGATATTCACATGGCTTGCTTTATCACACTAATCAGATCTTTCCTTAGAGACCTATTCAAAGTGAACTTTCTTGATCATCCTACATAAAGTAACACCTTGGTAACACATCACTATACATATCACTTACTATCCCTTTACTCTATTTAATTTTTTTTTTGAAATTATCCCTATCAGACTTTGTATTGTATTTCTTGATAAATTGTCTATCTCTTCTCTTAAAATGTGAGTTTAAGGACACAGATTTTGTTTGTTGTGCATTGCTGTACCCTTAATGAAATGGACTAAAAGATAGAATTTATTAGGTCATTGAAATTAGGAATGAGAACATTTCAAAAATGTTTTTATCATTGTAATCTCCATCCTCAATATACAACATACCCAATATACAACACTTTTTACAAATTATATATGCCATTCTCACTTGGAAATTTTTATCTATAGCTAAGACTTTTTTTTAATAGACAGACCGAACCATAAATGAAACAAATGTTGCATCTTGAGTTCCACTTAATCCCATTTAAAAAAAAAAAAACAGTCAATTTCTTCAGGGATTAAGCTGGAACAAATATGGATCCAGGGACAGGTTGAAATAGTTCTTTCTCAATTTAGGTGTTAATCAAAAATAACTTTAGGCCAGCAAAGGCATTATCAGCCAGTTCATCTCTGAATACCACAGAGGAGCAAGTAGAGAGGCATATAAAGCAGATAAATTTTTGGAGACCTTTAGAACCTCTTGAAGCAAAATCTGCCAGACCTACGTTTTGAGTGAAAATGGATGATATGAGGCCTGAGCAGCCAGATCAAAGGCATGACAATTCAAAGATTTTACCTTTTTTGTTTTCTCTTTGCTTCCTTTTTTCATTGCTTTTCTTCCTTTTCTTCCTTCCTTTCTCCCTTCCTTCCTCCCTCCCTCTCCCCTCCCTTCTTTCCTCCCTCTCTTGATCCTTTCTTCTCTTCTCTTCTTCTCTCTCCTCCCTCCCCCAATTTCACCCTTCCCTCCTTATCTCTCTCTTTCTTTCTTAAAAAATTTTATTGGCTATTTTCACAATCCCCTGAACTAATCTAGGATAATTGTTACTTCTTTAACCTAGAACTTTAGAAGGTCCAAAGAAGTCTCAGCTTGGTTCTTGGTATTAAAACAAATCAGAATGATCAGGTTAGAGAATCCAAAATTATTCATCCTTTTTGGATGTTTTCTGACCAGAAATTTCTATATCAGAAACATAGCTTATGCCTCCTTACAGAAGAAAGGAATCAAAAAATTATTTTCTTTCATTTATTTAAAAAACAGGCACTCAACTTACAGAAAGTATTATGCTAGATCTTGTGTATGAAATATCAAATAGAACAGGCATTGTTTCTGTTTTATAAGGCAAATGGTATTGTATTTTTTATTTAAGCATGTAAAATTATAATTGTGAAACATGCAAGTACTAGAAGAAAGAGATCATTACTTAAAACTATTTATTCCCAATCTGAACTGTTGGATGGTACCACCATATTCTAATCCATACTGAGATTAAAGTCACACTGCAAGCATAGCCACCATCATAAACACATCATTAGAAGTAACTAAGCTCTCTGACAAATTTCAGTGTTAAAGCCAAGTGAGAATTGGAATGAAAAACATTTTTTTTCAAGATAAATGCTAGAAAAGATAAATATTGTGGTTGCTAGAAAAGATAAATATTATGGTTGTCACCTATATCAAATAAATATCACCAAATATAGCAGTTAACAAAGTTTCAAGAAATATGTACTTAACTTTATTGATGGTTAGCCAAATAAGATTTTCTGAAAGAGCTAAAGTAAACAGAAGACAATATACAGAACTTAACCTTTTTTCATTCTCATACATAGTTATAAATGGTTTATTTCACAAATAATATGTTTTCAGTATTTAGGTTCTGATAAGCTTATAAAAGTTATTTAAAGTCAAGAAGAGCAGAAATTTCTCCCTGCATTTTTTCTGCATCTTAACTGTATTCAGCTTGCTTGGGTGCTCCGTGAATGAATCTGTCTCACCATTTTATATGCAGAATATACCTGTATTTGAAGGAATAAGACATAGACAAGTAGCTGTTTTCTTGCTGACAAATTACTCAAATTACTACATAGGGGCTCCCCAGAATTTCATAAGTTATAAAACAATCTTCACCATAAATTGGTATTTTCACAGTATTAGTACTGTGATAGAAATTCATCTCTGCTTAAAAAATGACATAGTAGCTGATGGATGGTCATGGGGATGGAAAGCATGGCATAAGGAATAAAATTAGCATTAATACATTGGCTAGGTGGAGGGTCAGGGAAAGGAGGGAGCAATTGGGGAGATCATTTTGCTAACTATAGATGTCTAACCAATGTACTGTATACTTGAAACTAATTAAAATAAAAAATGATATTGTAAATATTTGTTCACAAGTTCTAGTAGGCACTGGATACAATATGAATTGCTTGAGCATTATTTTATGATAAAAAAGAGAACAAATGTGCATGATTAATTTTCTATCAGCAAAGATTTATTGTTGTTAAAAATAATAATGCTAGTAAAAATTAGTCCAATTTAAGAAGCATGAGATAACTTTGATGACATTTTATAGATTACAAAACATTTTGATATATATTACTTACTTCCTACCTAAAACTTTAGTGGAAAAATATTTTTAACATTTTTATGTGAGAGAAATAACATTTAGTGACCTAATAAGTTCATTTATTCTCTTTTTAATCTTGAAAACATTGAGAACACATATTTGCTCTCATTTCTTAAGGATGCAGAATCTGTCTCTTTAGTTGATGATTTTTATCACTCTAAAAATTACTGACAATTATAGATTTTTAAAGATTTTATTTGTCTTTAAGATAAAAATAAAATAAAATTCACTAAATTCAAGTGACTCTCCCCTGCTGACAAGGAAAAATTAAATTGTCTTCTGATTAATTGCATCTCTAATATCACCAGTGCACAGATGATAAGAGTCAGCTTGGATTCCTGCACTGAGGTAAGCTTTATTATCATTATGACTTCCTAGGGACCTATACAATGTGCACATACATAATTTCAAAATGATCACGAAGGAGCCATAATCCATTTCTCTTTCTCCACTGCAGTAGGCCAGTCAGGCTTAATATTATTAGGTACCTGTTCTTTGTAACACTCTTGTTCTTATTTTCCTTTTAAAGTTCTTGAGCATCACTAGTTGACAGTGACAAAGATTTGTGTTATTCGCCACACTGCCACCAAGAAGGAGAGTACTGGTATAAGCTTATCAATGACAGACATTCTTTTGTTCAATAACATGTCATCATCCTCTTGGCAGAAGGAACAAACTGTCATCTTTCCAATATAATGAACTTAACCTAATGAAGGAAAATAGGGTCAAAGTAGGAGAAAAAAAATGGTTTTTGTTGTTGTTTTTAAAGCAATACAGCTTACATCAGAAGCATCTGAAAATAATTCAGGAATAAGTAACTAGATGTACTTATGTAGCATCTGACAATAATTCAGGAAGAAGTAACTAGATGTACTTATGTAGGAAGAGAGTCAATACAGCTCTCTTCAACTGGATTTTCTCTCTGTCTCATCTTCATGTTGTCTGGTATGTTGAAAGCATTTTTATAGAAGACAGCTCTCTCATTATTCTTCTACTAGTTACCATCTTTGTGACATGGGGCATGTGATAGAACCTCCCTGAGCTTCATCCCTATTGAGAACAAATAATATTCTACTTGCCCAAGTACAAGACTTTGGGCCACAAAATTTCCAAATTACTTATAATCCTAAGATTTATAAATTTAGTTAGAAAAATATCATTTTTTTCAGTTTAGAAGAGGTATAAATATATTTAGTTTAAAAAATATAATTAAATATAATATATAATATAATTAAATATTATTCTTAAGTTTATAATTTTGGTAGAAATACATTTGAGATGTTGAAAAATTATATGCCAGTACAAATAGAATACTTTTCAAAATCTTTGACAAAATGATTGTATGTTAATAAATCTGGTAATAGCCATTTTCTAGCCTATTCTAATAATAAATGTTATTAATATTTGTATATTTGTATATGAGTTATTTCTCATGCACTATCTTCCCTAATCTCAGGGTCATATCAGACTGTTCTATTACATATCATAGAAAGAAACCTATTTGTGACAAATATTATTGTAATCCATTTCTCTACTTTTTAAATATTTTAAAGAAAATAGAATAATTACCAGCCACATTTCAAAAGGAGTATGATGATTAAAAACTTATTGGATAGGATACTCTGTATAATAGAGCAGGACAATTTAAACCCCTTCTTTTTCGTTGTTGTTGTAGTTTAAGCATGGATATTGAATAAAAAGCAATGCACAACGAGCCAAAGATTGTGAGTGAAATTGCTTATAAATTCAAATAAGATAAATCCTGAACCATTCTTTGTCCCCCCAATCACTACCTCTACACAAACTTGGAGAATAATATACCCTTGAAGAATAATTTTTAAAGAAAACAATAATGTGGATTTTGGCACAGTAGAGGTTGAAATGCTGATATTTTTTGTCACATAGAAATTCAGAACTAGGCTATTATAATCATGATTCCTCCCCCAAATAGTTTCACATATTCTGTAATGAAAAGCTTAGATTTTATTGAAATTATTTCATATTGATATAAAATAATTATACTGATTTTAAAGTGTTGTTTAAAGCTCAATTAATGGCATTAGATCACAGTGCTCTTACTGTCACTGTATCTGAAATATAGCTATAGAAATAGTCCATCATCTTTATTGTTAACAAAAAGAGATCATTATTATTTGCATGCAAAACATTCATATATATAAATAAATATTTGGTAGAATTAAAAAAGACCACTGCTGATCACTTCCTTTCTGAAGATGTCCTGTTATTGCTTTTTCCTAGAGTATCCTCAAACTCATAACTCACCTTTCATTCTTTCCAACCTATACTTTGTCTCACTCTTTAAAAGCACGTTTCTCAGAATTTCTTCTTTGCCTTATGATTCATCATTGTGTGTGTGTGTGTGTGTGTGTGTGTGTGTGTGTGTGTAATCCTTAGGGGATTATTTCCCTTCCCAGAGCATCAAATTCATCTATACAATAATAAAACCCAAATCTACTTTTAGCTCAGTTACCTGTCCTAAACTTAAGACATTTTCACCTGAATCTCATACATTTTCACCTGAATCTGATATGTGAAACTTAACATGTGCAGTATTTAGTTCATTATTTCCCTACTTTACATCTATATCTCCTACTTTACTCTTTAGTCAGTATTGAAGTAAATGGCAATATCACCTACCCCTATAGGAAAAGTGAAAAACTTAAGTATTTCCTCTAGTACAAAATATGTAATCATTTACTAAGTCTTATATATTTCATTGCCAAAATATATTTGAAACTTTCATCTCTTATTATTGCCTTTCGCTACTGTATTTTAGACCCTAATCATATTTTGTCTTGATTATTCTTTAATTTGTATGCATTAAGCCTTACTGTGTGCTATAATGTTCAGTTGGTTTTTGTAAACACATAATGTTACATCCACCATTACACTATCAAACAGAATAGTTTCACTGCACACGTAAAAAATGCCTTATGCTTCATTCACACATTCAGTCATCCCCTGACCCCAAACCCTGACAATCACTGATCTGTACAGTCTGCAGTTTTTACCTTTCCAAAAGATCATATTAATGGAATTATACAATATCTAGCCTGTTCAGATTGTTTTTTTTTTTCCACTTAACAATATATATATAGAATTCATCCATGTGTTTGCAGGGTGTGACAGTTCATTTCTATTTATTACTAAAATTCATTGCATTATATGGAATTTTCACAATTTGTTTATTCATTCACTTATTAAAAGACATTCTGTGTATTTCCAGTTTTTGGTGATTATTAATAAAATTCCTATAAATATTTATGCGCAGGTATTTTCTGTGAGCAAGTTTTAAAATCAGTTAGATACATGCTTAGGCGTCCAATTGCTTGATTATATGGTAAGACTGTTCATCTTCGTAAATATTGCCCAACTGTCTTCCAGAGAGGTTATACACCATTTTGCCTTCTCACCAGCAAAGAATAAACATTCTTGTTTTCTGTGTCTTTACCAGTAATTGGCATTATTTTCCTTATTTGTTTTTTCTGAATCTTAACCATTCTGATTTATGTGGTAGTGTCTTATTTTTTTAATTATGATTCCATTTTTAATATAAGGTCATATATCCCTCTGAAAGCTGTCACCCAGTTACTGCTGTCAACAGCCATTTTCTAAACACAGAGTTGTGCTTCCTAGTTAAACACACCCAAGACATCCATCCATTAAAAACAGAATAAATAAAACAAACAGAGAATACAGTCTGGGTCTTCTCTTATTTCTTTAATCTGTTTTGCTGGTTCAAAAAGAAGCAACAACGTAAAATGTGTTTATGACCTATAGATTAATTACCCTCATTTTCTGTAATGATAATAAAGTCAATGTACCAAATAGGTCCTATAAAGTGAAACTCATAGAAACTCATAGACAAATAAAAGCAATAACCAGAGAAACCACAGATTAAAATATTAAATAATAAAATAATGAAGTAAATATTGAATATAAGTATTACCAAATAACAAGAGCATAATAAGGGTTGTACTTCCAGAACAATTTGTTAAAATAAAAAGGTAAAGGTGAAAGTTTTTGAATATAATTATATAATTATCCTTGATAAGTGATGCTTTCAAGTGTTTAATCAATTCTAAACAGATATCTACAGCAGAGAAGAAATTAATTGGTTTTAAAAAGTAACTGTTAAATATGCTTCTTATAAAATGCAGATGATTAAAAATCAAAGCTCATGTAAAAATTACAAATGTCCTTTGTTTTCAGGTTTTTTTTTTTTTTTGGCTTTGTCTACGATGTTAGAGTAGCAACTTACCTCCAGACTCAGCCTTATTATTCTTATCTTCCAATGTTTCATTTTACTCTATGGAAAAAGCAGCACCTTGATTCTCTTATGACCTGAAACTCTAGCGATCATTGACCCCACCTCAGGCTGAGTATTTTCATCTTTCCACAACCACAGTATAATACCTTCTTTGAAGTGACTGTATTTGGGAGAATAATGTTGGTCCAGTATAAGAAAATAAAATTTGGAATGATATTATAAACTATCACTCTTCCTCCACCTAGCATTGAAGATTAATAAATAAAAAACACTGGACAGCAGTTAAATTTGAAATTTAGATAAAATATTGCATGGACTATACTGGAACTAAAGCAATTAACTGTTTTTTATCTGAAATTCTAACTAAACTGGGCATCCTTTATATCACCTCATAAGTCTATCTCCATTTCTTTTGGATAGTTTATGAGTTCAAGAGGAGGATGACATTGAAAAAGTAAAAGAAACAGATGAGATCAGCAGAAAAGATGATAATATTGCATAGAAAGATCCTAAGAAAGAATAAAATATTTGATGATTATTTCTTTTTTAACTAAACATTTTAACTTTTCATTTAACTTTTAATGTCTCTGAAACTATTCACTTTTTTACTTTTTCACAGATGTCTCTATCAACATTTTATAGAGGTCTCATCCCACCTTTCATGTCTCTTCTTAAACCTTTTTTCTTTTGGAAGCTATGGTGCTCACATATAATAATAAGAAA
>CM053510.1:57718813-57751724 GCA_028627145.1 Eidolon dupreanum | reverse complement strand
AAAAAAAACTCACACTTTTAAAAGAGTTTATTTTAATGTTTAGGCTGTGTATCTATTATTGCCTGTGACAGTCAAAGAAAAATATGTGAAATGACATATTACTTTGAGTTTTTTCTGAATTATTAAAAAAATATGCAAATAAAGTAAAATAAGTAGATCATTGCTTTAGTATTAAGCCACACATTGTAAATAATAAATGTACTGTACAGTTGATTGCATAGACAAGTACTTAAAAACACCACATCTCTATTGAAGTCTGAAATATGCTATATAAAATAAATCAAGTGATAGCATGTTGCCACCCAAGTACAAGTTTGTTTTTTTTCCTTAAAGATGCATATAGAAAACTTCCTTGTTAAAGATGTGTGCACGCAAGTGTGTAAAGAAAGGGAAAGACTGAGAGAGAAAAAAACATTTCTATTGCCTGCTGATCTTTCTCCAGGTCTACAGAAATAATTTCTTACCATTTGGCCCCTTAAAG
The DNA here is from genome assembly GCA_028627145.1 of Eidolon dupreanum. Taxonomy (NCBI): domain Eukaryota; kingdom Metazoa; phylum Chordata; class Mammalia; order Chiroptera; family Pteropodidae; genus Eidolon; species Eidolon dupreanum. Next base: position 57,751,243 of record CM053510.1, on the reverse strand, counting down.
GCTATCCACACAACAGTTAGAATTACATTTTAAAACATAAATCGGGTTACATTATTTCCCCATTTCAGTGGTTTATTTTTAAAATAAAATCCAAATTCCTTACATAGTCTGCAAGACCATGTATAACCTGGTTTCAGCCTAACTTTCTGATTTCATCTTCTAGCATTCTGTATACTCCGGTTCCAAGACACTGACTCTTTTTGCTCATCAAACATGCCAAGCAATGATTGTCTAATTGTTTCCTTTGCCTGGACCCCTCTACCATCAGTTTTTATCAGAATGTATAGCTTTAAATTATTGAAGATGTAAGCCTTTCTTGATCATTCTCTTTAAAATAGCAAGGCCCCCCACCACTCCTGTCAGCCCTGTCACTGGTTTTTATTACATTGCCTCTGCTTTATTTCTCATCTTAGCAACTGTCAGTGCTTGAAGTTATGTGATTTATTTCTTTTACTTTTTAATTATCTTTTTCTACTACTGGGATGTAATGAAAGCAAGAGTATTTGTCCTTTCCATCTTTGTAGATCCAGCATCTAGAAGAGAACCTATCTATTTTTAGTAGGTATTTAATTAATACCTTTGAATAATTATTAAGTAAAGTGATACCTCTGGTAAGTAAATTATTTGGCACAAGATAATACAAGAAAAACAAATGACTATCCTTTAAATTTCCATAATACTAGCAACAATGACCATTTATGAAATTCTATGTGCCTGGCATTGTGTTACGTACTTTACTTACACAAACTCTTATTAACTTGACATCTCTTTTTTATGACTATAACTTGCCCAGATCACACAGCTAGTAAAAATCAAAACTTGGGTAAGAATAATTTAAACCTTTAAACTACATCATCTCTTACAGACAAACTTCATAGTGATCTTTACAAAAGTCTCTAGATGCTCTCTTATCTGACACAAATAGGGGCTAGTACTGAGTTAATTTAAAAAATTATTTTAAAAAATCATATGCACATACCTTGAATGTTATAATTTTTTCTTTATTTTTAAGTAAATGTAGTAATTTAGCTAATATGATTTAACTCTACTTTCTTTGGTCAATCTTATTATATAGAAATGAAGTCTTTTTTTTCTGATGATCAATATTCCAGTGAAAAAATCCCTTCTTTTATTTTTACATCATATGAGTCTTTTATACATATGTCCTGCATGTAATGCACCATACACAATTTTTATTTTCTTTAAAGTGGCATATGAACATGTGAAATGGTCTGATGATAGCATCCTTAAAGGTTTTTATTGTTTTTATACAGTTTCTCACATACATTTAATACTATAGCATTCTTAAGTTGCTCATTTTATTGAGCTTTTCCAAGACTATCAGCTTTTGGGATTTTAAAGAATCTTTTAGTTTTTGTTTTTTTTTCCATACACCTAATGCTCTCATTCTTGGTACACTCATATGTTATTGGTCTGTATAACATTTATTTAATTTATCTAATTACATCAACATGTATAGCCTTCATAAACAGAAAAGACAATAAAGGATATTAGTTACTTGGTAATTTAGAACTGTGGAGGTTAAGTACAAGTATTTCTATTCTAATGAGCATGTGGAGGGGCTACAATATGAGAGGCTTGGAAATTAACTTTTTTGAAAAGAATAAAATTATCAAATACTTATTTTTCTGTGTAACTTATTCTCCAACTCAACCATGACTCTGTTAAGACTGGAGCTAGTGGTACTTTTGCTTGGGACAGATACACTTTAAAGGCTGAGAAAAGTCAGGGCCGAGACTCACAGAAAAGAAACATTTAAAAAAGTCTCCATGAGGAATTGTATTTTAGATGTCCTTGAAGTTTCCTACCCCAACGCACCTGTACAAAACAATAGGTAAAAAAATGTAATAGAAGATATAGCAGAAAAAAAAAGTATGTCGGTCTTGTTATGTTTGCTCTCATTTATCCCTTGAGGACCGTGCAGCAATGTCAGGAGGTAGATAGACAAAATTCTCTTTCAAATATAACCAGAGTGAGTTATGATATTGTGAATCACAAGAAAATAAATTACACTTTTGTGTCCTTGACAAAGTACTATAAGTTGTAGGTAGAAGACTGAGCTCATAGTGTTTACATATTTTGGAGGTGTTCTTTAACATGGTTTGCTACAGTGCATAGTTAAGCATAGTTCTGGTCTATTTTTCTCATCTTTTTAAATCAAAGAACTTCTTTTCACCTTAACAGAACCTGCCCTGTGGAAAAGTGTACAGCAAACATTTAAGAAAGAGCAACACCAGTCTTCTGAGACTTCAAATCAACTTTGTAATTTTATTTAAAACACAAGAGAAGAAAAAATAAGGCTCAAGGTTATTTAATACTACATAAAGAACTGAATAGAGAAATCAGGAAAAAAAAAAAAGACAACAACTCTAGAGATCTGTTGTCAGAAATATTCTGTGATTCCCATCCACTGGTGATTGACATAAAGAAAGAGTAAAAACAGGACACTGGCTCATTGCACCCAATGTAAGCTTCCATGAAAATTCTGGTAAGAATTTGTTGTTTGGGTCCTGAGCACCATTCCATGGCCAGGTAACTGATAGAAGATTTCTCTTTCAGCTAATATGATAACTAGAAAGTATGACAAATCTTTTTAAAAATAATACAAATTATATTACAAAATATTATTAAATGCCTGAATAAACTAATTCGGAAAAAAAACTTATTAAAGATCAAAGCTAGATAAAAGCGGCAAGCTGAGAAATGAAGCTAACTTTCCTTATTAGGTCATTTACCAAATCCCAATGAACTTCAATTTGGTGGTCATGGCTTTTCTGAGTGTGTAGGACAAAAACAAAGCCTAGGGACCAAATAAGGTAGGTGGTCAACTTCAACAAACAAGCAAACAAATAAACAAACCTCCATATAGCTAAGATGCCACAGGGCTTCAAAATCATAGTTAGGGTGAACTAGAAATTTCTCTCCATAGAAATACTCTACCTAGAGAATAGAAAAATAAAATAAATAAAATAAAAATTTATCTTAAATCATGAGAATGGATAAAGAAAAAAATCTCATAGCAAAACCTCATAGTCAATACTCACAAAACATATAGGAAAACAGATCATTGTGAGTTAGAGTCAAACAGAAACAGTAAAAGTCAGAATCAGATGTATAAAGACTTCAGATATTTAACTTTTCGACACAGATTATAAAATAAATATATATGATCTGATTTAAGCATAAAGGAATTGGCATTGTAAAAAATAAGAAACAGATTAAGAAATGATCTAGAATGTAGCCCAGAAAGGCAAATGGATAGAAAATATGAATGAAAGGTAAACAGAATGGAAGATATGATAAAAATGTCTTATGTATCTAATCAGATTTCCAGAAAGAGAAAGAGAATGATATGAGTAATATATGAAAAGAGAGAAGATTGCCAAAATTTTCCAAAACTGATGAAATTTAACAATTTTAAGATTTAAGGAGATCTGGAAAACCCAAGAAGACTGAGTACCTAGGCAAGTCATATTTTAAATACTGTATATCAAAAATAAAAAACTGCCAGAGAAAAGACAAGGTATTAATTTATAAAGGTAGGAAAATAAGACTCTCAGTTGACCTAATGATAGCAGTAATGGGATCCAAAAAAATTGTAATAATGTGCAGATAAAAATACCTGTCAATCTATAATTCTAAATCCAGTGAAAATTAAAGGACAAGAGTTAAATATTGTGATTCCCTGAGACCCCATCTTAATTTGCAGGCCCTCCCAAGCTGCTTCTAGTGGATTTTACATACAAACAGCTTGTCTTGGCTCATGCTGCAAATTTTCCTAAATTCTTTCAAATATTCACAAAACCCAAACAAGCAGCAGCTGGCCTCCTCAGTATACCCCATACCTCTTGCGAGAAGCTCCAAGCCTGGCAGTAGCCAGCCTCGGTTTGAAGTTTGGCCTCTCAAAGCACCTCAGAGATCAGCACAGGCAGAAGACACCTGCAATTTCTTGGTAGTGTTTGCAAAGTGGCCTTGGGCAAGGCACAGACTGCTGCTGAAATTGGCCTTTGGCGAGGCCCCTCCCAGAATACCCGAGGCCCGGTATGGTACAACTGGTGATTGGTTTTAGACTGAGCCAAAGCACCACTGGGGCTGCATCTGAAGAAGATACATCCACAGGGCAGATTGGTCAGGCACCAGAGAGCCCTGATATAACAAATCTAGCTCTAGAGGGTCAGCCCCTGCACAACAGCTCCTCCACTGTTGTCACTGGGCAGTCTTTACAACCAATCAGTCTGAGGGTCAATCCCTCTCACTGACATGCAGATAGCATCCAAGGCTTAACTACAAGAAGGCACACACAACTCATACTAGGGACATACCTGGAACACCTGGATCAGGTGACTAGCACCACTGGGCCCCACAGGACAGCTACTACATAAGGCCACTCTACTAAGACTGGGAGACCTAGTAGCTCTACCTAATCCATAGAAACAAACACAAGGAGGTGGCTGAAATAGAAAGGCAAAGAAACATTTCCCAATCAACAAAAAGCTGGGAGAGTGATACTTATACTTATACCACACAAAATAAACTTTAAAACAAAAACTACAACAAGAAACAAAGAAGGACCCAGCAATTCTACTTCTGGTTTTTTATACGAAGAACTCCAAAATACTACTTTGAAGGGACAATAAACTCTATGTTCATTGCAGCATTATTTACAGTAGTAAAGATATGGAGGCACCCTGTGTTTCTGTCAATGGATGAATGGATAAAGAAGTGATACATACTTAATGAAATATCTCTCAGCCATAAAAAAAATAATGAAATCTTGCCATCTGTAACAACATGAATGGACCTAAAGGGTACTATGGTGAGTGAAGTAAGTCAGACAGAGAAAGACAAATACCTTATGATTTATATTTTCACTTACATGTGGAATCTAAAAAACAAAATAAACATAACAGAAATAAACTCATAGATACAGAGAAACTTTTGATGGTTGCCAGATGAGAGTGGGATTGGGGATGGGCGAAAAAGGGGAAGGGATTAAGAAGTACAAATTTGTATTTACAAAATAGTCATGGGGATGTAAAGTATAGAATAGAGAATATAGTCAATAATACAGTAATAACTATATATGTGGTCATACAGGTACTAGATTTATTGTGGCAATCACTTCATAAGATATATAAATATCTAATCATCATGTTGTACACCTGAAACTAATATAATATTGTATGCCAACTATAATTGAAAAATAAAAATTATTATTTGAAAACAACAATAATTGTGCTCTCTTAATCTTGCTTAAATTAGGTTTTTAATGATTTACTTAAATGTAACCTATCTGTCCTCAGAAAACTGGCATTTTGATTCATTATCTTCATCTGGCAGTTAATACCACAGGGTTAAATTGTATTTAAACAATGTCTTGTTACAGGCACATGGTTAAACTGGGAATTGTAGATAAATCCGAGGCAATGATTAAAATACTTCATAGAAATCCCCTTAGGAATCACTTACATCTTTGTTCTTCACTTCCGTATTAAAACCTTTTGCCTGAAATATTTATATTCTCTAAAGACAAGGAAAATAGGGATGATAAAAGACAAAACAAACAAACAAATAAACAAATGAAAACTTGGAAACATGGCTCATATAAATATATAATATTGTTATAAAACATTAGGCAGCTCCCAGGTGGAATTTTACCTGCCATTTTTCAAGAGTTTGTAAGTGTGGTCTTCTATGTTGTTGACAAAGGATTTATAAATAAATCTCAATGAAAGAAAAAGAGAGAAAAGAAATGTACAGTGATCCTTTTGATACCCTAAACTTTAATGTACTGATTTTTTCACACAGTAACTATAAAGAAGCAATGTGGTCAAATCAATGGGGACTAGTAAGAAAAGGTTAAAAAAAAAATTCTGGGCAAAGCCAAGTTCCTGATAAAGTGCCTCTCTCTTCTTCAGTCTGTAGCATGGCAGCACCAGCCTTTCTTGACTCTCAGCAATGTTACCTGATTTCGTTAAGTCTTTGATGCCTCACAGATATAAAGTCTAAAAATCCAAAATGAGAATTATGTCTCCCCACATATTTCCCTTTATTCATTAAATAGCTTTGAAAATTCTTAATTTTTAGTTTCTTATTCCTCAACCCCAAATAATTCAGGTGAGAATTTTTACAAGTGCTCGGAACCTGCCAGAACTATGAGATTAAGAGTCCATCCAGGACAATAGTCTGACGGGGATCCCAAGAGTTCAGCATAATTTTAGTTTCTGTCAAGTGAATAAAAGTTGCTTATCATAATCTGGTAACTGAGAGAATTGGAAAGTGTAAAATCACATCATGTAACTAACTTTTTCATAGCATTAAGCTGCTAGGCTTAGTTAGTATTTAAGATGTTTATAGCTGCTCTAGGTCATCCTACATCCTCAAAATGCATTAAATCAAAATCTTTTTCACATTTAAGCTTAAAAATAATTTATATCTTATTATATATTTTGATTACTACCATAAAATAGTACTTTATTGTTTACTTATATGAAAATCCTTAAATTGATTTTCATATAAGTCAAGAAATTAAGGAAGGAAAAATTAAGCGCATTGTTTAATTGCATAATCTAAAAGTAGCAGATCGCATATTATGATTGATTTTTCTACACTATTTAAAAATAACTATAGATTCACAGGTAATAGTTGCAAAAAAAAAAGTAAAGGAAGGCCTTATACAACTTTTCCTGTCTTCCCCCAATGTTAGAATTTTACATAACTAAAGAACATTATAAAAACCATGATCTTAGTATTGATATAACTAGAATTTATTCAGATTTCATTACTTTACATGCACTCGTGTATGTGTGTCTGTGTGTTTAGTTCTATATAACTTTATCATGTGTGTAGCTTCGTGTAACTAATACCCCAGTCAATATGCAGAACTGTTCTATTACCACAAGACTTCCTAATGGTACCATTTATAGCCTCCTCCACCATCTCCCTCTCTCTGAGGCCTAACCTCCCGGAACCACTATAGTCATGCACTGCATAATGATACAAAGGACCCCATACACAATGGTGATCCCATAAGATTATAAAGGAGCTGAAAAATTCCTATCTCCTAGTGACATCATAGCCATCCTACTGTCATAGAGCAAAGCATTACTTCTGTGCTTGTGGTGATGCTGGTGTAAACAAATCTGCTGTGCTGTCAGTTATATAATAGTATAGCAAATACAATTACTTAACTACATAATACTTGATAATGGTAGAAAACAACTTTGTTATTGGTTTATGTATTTACCACACTATACTTTTTATCATTATTTTAGAATGCAATCTTTCTACTCATAAATAAAAAGTTTGTTGTAAAACAGTATGCCATATAACTCTGACAGCAGCCTCATACATCTTGGATTACCTCATCTCTTGACTGCATCATTTTCTCTTGTGCTTGATTTACTCTTGTGCTGTTTTATAAAGCAACCTGCTAGACAGGCTTGAAACATAGGAGCAATAGGCTATATAATACAGCCTAGGTGTGTAGTAAGCTGTACCATCTAGGTTTGTTTAAGTATACTCTATGATGTTCTCACAATGACAAAATCACCTAACAATACATTTCTCAGAACGTACTCCCAGTAATTAAGGGGGGGTATGACTGTATTCTGTTTTTAAGAAGGTTTTATTATTTATTTCAAGAACATTTTATAATTAGATTATTTATTATTTTGAGAATGTTTTATAAATAGAATTATGGAGCAAGTAACCATCTGAGATTGGTTTATCACTCAGTATACTCCTAAGGTTCATCTAATTTGCATATATTCAGTCTCATTGCTGAGTTATAATCAATGGTATGGGTTTATCATAATTTGTTTAACCACCCATCAAAGGCTGTTTCTACATTTTTTGGATACTGTAAATAAAAGTACTATCAACATTTTTTCACAAGTTTTTAAGTGAGCCTAGCTTTTTAATTTCTCTGGGATAAATGTATAAGAGTGCAACTACTGGGTGTTCTGATAAATCCATTTTTAGTTTAAAAACAAGAAAGCTGAAAAAATTAACTTTCTAAAAAGGTCATACCATCATACAGTCTCTCCATAAATGCCGATCTATTTTCCTGCATCCTCACCAACTTTTGGTGTTATTTTTTTATTTTAGCCATTCTGATTGGTTTATAGTGACATCTCATTGTGGCATTAATTTGCATTTCTTTAATGGATAATGATGTAAAACAGCTTTCTACCTGCTTATTTTCTATCTGTATATTCTGTTCTGTGAAATGTCCTTCTTTGTGCTTTGCTCATTTTCTAATTGTTGTGTTTACATTTTTACTGTTGGGCTTTGAAAATATTTATATATGCTAGATACAGGTCTTTTGTCAGATACATGGTTTGCAAATATTTCTCCCATTCTGTAACTTGTCTTTTCATCTTCTTAACAGGGCCTCTTACAGAACAAAGCCATGTTGATAAGGTCCAGTTCATTATTTTGTCTTTTTTTAGATTGCGCTTTTGGTGTCAAGACTAAGGCCTCTTCATCTATTCCTAAGTCCCAAAGGATTTCCAATTACTGCAACAGGATTTTTTTGGAAAGGTTATGCTACCCCATTGCTTTTGCAACTTTGTCGAAAATCAGTTGGACATATTTTTGTGGGTCTATTTCTATATTGTTTCTATTCCATTGTTCCATTACTTCACCCTTAAGCCAGTCAACTCAGTTCCTCTCCAAATGTTCCTGGTGCCTTCTGAGCTGCTGTCCCACTGCTGGAGCTCAGACAAGTTCTTCAGTGGGTAACTTCAAGCACTGGCTCTATAGGAAGAACAGCTGGGACTTTTGCAGCCCTCATTTTAACTCAACCACAATCTTTGATGATTTTTACATCCAGACTTTGTGAGTACTTATTTTCCTGGTACTAGAACCCTGGGCTGGGGAGTCTATTGTTGGGCTGGTAACCCTTGCTCCTCAAGGGGGACCCCTATAGCTGAGATATATCTCCTAATTTTTATCCACTATATATGAGTGTGGGACCAGCCCCATTATGCATCTCCACCCATCCTAACAGTCTCAAGTATGGCTTCTTTTGTATATTCCTGGTTGTAGGCCTCTGTTCAGCTAGAATTCAGGCAATTTTTGATAATAGTTGTTCTGTAATTTAATTGTAATTTTGATGTAGTTGTGAGAGAAGGCAAGTAAACATTTACCTACTCTGCTATCTTGACCAGAATCTGTCCTTTTTTTATCTTTGTCAGTCTTGCTAGAAGTTTATCAATTTTTATTTATTTATTTACTTACTTTTTATTTATTTATTTATTTATTTATTTATTTATTTATTTATTTATTTATCTGCTTCTTGTTTCGTTGATGTATATCTATTGTTTTTCTCCTTTCAATTTTATTGATTTAAATTCTTATTTTTATTATATACTTCCTTCTGTTTGTCTCTTATTTTTCTATATTCTTGACATAGGAACTTAAACGATAGTTTTGAGACTTTTTTTCTTTTCTAATATAAGTATTCATTACCATAAATTCCCCTTTCAGCACTGCATTTATGTGTTTTCTATTTCCTTTATACTTCTTTTTTGGCACATGGATTATTTAGAAGTGTGTTGACCAATGTTCAAGCGTTTAAAGATTTTGTTGTTATTGTCTGTATCGACTTCTAGTTTTACTTACTTATCATCAGACGAGATTCTCTGCATAATATTATAAATTCTTTAAATTTGGTGAGGTTTGTTTTTATGACCCATATTGTATTGTCTGTCTTGATGAATATATCATGAGCCTTTGAAAAGAATATATATTCCGTTGTCATTGGTTGAAATGTTCTAAAAAATGTCAATTAGGTTGTGTTAATTGATTACATTGTTCAATTCTTTTATATCTCTGCTGAGATTGAAATATTAAAATTCCCAATTCTAACTGTGAGTTATTCTAGTTCTCCTTTTTATTGATGTTTGTTTCATGCACTTTGAGATTCTTTTGTTTGTAGCAAACATATTTAAGATCAGTTTGTGTTCTTAGTCAGACTTATATAATTCCCATACACATGCTAGATTTTCATTAATTCCTCGTTGAATGCCTGAGCATTTGTCATATACTAGGTTCTGTACTAGCTGGTGTTGATTTAATGGTGAGCAAGATGAACACAGCCTCTGTGTTAAGGTCGCTTTAGCCATTAAACAATACTCACCCTTTCTAAGCTTACTATACTTCTTTGTCTATGCTTCTTCCCATGACTAAACTTGCTTCAGATTTCCTTAAACTGATGATTTCTTTTCTATATTTCAAATCTTGTATCTTTCAAAACCTTTTCCTTTGACATCCACATTAATTTAACACTTTGTTTTGCTTTTTAAAATACTTTGTTTATATAACAGTTCTCACCTACAATAATCTAGCAACTATGAATTTGTCTCTTGATCTAAATTTGTGAATGCTTTGAAGGTGTAAGCCATATCTCGTCTATACTTGTTTCCCAGGCACTTAGTAAAGTATATGGTACAGTTAGACACTTAACAAATGATCATATGTTATATTTATCATCAAATTATCAACAAAGCAAACAAAAGAAAACCCTAATATCAAACATGCATTGTATTTCTTTTAGGTCTTGAAAACTCAGCACGTTTAATCAGCTTTAGTTCTTGGGCATTTCTCTGTGCTATGATTACTCCTTTCAATTTGCCCAATACAGGGGCTTTATACTATACAGACATCTCTGCATTTGTTTTTCCTAACATCCAACAAAGCAAGCCACTTTATTCAAGGGCAAAGCGTGCTGAGGACGAGAATGTTTGTAGGACTAGGTCACTTTTTTCTCAGATGGATTGGAAAAAGGAAGAATCTGTAACCAAGCAAATTCTCTGGCTTTGAATATACTGTGTGTAATTACTTAAACACTTTTTCAAAATAAAATAAAAAAAAAAACATCTGAACATATTACAAAAAATGAGATTACTAGATTAAACCTCTAAATTAATAAGCTTAGAAAAGCGGGGCTATGATATAAATGACAGAAATGTATAATGCAAACTCTTTAATGTTATATACATTTTCTATATGAGTTTAGAAAGGTTTTAATACTTTCACTAAAGTCTGCAAAAGTTTGTAATATTATGGAAAGAACATGAGGTTTTTGAAAGAATAGACATGAGTTTTAAATCTCATCTTCGTTGTGTGATATTGTTCAAAACTTTTAATCACTCTGATACTTAGCTTCTGCATATATAAAAGATATGTCATAAGCAGTCTCATAATAACATTTATATCTTAACTAGAAACATAAAGTTGTATTTTACTTTGCAATGAACTAAAACATTGTGATAAAACTTAATTTCAAACATCAGTTTAAAATGCATGATCAATTTAGACTAGTACTGGTATGAAGTTTAAGTTACCTATGAATAAAACTATTACATATCATAATGCTCTTTTATTGCCTGTACTGTGGTGTTAGACAAGTCATAAGACATTTTTCACCTCCAAAGTGGCATTATATATAATACTTTATCTCATAAGGATGTTGACAGAGTTAAATAAAATTATGTGTGTGACAATGGTTTGGAAATAAAGCATATATGAGAGTCTGTCTTTATTACATTCAGAAAGTTGGGGTTAAAGGGAAAAGAGGAGAATGAATCATACCTGAGGTTCAAAGGAAAGAGAAGAGTGATTCCTGGCTGGCTGTACACCACATCCTGACATCCTATCAGTTAAGTCTGGTTTCTGTCACCTGGGCCTCAGTGTGTGTGGCCTTCCCCATGGCTCACCAAACATCCCAAAAGAATTCATTCAGGTTATTCTAAGTTTACCTTCTCCAAAAAGGAAACCTGCCAAACAGCACATTTCTGAAAGTGAAATAAATCACTCCCTTGGCATAGACACATTAATGTTCCCTTTACAAATTATATTTGCAACTATAAATTTCCAAAGTTAAATTAATTTTATTCTGAAGGTGTATACTTTTAGAACAAGATTAATTATTCTTAGAAACAAGGGGTACAACAAGACAGACAAATAGTTAACTTTAAACCGTAACTGTAAAGCCAAAGAACTATTGCTGAGAATACTGAGAGTAGCATTCACTGCTCTGAAAACAGTTATAGTGGTTTAAATGCTGATAAGTTTGTTCTTAGCCATTTTCCATTTGAATTACTCCAATATATTCTTAAAACTGCCACACTAAATGATATTAATAGTACAACAAATTGACTAGTATTATAGGATATATCTATTATTTTTATAGGCATATTTAATTGAACATGTTTTTTTAGATTTCTAATTAAAACCGGTAGTAAAAATGATGTCTTCATATTTAAGCCTGTATTTTTAGACTTAAAACTACCTCACAATTAGCACTAATATACAGATAGTTCAGAAAAATATAATGCTAAGACATTAAAGTGAATTGGAAATCCTATTAGTCCTCTTATTAATATAGATCTGTCAGCAGGAAAAAAATATATAAGTAAATAAAACTACTATATGTGGAATATAGTGCTGCTTAATTTCTTTCACAAATATATGATGTTACAGACTAAATGTCAAAGAGATCAGGATATAAATTGTGGCATAATCCCAAAGGGAAAAGTATATCGCTTCTATTGTATTTAATATTACATTGAACGCTGCACACTTTACATACTGTCTCAATAATTTACTACAGATTCAAGGTATAAGAGGTAAAAATCCACACATTGCTGCAGACTGGTGTGACAATTCACCAAATAATGAACTCTAACTGTTTTTACTCAGTATTAGGCAGCCACCAATTAGAAAACTGAGTTCTCCAAGTCTTTAAGGGCAGTTCCACACTTCACATTTTTAGTGGCAAATTATATTTGACATTTAATTTAAAACCCAAGACACCATAACATGAAATCTTCTAGGCCATTAATGATAAAGCATTCAGGTATCCTCTCACTCCATTGTTGCTTGAGGCTACCGCTGCTATTTCCCAAAAGGCTGTATCATTACTGTAGCATCATGCCCATGGGATAATGTATTCCTAACACACATGTATAATCTAAATAGTGAGCATGGATCTTAGATGCTTAGTTACACACCTCTTATAGCTGTTTGACAATAGAAAACCTAAGATGACTTGAACCCTATAGGCAACATCTATTAATTGAATATTTTTGTTGTAGTGGTAGTAGTAGTAACATTGATTATGCTTTATATTTAAGGAGAATGAAAAGGCATAAACTTTTTTTTATTCATTAAAAAGTAATAAAGAAGTGATAAATCATAAGACTATCCTGCTTTGTTTATAATTGTCATCTTTTATATCCACTGGGAGACTGATTACCTTGGAATTCCTTCTTCAATGAATCTAGTTATTTCTGGTTGTGATAAAGTTGAAATATGAGGTTTGAAACTGGACATATGTGGGTTCAATAACTACTACATTGTTTACTAATTGTGAACTCTTCAATATTTTATTTAACCTCTATAAGACCATTTCTTTTCTTATGTGAATAAAGATACATATAATTCTTTAATGTTCTTGAAAATCATGAATTAGTAAGACCATCTTAAGTTAGATTTGTGAATCTAAGATCATACCTTCCTAAGCAGCACAGGATAGTAGTTAAGAGCTCATGCTGTGGGCTTAGACTACCCAGGTTTGGATTTTAGCTCCACTCCTTTCTGGTAACTAAACCTTGGACAACTTATTTAAAGTCTCTAAGTCAGAGCTGGGGCAGCCACCAGCCACATGTGGCTATTGAGAACTTGAAATGTGGTTAGTACATATTGAGATATTCTATAAGTGTAAAATACACACTGGATTTCAAAGACCATGTGAAAAAAAAGAACTGTGAAATATTGGAGTAACTTGTTTTTACATTCATTATATGTTGACATGATTATATTTTGGATTACATATGTTTTATTTTATTATATGTTTTATTATAATTAATTTCACTTGTTTCTTTTACTTTTTAAAAAAATGTGACTACTAGAAAATTTTAAATTACACATATGGCTTGCTTTGTGATTTACTTTATACTTCTATTGAATAGTGCTTCTCAAAGCTTTATATTTCTTATCTGTAAAACGGAATTTATAATCATATCTTCTCAAAAGGGTTTCTATGGGTATTATGATATAATGTATAAAAACTAATTATTCCAATGCTTAGAACCCGGTAGCTATTAGTGTAATACCCTATAGTTTTTCTTCTCTTCCTCTTCCATGTGGGAGAGAGAGCAAGTTCCCCAAAATTGTGAGGTCCTTCTTGCTCCTTTTTTCTAGTTCATATTCTTAGAATAGGAAGCACAGGTCATATTTGTTATCTCAGATTTTCCAAGTTATAAATTTAATATTTATTTATTTACTAGTCTGTCTGTCTTTAAGATTCCTGAGAGCAGAGAACATAATTTATGCATTTTTAATTATCTCATTAGCTGTAATGAGATAATTTATATGACATATTTATTGTTATATTTTTTTAAATTCCTAAATATTTGCTCAAAGGAATATTGGTATTTAAGACTAACATAACTGGTTACTAATTCCAGTAAAAAACATTCATGATTTGAAGGCTGATAATCTACTGTATCTATTCGAATAATGCCCCCAAAATACAGAGAATAAATTAATAAATGTCATCATAATCTGAATAAATGCTACTTTTAAATATTTACCTTCTGAGGCTGAAAGACATTACAAAGATTAACCCTAGTTAAATTCTTAGCAATAAATAATTCATTTAGATTCTCTCAACCTCTCTTACTCTCTGTTCCTCATATACACACTCACATACATACACTCTCCCCTGTTCCCCACAAACTATCTAACCTGTAACTTAGCTTAAAATGTGGCCAATACTATTGTTTTTGAAAAGTTCAGTAATGACAAACTACCAACACACAAGTACGCAAAAACTGCCTTAATTAGAATCCATTTGATTTTTTTTACCTTGAAAAAAAAAAAAGGAAACAAAAAGTTATCAAATAAGAAGCATGATGTTAGTGAGTTAAAAACAATTCTAAAATGCATACTAATCCTAGTGGGTTTAAATATGTCTCCCATATCTGAAAGGGATTTTATTCCACAGGAAAACTGAACATAATCTAGAGAGGCTGGGTGTAGCAGGGAGGGAGAGTGAGGGAAAGAGAATAGTACTTTTACAAAGATTTTGTAATATTTCTCATTGTCTGTAGAAGATCTCTAATTTACTGCCTATTTCATTTCTATTAGTACTTTGTAGTTCAGCCAATCTCACTTTTTACTAGATCAGTGGTTCTTAATCTAGTTGTGCATTAGAATCATCTGGGGAACTTTTGAGACATTCCTGCGCCCAGGCCGTATGCCAGGCCAATTGAATCAGAATCTCTGAAAGTGGATCTCCCCATTTAATTCTATGGTAATTTGGAGTAGTTTTAGCAATAGCATTTAAAGGGTCACCCTTTTTCTTTTTTCTTTTTTTTTCTTTTTTTTCCTGTAGAACCAAAAGAGGAAAGGATGTAATAACATGTGGCTGGCTGAGTATTAGCAGCTCAAATTCAACAAAGTTAAGGCTGAACTTGAATTTTCCTACTTATTTCCTTCTCTTATGTTCTACATATCCAATATATTCACAAATCCTACAAAGTTTTTCTCATGTTATCCTGTCACTACATTGCTGCAATAATAGCCTACTCTTCGCTATCATCATTCTCTTTTGCCTGGACCACTAAAAGTTCCTAATTTCTGATCTTCCAATATTGCCACTTGTCTCCCTCCAGTTTGTTGTCCACAACATAGCCAGAGCAAGACTTACAAAATTTAAATATATTCCATCACTAAACTCATAAAATCCCTTTGATGGCTTCTGCATTGATTTAAACAATAGTCGCCATTGTGGCCTATGATGGTCTACATGTTATAGCCTCCAACTACTTCCCAAGCCTCAACACTTATGATTCTTTCTTTTATTCACTCTAGCACCCTACTTATTTCAGGGTCTCTTAACATAACTGGCTCCTTTTTAAAACTCTACCTTTTGCATGTCTTGCTTAAACCTAGAATGCTCTTGTTTTTATTCATTTTTATATTGTAGATATCATTCTTATCACTACTCAGAAAACCCTTCCCAGACCACCTCAATATGGGAAAGCTTTCTCTTTTACTTACTCATAGAACTATACTCCTCTCCTCCAGGAGGGTAATCCTAATCTGGTATTATACATTATTATTAGTGTGATTACTGGGATAATACTCCAATTATGTAACATTGACAGTCATATAAAACAATATATAATTAATATGTAAATAGAATATTCAAATAAATTCCTCATTCTCTAAATGAATTAATATGTGTGTGTATGTGTGTTTGTTTTTAAACTACCATTTATTAAATAATCATTTGTAGCACAAATTGTTCATCAAATTATTCTAACCATGTCCAAATTATATGCTAATTTGTAGAAAGCATGTTTGTGAATTTTTGTTTAAACTAGCTGTAATGAACTAAGTTCCTTTCTAAGTCATTATTTGACATAAAGAACGATATAAAACTGTTTGAACAATTTCAATAAAATGATTGCTACTAGGTGACAATATTTAAAAATAGAAAATTTCTCTTAATAACAATAGTATGAATGGTATTAAATCCTCTAGCTACTGTTAAATTAATGGCAGATACATTTAATTTGTATTTAGCCCTTATAATACTATATAAATTTGAAAATATATACTCAATATTTTCATCTATTATTGACTAAGTTAAAAAATCATTCACTGGGACATCAGCCTAATCCTTCGGACCAAATATGTGAGGCAGAGCAGTGTAGCAGTTAGTCTCATTTACAAATTTATTTTGTTATTGACCACAAAGGCAGATATTTGATGGGTTTTAACAAATATGTTGCCTTAAAGGTGATGGTGAACAAGGGGACTTCTTAGCTTCCCTAGTTCTAATCTCCTCTAAATCAAACCCTAGGGAACTTTCCCTGTGTGCAGAGAGCCTGAAGTGCTTTCTAGATCTTCAGTTGCTCCGATTAACACCAGATCCCTGCTCTCTTGATCTTTCTCAGGTCATCTTAAAGATAATATTCTAAGGAAGTTATAGTTTTCCTGCAATGAAGGAAGTGGTCAGAGTGCTAGCTATTGATGGCTGCCCACAGACATTTGGGATTACATGAGCTCTAACTTTTGGCCATTGAGGTTTCAGAGACCTCAGAAGTGACTAGGGGAATCTTTTTTTGCTGTGCACCTATTACACCTGCCTAGATGTAAGTATATGAGTAGAGGAATTCTAGCTTTTAGACTGAAAGGCACCAGCCTTCTCTTGTGATGACCCCTCTGCCATTCCTCGGAGCAAGGCAGAAGACCAGGGAATAAAATGTCTATCTCCCTTTGCTTTCCTTGGATCTAATGACAGAGCCTAGGAGTTAAAATCTTGGGGGTGGTGGGGGACTGGGTGATATTTGCACTGACCATTCCAAATAGAAGTGGGTACTGGAGACCCGATTCTGTACTTGGTGTTAATACTATAGCTAGCTGCTGGATAGTGGAGCGACAGAGAAGAAGGAAGGAGTACCCTTGAGACAGCAGCTAATTTATCCACTTTACCAATTGGTATGTAAATATCAACTCATTTGTCCTAGTTAGTGTGTATCCCAGTTAAATATCAGACCTGTGTAATTATTCCTTTGACTCCAATCTCCTATCTCAGTGTAAGTTCCATGTAGTTCAGGGCCATAGCTAGTTTGGCTCCTCCTTTCTTATACTTTGCCTAGTTTAAAGCTATCTAACGTAACAGGCCTTCAATAAATATTTATTGTTATGTGCATCAATGAGAGAAAAATAATCATTCCCATAAAATGGTCTTTCTTTTGTGGTTTCATGATAAAGTGGCAAAATCTTTCTACCTCATGAAATTAAATTGTCACTAGCCTACAGTTTTTCATGACAGACTGATTTCAAAAAGATTACTAGAAAAGATTTTTAAAAATGTGCCTTTAGTATTTATATTCTTTAAGGAGTGGGAAGTATATACAGGGGCAGATCAAGGAGTTGGTAGACCTGAAGCTCATACAATTTTGGGTGCTTCTTTGGAAAAAGAATATACAATTATGAATACATAATTAGGTACAAAGTAAATGTTTATATAATCAGAGAAAAATGCCACAACCATTGCAAATATATAAAGACTGACAAATACCAAAAACACAAAATCTAGAAATATAACATAATGCTGTTATTAAGTATGTGATATTCCTCTAATAATTTTTAAATATATTTAAGTATTTTGTTTTTGTCTTTTTAGGAAACTCCAATTATGTAGATATTGACTCTCTTGTTTATTGTTTATGTGGTTAATATTTTCTAAACCTATTTTACTTTTTTTCTTTTTCTTTTCCTTTTCCTTTCTATTTCTTTATGTGATTATGTTGTTTTCCACCTTGTCTTTGTTCTTTTTTATTGTTTTTCAATTTTCCCCTACACTGAGTTCTATAGGTTTACTTTAATAAACTACTATTGCATCATTATCTTTTCCCTAAGTTCTTATATTTCAGAATTTTTTGTATGAGTTCATTGAAGCAATTGTTTTGTTCTCTTTTCTAGATTGTAGTAAAATGTTTGGTTTGAATTTTCTATTTCATGGCATCATTATTCTAGCAAAATTTTTCTTTAGTATTTTTATACTGATCCTTTTTCAACTTCTTATATAATGCTCATCAAAGAATGAGTTGGATTTTCTGGCCCAATTATTTGGAAGAGTTTCCTCCAAGAAATGCATGCTTTGTTGCCTTTTCTGTAATCTATATCCCTGGGCTATGTGGCCATTCTCTGTGAATCTTTATTGTGCTTTCTCTCTAGGCAGCTTTTTCTTGATCTCCCTAAATACTGCAGATCTTATTAGATGTAAATTATGGGATTTTCCAATTCTGGGTTTGCACTAGCCTTCATGAAAGTGTTCTTTTACTGGCATTTCCTGGGCACTTGTACCCTTGTTCTGTTCACTTCCTCTTTCTAGGTATCTGTTGCACTTCATCACACATGGCTTTTGTGAGTCATACCTGCTCTTGGCAGGCCTGTCTGTGAATGAAATATGCCTCTTAATTTCAGTGCAAATGAAGAGATTTGGTTTTTATTTTTCTTTTTTTCCTGTTTACTTTGTTGCTTTTGTAAAATTTGTAGGAAAAAAAAAGAAAAGTTACTATATCTCTCTGCCATATTCAGACTGGAACTCTTGGGATTAAGTTTTACTTTACATTCTTCTGTATTGGTTGCAACTGAACAAAACTTATTTTTATATTTTAAAGGCATGATATAATTGATTTTAAGATAGCTGTTGTATAAAGAGATTGGAAGAATATTTAAACTAGAGATAATAATCATATCCCTTGCGTATATATTCTAGTAGTTTCTGGAAAGGAATGCGAGGTCAGTGGAAGCCACCCCAGGAAACCTGAAGGGTTAGGAGCATTGGCTCTGCTGAATAAATGTTAGATAGCTTGAATTTCTTGGAGCAGAGTAGTCATAACTTAAAGTATAATCAATAGATAAACCAGTCAGTAGGAGAGGCATTTATCCTGAAAGCAAACAATCAGCTCTGTCAGACATACCAGCCTTCCCAGGGGAGACAGGTAGCTTTACTCTTAGTTAAAAGGGCAGTGGAGCTCAGGAGACACTTGAAATGTTAACAGGTTTACAATGAGTACATAGGTAATTAGGTATTTCGTATTTTTTCATTCACGTGTTTAATTACAAATGCACAGCTTGTTTGTTTAATCAGACTCAGTTGTGGAAATGGTGTAAAGGTTTCTCTCTGTGACTAAACACCATGATCTTGGAAACAGAAATCACTATAGCAGTGTGCTTCTCTGTATGTTGGCTAGATTTTATAGGCTGTGGATTTGTGCAATATCAAGTTCACTTTGGAATGGGAATAATGCAAATATGATGAATATGTAGATGTCTGTTGTGAAGAAACAATAACAAACATAGATTTATACTTTACCACATAAGATGCCATGCCTTGCACATAGTAGGTGGTAAGTAAATGTTCATTGATTTTCCTAAATAAAGTATTATTGTATCTCAAAGAATCAATGATCATGTCTTGAAAGAAATTTGCTGAATTTCTCATTTGTCGAGGAGCTCTAATCTAGGGAGATATATCCCTAACTAGTCATGCATCAATCACTGTTGCTAAAGCCAGAAGCAATCCAGAAACTTCCACATTCCTTTTGAGGTATTCTTGCATAAAATATTTCTTCTCTTTGTGAAGATAGTTCTGGACTTCTTTGCTCTCAGATTTTAGTAAAAAGCATGATTTCTGAAATGAAGTCATCTAATGAATTGAATGAAGTATTTTAGGTAGTTCTAAGTATCAAAGGAGACCACACAGCGGCTGGCAGGTCTTGGTCCCTGCAGTCTTATATATGTCAGTTGGAAGAGCTCTATTTTTGAAGCATTTGAGAGCAAACCACACTACCATGTTTTTTTTTTCTTTTATCGCATTTCTTTCTTAGTGTTCATTCCTTAAAAAGAAACTGAAGGTATCTCTGTTTTACTTGCAAAGCTAATGAATTGAACTAAGTCTTTCAGAGGAAAAATGTTATTTATATTAAAAACATAAATGTAAAAGTATGTCTTTTTAAATTATTCTTGCTTTAATATAATTAAAGTGAATTTTTATTTTATTTATGCCAATGTGTTTTTGTGCCTTTAAGAATAATCAAATTAGCAGTCATCCTCTTCCTATTCTACTTAGGAGATATGTCTTAAAAAAATACCAAGTAAGCCGTTGTGTTTCTGATCAGAAATCCATGCTCAAGTCTCTATTGACTTCATTTTCTCTTTTCCTGGTAACTAAAACCACATTTTTTTTTCACTTTCTTAAAGTGGACCTACTACTTCACTTTAATAGGTTTTGGTATTACCTCAAACATTTGTATCTTGTAGCTCTTCCATTAATTTTCCTGATGCCAACTGAGGAATAACCTTCATCACTTCATTTGTGTCACCTCATGCAAATTTATTTATCCTTTAAATAGTCCCAGATCTTCCTAATTTAAAATGAATTCTGCTTCTTCAAAACTCCTATACTACTTATCTCTACCATGTATTTGTTACATCAATTGCAGCCTTGTATAATCAGATACTTTTTCATGTGTGCATTAAAGCTCCTGGAATAGTGACTATTGAAATTAGTAGGTACTTAAAAGATAATCAAAACTTCTAAAGATATAGCAGCATTTCGAAGTCTCCCTAAACAAGCTTTGGATATATATTTTTTTAAATTATACGCTGACCCACAAAGTCACATTTGGCCTTCATTTCTTGATTCATCAACTACTGTTCTCACTTTTTTTCATCCTGCTGTAATTTTTGTAACATTTTGCAAATGGGTAGATAAGGTCTTCTTGTGCATAAAAGCATAAGGCTCCTGTATAAATCAACTTTTTTTGTGGTAAATAATGACAATGACATAGGAAAATGTGACACATAGTACTGTCTCTATTATACATAATTTCTATGAAGACTGAGGCATAGCAATTATTACTCTTTTCATCTCTGTATTATACTTTAAACAACTTAAATAAGACTATTTCTCTGGAAGTTTTCACTTGTCTTTATAGAGGTGTGATTAATATGTTCTAAAATCCATCTAATTATAGAAATTTAGTGACTAAAATTAGGATAAGAAAATGAAAGCACTTTAGTAATTTTATAGTTTACTATATTTTATGGGAAGTATCCACAAGTATAAATATATCTAATTAAAGCAGGTATGAACATATTATTTATCTGCACAAATACCACAGAAGGTTTTAATGGTCTCTCACAAATCGGTAGTTTTTGAGATTTAACTTTAATTGATAAACTAAATGAAAATAGTTTGAAACATATATCTACATGAAAAAATAAACCTAAACCCAAAATTATAAATAAGGAGGTTGTTATAGCTTTAATTTCAAATGATCATGTTATAGAACTAGAAAACAAACTGCGTAAACAGAAGTCTTAAGAGCCTAGTCAGGGAACCTTAACCAAATAGCCACCTGACAAACTAGATTATTGCACAGTCAAGAGTGATCCAGATCAAAGGATGTGGCCAACCACTTTCAGCTTGTTGCTATGGCATGTAGGATTATAAATTGTCTGTTCCTTAAGGACATTTTGGAGAATTATCTTATTAAACATTTTTAACACTGAAATTGTTGAATTGGGGCACTGATCGCCTTATTTTCTTTAATATTTTTGAAATTTCCTGTCATCTCCTTCAGTTCTAACAAAATAAATCCTTCATCTTTGGCTTCAGAGGAATCTAAAGAAAAGGGGGTATGGCAAAAGAAGCCTGGGCTATTCATAGAATATAGGTCTTTTTGTAAATCAGTGACTACCTGTTCTTGTCTAACTTCCAGACTAACCCTGACATGCAACAGTATAAATTTAACAAAAAACATTTAAAATTTGTTGAGTTCATCTTACTACACAACTATTCTGTTTTTGCTAAGCTATGTTTTCTAGATAAATGCTAAGAAGTGTGTTAGGTAGGCACTAGGGATAAATAAACACTCTGTTTTCAAAGGCTCATAATATAAATAGTAACTTACCAATATGTTCAAATACAGTGTAATAAGAGCAAAAATATGAGAAAACCCAATGTACAAGAGTAGTAATGCAAAAAGGAGGGGTGTCGTCAGTTCAATGTTGCAGGCTTTGAAAAGATGAAAAAGACTACAAGGTAAAGGAGGTAAAGTCATTTCAGGTATTACAAAAAGAAAAAATAAATAAAAGTATAAAAAAGTAGTTAATTGTAAATGGTTTTGTATTGCTGGAACATAATGTGAAAGAAAAAAGGAGATCATGAATGGGTGTCATAGAATATATTGTGTAAGTAGAGAGTAGATTTTTGTGTAATTTATTGTGTAAGTAAGTAGATTATTGAATGGTTTTAAGTGGAATTGTGACTTAATCAGATTCTTATAGCATACAAATGATGGAGTAGAAGAGGCAGGGATTAGTAACAAAGAGAAAAGTTAAGAGACTATTAACATTAGTGCTCAAGTTTTTAAAGAATTTCAATAAAAAAGATATATGCCAGTTTTTAAATTATGAATGCAGCTAAAAAGTATGACTTAAAAAAAACCCCTCATTTTCATTATTACTACATTAATCATATAATCCTTTGATTATGATAAAGGAAGAAAACCCAAACAATTTGAAAAGATGTGTAATAGCATTATAGATTATTAAATATTTCATTTGTGTTTTTCAAAACATGTAGCTTTTTTAGTGAATTTCTCTAGAGAATTTCCTCTCTTACATAAAGTGTCTTTATCTTCCTTCTTTAATATCCCTTCATGTAAATGGGAATAAAACTTTCCTAGAGTGTCATTACTTACCCCAGTAGTGTACAAGTCCTCAGCATATTTGAAAACAATGCTTAATATTTTATTCTCCACTCTCATTATTAAAATAACCACTTATTTTTTGATATTTCAAATTAGACAGAATGGTCTCTGTTAATGATGAAAATTCAGCAAATTGGTAAAAATAATCCACTTTTAATATCTTCTAATTCCACAATGATAATAGCTATAATTTAGCAGGAGATGATGTTTTGAGTATAGACTTGTTCTACTCAGGAAATTTCTATTAAATTTAATTCAAAAAATGCTTTGTATAATTTCATGAACGCTAATATGTTAGGCTGAGCACTCTAACTGATGATAAAGTCCTTTAACAACAGAATTGCTGTAATTAAAATAAAACAATGACCACCTACAATGATGCTTTCTACACATGTCTACTGCACAGTAAATAATTCATTTTACTGTTTAAGCAGGAAAAACTTTCTCTATGTGGTGTCCTTCTGCTGCCTTCAATTCTTAAGATAAAAAAGGAAGCAAACTCCTCCACTATTGTCAGTTTCTCTAAGGATAATTTCTCATGGAGTAACCTGGGTCTTTATAACCCCAGGGTTGACAGTTTCAGCAAAGACTGTTTTCTATTGTTTCTCTTCATTACCCAAGTTCAAAATCTTTTTATCTTGAGTATCAGGAAGGTATTCAAGGAAGGAAACATACTACAAAGGTAAAGAGATAGCAAAAGTTTCTATATGTTGAACATGTTTCTTAGTCTTCTTTATAGTAACAGAGAAACTTATACCAAGCAAATTTATAAGGAAATATATTTGAATATTTTTTGTTCTAAAGCTACTGTTAGGTACAAGGAAAGAAAAGCAAAATTCAAAGAGAAAGGAAAGCAACATCTTCACCTTTTTTACCTCAATCATTTTAGTTAGGTGTTCTCTATCTCTTGTGTAAGCATTTTGATCATGTATAAAGAATACAAGTTTATTTTAGCATCATTGGCAAGAGTTCAAGGGAGTGGAAAGAGAATAAAGATGAATAATAATAGTTTAGTAAAAGCAGTTATCTAGGAGAGATCAAATACATTCAAGATTATTAACTTCTGCTGTGTTTAAATATTTTCTAAATTACTTAAAAGTTGAAAGAACTTGCAGTTTACATTTATGATATTTTAATATCTGTATAAAAATCTAAATGTAAATATTCTGCAAAAGAATCTAACATAAATGCTTTAATTTCAATTTACCAAATAGTTTTCTGGTTGTACTGAATTCTCGTATGCTGTAAAAGTCAAGGCAAGCATAAAATAAATGCTATACAGAAACATTTAAATGTTCTGGTTCAGTGAACTGGCACAAAAGGTTGCTGCAGAAATGCCAGATAAGTAATCTAAAGCAGCTAAGGGAGCGTGAATGTGGGAAGAAAAATAGAGTAAATTATTTATTGACTACCGACTTAGAGTCTGGAATTCTGCTGGTTCTTTGAGGGTAAAACATATTAAATGCATGATCTCTGACAGAGAAACTTGCAGTCTGGTTAGGGTGAGAATTAGGGCATATCAACTTTATTGACAGAACAAAGTGCTATTTGTTTCCTCATTTAAACTATAGGATTGTGTTCCTAAACTAGTTTGAATAACCATTGAATGAAAAATTTATATTTTTATTCAGTTAAACCAGCCTATGTTTACCTACATGATTAAAACTTAGCATTATCAATCAATAACTGTTTTTAATAAATATAAAAAGTAGTATTACTGTGAACATACATTAAAAATAAGAACATAATTAGAAAGAAGAAAAAAAGATGCATTCAAATCATCTTAAAACACTTTTTGTTTTTACGTTAAAAATTCAAATAATAAAAATATCATATAAAATATATACAAACCACTAAAATAAAGCAAAACCCTGCTATCCAGAGATCTGTAACATTTTAGTGAATAGTTATTCATTTATACATACATTCAACAAATACTTATTGCTACCGTGTGGTAGACACCTAAGAAACAGAAACACACATATACCCCTGCCTTCACAGATCAGAAAAGTCGGTGAAATATAGAGATATTAATCTAATAATTACACTTTAAAAGTAAAACTGTTTCAGTGACAAATTCTCAGGAGAGAAGCACAATGCTAAAAATAAGAGCATTGAGTAAGAATGCGTAAATTATCAGAATTTGACCTAGCAGATCAAAGACATGTTCTCTAAGGAAGTTAGCGTAAGCTGAGAATATGAGGATGCAGAGAAATTATTTAAGCAAAACAGTAATGAAAGAGAATTCCAGACGCAGACAATAACACCTACAATAATGAAAGGTGTCTAACAACAAAGGGCAAGAGACCAGACCAGTTTTATTAGGCAGCGCTAAGTGTTAGATACAGTTGGAAATAGGATACTGGTGGACCAAGTAATGGGATTTGGTTTTTATTCTAGGAGCTATGAGACCTCACTGAAAGGCTTCAGATGGGATAGGGACATGCTTAAATTTGTGTTTTCAAAAGTCCCCTCTAGATGTAATACGAAGAACAAATTGGAATGGGGAGATTGGCTGAGTGGATGAATTTAGACCAGATAGTTATTAAGCTAGGAGGAGAGTTCACTAGTGTAGATGAAAAGTAATGGTAATTTG
Organism: Eidolon dupreanum; assembly: GCA_028627145.1. Taxonomy (NCBI): domain Eukaryota; kingdom Metazoa; phylum Chordata; class Mammalia; order Chiroptera; family Pteropodidae; genus Eidolon; species Eidolon dupreanum. The sequence goes on along the minus strand of CM053510.1, from coordinate 57,725,314 downwards.
AAGTAGAGTATTACAGTGAAAGTAGGCAAAGCAGAAATTTTTAGAGATATTATATAGGTATAATTGTTAGAATTAGATGAGAAATTAAATTTGAAATGGAGGCAGAAAGAGGAAGATATCAAGAATGACTTCAAATTATCTGTATAAAAAATGATGGAAGGCAATGCCATTTACTTCAATAAAAACAATGGAAGAAGACCATATTCTTATAGTATGTTTGCTAAATAGTTAATATGTCCATTACTGCCATATTGCTCTGAAGAAAAAATATTTTTTCAATAATAATATTAACATTATTGTTATTGTTTTCCTTTAATTGTATTCACTGCAGTTATATGCATAATTTAGGGGTAAGGAGTTTTGAAAAGGTTTTAAAGAACTTATTGATGGTTCTCTAGGTTTGGCTCTTAAAATTTCAGAAGCTTCAGTGGTATTATACTTCTGGATTTACTATTTTTCTGCTGATAAATATTTTGTACATGTACCTGCTCTTTTTTCCCATTAATCACTATCTAGTCAGCTGAAAGGTATTGAATGCTTTAGTAGACATCTCATAAGGTGGTGGACTGGATATTAACAATCTTCCTTCGCTGTGAATAGCACCTATTGCTCACATTTAACCACATAGACCTAAGTTATTGTCATCGAATCAGTTGTACATTCCTGACTCAAGCAAATCAGCTTTCATCTACTGGAAATTTGAAAACCTATCTCTCTCTCTCTCAATCTCTCTCTCTCACACACACACATACACACACACACACACACACACACACACACACACAGGGACAGTTAAAGCTGACTCACGTTAATTACAAAACTCTAAAAGAAAGTCTATAATTTATGACTTAAGATTTCCTAAATCGACTTCTAATTTATTTCCTCTAGGTTGTTGGTGACAATTCAGCCTTTTTGTTGATCTAATGTACTACTTTACTACTTTCCATATCCTACAACAATATTCTTTTAGAACCAAAATAATATTGTTTGCTATGTCACGAGAACTGTACTGGTTACCAGAGTGAATACAAAATACAATATGGTTCCCATACTCAGAGAAATTACAGTTTAAAAGAGAAAATCATGTAAGTTTATAGAAAAGTTAGGTGGCCTCAGTAGGGATATGTGAGTGACAGGAGTTGACAATTTACATGTAAGAGAGGTCAGAGACTAGGGATAGCAGGTGAGAAGATGCTTCATGGAGAAAGTGACATTATCACTAGCTTATAAAAGACAATTAGGTAGAAATTGGGGCTCAGGAGGTAGAAAGCTCAAGTGAGAGGGAGACAGGTGAGACAAATACTCAGAAGTAAAGCAGTAGAAAATAGATTCAGAACTGCAATTATCTTGGGATGGCTGAGAAATCTGGAAGAGAAATAGAATGAGAGTGCTGTGAAAATAAACCTTGAGTGATGAGCAGAGACCAGATTGCAGGGAATCGTGTTGAGTTTGCCAAGAGTTTCAGACTACATCTTATGAAAAATTCAGACATGCTGAAGGGTATTAAGCAATAGATTCACATGATTAGTTTTATACTGCAGAGAAAGAGAGACAGTGAGAGAAGGCCCACAGCATTTTCTTAGAAGTATTGTGGGGATGCAGTCAAAAGGTGATGAAAGTCAAAGATAATAATAGAAGAAATACAGAAAACGGGGTTTGATATAAAAAAATGCTAAAAAGGAAAATTTGATAAACCTTGGTGACATTATACTTGGGAATAAAAAGAAGAATGTGGGATACCACTCATATTTCTGACTTCATATTTAACCTCTCTACATTCAATCATTTTATCTTTAAAAATGGAGATGAAAACTGTCTATAAGGTGTTGTAAGGAATAAATTTAGATAGCATTTGCAGACAAATTATCACTGTGTATAGCATATAGGGGAAATTCAAATAGTTTGGATTCTTTTCCCTCTTTTCTTTTACTTATCAGATAATTCTAAAAGATCAGAGAAATATTCTTAATGTCCATCACAATTAGTGACAATTCATTTTTCATTGTATAAACTGCTAATTATATCACTTGTTGGGACTGAAACAAATCCCTTACAAAATACCATTTAAAATAAGTATTTCACAGACTAATTTTTATGTGCATTCTAAATTAAATAAAAAAAACAGGTTCTTACATCTTTTAATATCAACATTTTGTACATAGAATTAAATTGTTTTGAAAACTAAAATAACTTGCCAGAATTTTTAAAAATCAGGACTGAATTAAAACTGAAACATTTTTTAAAATAATTCTACTAAAAAAACAAGCATATTTTAAAAATTAGCTTATCAACAACATCAACAGCCAAGATAGAAATTTGCATTTCCAAGTCACTACCTGATTGGTGTCATTGATTCATTATTATCAAATTTGGATGATGATGACGTGTGCATATGTGTGTACGTGTACACATGTGCATGTGTATGTTTGAGTATGTGCATGTGCTCTTCTTATTCTTTATTTTCTTGATCATTACACTTTTCAAAAAGATAGAAGTGGATACCAAGGAAGATGGCAGACTAGATAAAGTCAGGATTTGCCTCCTCCCAGGTCTGCACTGAAATTATAACCAAATTATAAAATAATCAACATGGAGAATAACCTGAAGTCCAGTGGATCATAACATGTAAGTATAATAGTACAAAGAGAAGGAGACACATTGAACCTGGTAGGAGGGACAAAATCGCGAATCAGGCTAGACCCGCACCTGCAGGTGGTGGAGGATCACCAGGAGGGAGAGCAAGGCTACAGAGGCTCCCCTGAAGGAGAGGGGGTTCCTGACCTCATCTGGGGAGCTCCCAAACCCAGAGTCCCAACCCAGGGAAGAGGAGTTTCTAATAACTCTGACTGTGAAAACCAGAGGGGATTCTGGCTGTCTGGGTGAGACAGAAGGAGAATGAAACCCTAGATGCCCCTTTGAAGGGCCCATGCACAGGCTTTCTGACCTGTGGACACACCCAGGACACTTGCAGTGGGTCAAAGGTTCGTGCAGGATTCATACTGAGAAAGTCTGCATTACATGGTACCAGAACAAGAGCTGGAAAGGCAGCTGCCATTGAGCATTAGTCCAGCGCCCTACAAGGCAATCTACAGACCTTATCAATTTGACTGTCCAGACCCCTCCTACAGTGCCATTAGGAAGCACTGGCCTGAGGAGATCAGCCTGCCCCACTCAACCTGCAGATTACCCGAGGCTTTTGTTGCTGGATGGCTGCCATGTCCTACACCAGTTCAGGGCCAAACATTCAAAGCTGGCAGCCAGTGCAGTGAGCAAGCATTTCAGAGACAGTTTCAGTCAGATCACTGCTGCCAACATGAACTTGGGCAGATCTCAGGGATCTGTGGGCCAGTCCCAGACAGCAGCTGATATTGCTGTGATCTGAGACTTCTGTGGGAATGCTCAAATGGTTATCGAAGTTGCAACTAGACTGAGGCTGTATTGATCTGACTGTCATTGTCTCCGTGAGACCCCAACCCACCCAACCCACAAATTGCCCCAGGTGGCCCATTGACAGTTAACCTCCACCACCCTGCCCTTCCCATCTTTCTACCTTCCTACCTTCCTTCCCCTATCTCCCAATCCAAACAGGCAATAAACTTTGGCTAGCACAGGGAGGGCACTGCAGAGAAATCATTTGCAAGCAGACCTCTGTTGCCTGTAAGAGCTGAAATATTTCATCCGGGGATTACAGTGGTCTGTGGAACTGCCCAGATGGCAGCTGGTCTCACTGTGATCTGTGACTACAGCAGGAATGCCTGGGCACAGAAGTTGCAGAAAAACTGAGGCAATATTGGCCTGATGATCCTTGTCTCCCTGAGATCTTGCTTCACCCAAGCCACAAAGTTCCTGCAGCCCATTGACAGGCATCTTCCCCTTACCCTGCTTGGGTCTGGGGTTGCATATTCTGCACAGGCAACAGACCTTGGTTAGCACAGCGAGCGCATTTTGGGGGAAACAGTTGTGGGTAGACCACTGCTGCCTGTACAAGCTGTAATATCTCTTGAGGGGATTGCAGGGGTCTGTGGGACTTCCCCAGACAGCAGCTTGTCTCCAGGCGATCTGCGACTACTACAGGAATGTGCAGACACAGAAACTGCAGAAAACTGAAGCTATTGGCCTGATGGCCCTTGACTCCCTGAGGTCTTACCCAATCCAGTACACAAAGTGCTCACCGATAGTCCCTGCCCTAGGGTGGCACATTCAGGCCCAGGGTGGTCAGCAACTGACCTTGCTACAATTTGAAACTTGTACAGGAGCCACAGATGGCATTGACATGTAAACTGACACTGCAGTGGAAGCGAAACTTTCCTTAATAGATACAGGAGACTCCTGGGGTCCCTGCACCACCAAACACACATATCACCCATAGGCTCTTCCAGTTTCAGAAATTTACAGGCAACTGACAGGCAGTGTTGGGCTTAAGGAACACCTGTCCCTCTGCTAAACAGCTCTAGGTCAGGGAACGGGGATGACCAGACCACTGCCTACAGCATTGTTTCTTCTACTTACCTATAGATCTAGCATAGGCAACAACCATCTGTGGATTGCTTTATTGCTCCCATCAGGTAGCCCTGAGCAATCAAAGGCAGTGGCTGACCTTGGCCTGCTGAAAATCTACTTCCAAGGGGCCACAAAACCAATGCATCTGGAAGCTGGCACCATACCACAACAGAACTCCTGACTAATCCCATTAGTGGTATACACAAAGGGTGGTTGCAGCAAGTACACAAGCCTGCTAGGGCAAATCCAATTCAGTGGAGTCAACCCCAACACAGCAACTCTTACCCTGTGTGTGGGTGCACTCAACTCCCACAATTAGTCAGCCTGAGCATTAATCCCATCCACTGATGTACTAACACCAATAAAGACTTAGCGACAACAGAAGATCACACTCAACCCACACAAAGATCATGTCCACAGCCCCCAGCACAGGAGACCAGGGAGAGTGCACCACTGGGCCACACAGGACATCTTCCACATTAGGCCATCTGGCCAAGGCTGAGAGAGAAAAGAAATAGTATGGACACATAGAAACAAACACAGAGAGGCTAATAAAATGAAAAAACAAAGAAACATGTCACAGATGAAAAAACTCCAGAAAATAAGCTAAATGAAATGGAGGCAAGCAAACTACCAGAGACAGAATTCAAAATAATGGTTATAAGGATACTTAATGAACTTATAGGGAGAATGGATGAGCACAATGAGAACCACAACAGAGAGATAGTAAGCATAAAAAAAGACATAGAAATGATAAAAAAGAACCAGACAGAAATCAAGAATACAATAACTGAAATAAAGAATACACTAGAAGGATTTAACAGTACATTAGACAAAGTAGAAGACTGAATTGGTAAACTGGAAGACAAGGTAGCAGAATACACCCAATCAGAACAACAAAAAGAAAATAATAAAAGAAATAGAAAAAGATATCTCATGCAAGTGGTAATGAATAAAAAACCAGGGTAGCAATACTTATATCAGATAAAATAGACTTTAAAACAAAGGATATGAAAAGAGACAAAGAAGGGCATTACATAATGATAAAAGAATTGATAAATCAAGAGGCCAAAACCCTAGTAAACATATATGCATCCAACACAGGAGCACCTACATACATAAAGCAATTATCGACTGACATAAAATGAGAGATCAAGAGGGATACACTTATAGTAGGAGACTTTAACATCCCATTGACACCAATAAACAAATCTTCCAGGCAAATAATCAACAAGTAAACATTGGACCTAAAAGACACACTAGACCAGATGGATTTAATAGAATTTTTTCAGAGCATTTTACCCCAAAGCAGCAAAATATATGTTCTTCTCAAGTGCACATGGAATATTTTCCAGGATAGACCACGTGTTAGGACACACAAGTCTCAATAAATTTATAAGAGTCTAGAAAAACAATCCAAAAGATTAATGAAACCAAGAGCTTGTTCTTTGAAAGGATAAACAAAATTGACAGACCCTTAACCAGACTCATCAAGAAAAAAAGAGAGGATTCAAATAAATAAAATCAGAAATGAAAGAGGAGAAATAATTACGAACTCCACAGAAATACAAAGGATCATAAGAAAATACTATGAACAATTACATGCCAATAAATTGGACAATCTGGAAAAAAATGGAAACATCCCTAGAAACATACATTTCCCAAGACTGAGTCAAGAAGAAACAGAAAATCTGACTTAATAGATTACCACCAATGAAATAGAATCAGTCATCAAAAACCTCTCAAAAAATAAAGGTCCTGGACCAGATGGCTTCAAAGGTAAGTTTTACCAAACATTCAAAGAAGAATTAACACCTATTCTTCTCAAACTATTCCAGAAAGTTCAAGAAGAGGGAAGTCATTGAAAACAGAAATTGAAGAAAATACAAATAAATGGAAGCATATACTGTGCCCATGGGTAGGAAAAATCAACAATATTACCAAAAGCAATCTATAGATTAAATTCAATCCCTATCAAAATGCCAATGGCATTTTTCAGAG
>CM053510.1:57610745-57718313 GCA_028627145.1 Eidolon dupreanum | reverse complement strand
TAATTATTTTATTTAAGGATAATAGTGATCAGTATAAAGAATATTATATAACGTTATTGTTTATTATATAAGCTAATTTTAAGATCCCTTATTTTGTTTAACACTTTTTAATAAAAGAGCACTATATATGTGTGTGAATACACTTATGGCTTAATACTGATCTCCAATGTACAAATCACAGTTCAAATAGACTGACTATTGGGGGAAAAGATTATATATATTTACGCTGTGTATTAGATGTGCTTTAAATATCAGTAATCTTAGAAGTGAAATGTCTAAGGCAAAAGATATTTACAGTTTTAGTTTGATGGTAGTTTTTAAATTGTCCTCAAAAAGGTTATACCAATTTACATTCTCACCAAGAGTGTGTGCCAGTCCACTTTGTACCCATACTTACACCACCAGAGAAATCCTTAAATTTAATATGTAAAAAGGGTATCTCATTGTTGCATTTACTTGTTTACAAGAATGGGGGCTAGAGTTCATATTTACATTACCTATTTATATTACTTTTTGTGAGAACTCTCATCTCATGTCCTTTGATGACTTTCTTAACAATAATTAGAAAAGCTAAGATGTATTGAGTGCTTATTATGTGCCAGCACCATTCTATATTAAGGTATTAATTCATTTACATCTCATGACAAAAACAGGTATTATTTTAATTTCTATTTTAAAAAAATATTGACACAAAAAGAAGTTAAGCGAAATTGCATATAGGGTCATAGAACTAATAACAGTTGCAATCAGGATTTGAACCTGCTCACAGTTTCTGCGTTTACTGGTTGGGCAGTATTGCTTCTCATTATTAAGTTGTTTGATTTTTCATAATTCATAAAATTAACATAGAAGATAAATATATTAAGGAAATTAACCTTATATTAAACAATCTATAATATTTTTTTCTTTTTTCCATCAGTCTTTTGCTTTATTGTTTATATTAAATTGTTTGCAAAAAGAGGTCCTATTCAAATGTAAATCCAAATCTCTGGCACATTATGCTATTTTATTATTTATTAGATTTCAAAAAATTTGACCAAAAATTTAGTTGTATTAGAGTCTAATATTGTTTTTTTTTAATTAATTAATTTTGTTTTGGGGAGTGACATTGATTAACAAATTCCAAAAAGTTTCAAGTGTACAATTCAACAGTGAGTAATATATACATTGCATTGTGTTCACCACTCATAGTGATCAGTTCTGTTTTAAAATAAATTCAACGGCACATTTTTCTTTTTTCTTTTTGCTAACTTAACCAATATTTTTATCTCCTCTTAGCGAACATAAAGAGCAATTTACCACTCCTATTTTTTATGTGCTTAGAGATCTATATTAAATTAATCTTAATTTCTTCTTTTATTAAGTCTACCTCTTTAATATTTATCCATAATATTTATTTTAAACATTTTTCATGTATTCTGGTGAACTGACTTCAGTTTATTGGCAAATTTTGAAAACAAATAAACAGAAAACTAATAATAACGGCAACTCTACTTCCTAAATGAGGATCTTAAGAAATGTAGGGCTGAGCTCACAGAACACTTTCTATTTTTGTTAGCCAAAACTTCTAAAATGTATATGAGCATTTACTTTTTGTAAGTATAATACTGTATAATGATTTACATTCAACTTCTTTTGGTTCTAAAAACTTTTATCCCATATCATATAATTGTAAATGTTTTCCGCATATTTACTATTAAGCTGTGCTTTTTTTCTTTTTCTGCCACTTTATTTTTATACTTTATTTATATTTAAAATTTACTTTGTGTATTGCTGAACCTAAGGTATGGGTTCACACAAATGGCTACATTTTTTAAAATTATGGTTTTGTATGTGTTTAAATTAAATGCCAGCTATTTTTTTTAATTAGAAAATATTTTAAAAATATTATTTAGTAGCTAGGAAAGAGGACAAGAAGGTACTTATCATACATAGTTGTCATGAACCTAGATCTTTTGCATGTAGTAATCCATAAATAACTCAAAAACATTATGAGACAGGTATTATTCTCAATTTACAACAGAAGAAGCAAAAGCTCAATGAGATCAATAAACTCTCTGATGAAATACATAGGCAATCACATAATCAAGATTCACAGTATGGTCTGCTTTGGCATTAACACCTATGTTCTTTCTGCAACAGTATGGCATTTTATGCATTAGCTCCAAAACGTAAATGTCTTAACACTGAACACATAATTTGGCCAGAGTTTGTTCTGAATATAAAAATATCATTTTATTTTACTACATTAACTCCCATTTTGGTGGGCTTTATGTTGTTCTGTAATAAAGTAAATAAAAAAGGAAAAAAAAATAAGATTCACTTCAAAAAGTACATTTGGGTTAAGATTAGAAGCCACTTATCCACACATTCATTTATGTAATTGTCATTTACTTTGAATTTATTATGTCCAAAGAAATACTATGGGAATTAAGACCTAGCCCCTACCCTACTAAAAACTGGAAGGAAGTTGGAAAGAAACACTTTGAAATGTAAAATATATTTACATTTGATTAAAAATATATAAAAAGTGAAAAATGAATCATAATTGCAATATTAAAATATTTTATCAGTATTTTTAAAAATTTAGAATATGATATGGGCAAAATTAAAATATCCCAAATCCAAGTGTTCAGATATAAAAATATTAATATCATGTTGAATTTTCTTCTAGAATAGTGTCAAATATATTATTTATTTAGTTTAAATCAATGTTAGATTTAGATTGGTTATTGACATGTCATAACTCATTTGCTAGACAAGAGATATTTCAATTTATCATAAATTATTTTAATAATTAAATTAAAACAGAAGAAAGAAAATGTTGGTAAGCATTATATGCAGTAGGATGACTATTGCTTTGAAAAGCTTTTAAAAATGTGTATATTCATGTGTATATGATTGTTATATGTACCATATATTTCTAACTAAAAGTGAGGATCAAAACATTTAAATAACATTAATTAGATCATTTCATATGTTGAATGTTATATTCTGCTTTTCCATATAAGTACCATTTTTCATCTCCTTAGAAATGTTTAATAAACATAAATTTTCATGTCCATGTTCTATTTCCTTAGGTCATTCTACCATGGTGTTATAAATTATTCCATTCTTGAGATTTAGGTTTTTGCCATTTCGCTACAATAAATAATCAGTGATTTTGCTGGATTTTACATTTATTTTCTTCAAATAGCTCCTAGAATTACTATTATGTTGTGAACAGATAGCCACTTTAAAATGGTATTTATAACTTTTTATTTAATTCTATTTAACTATGCAGTACATTAAAATTCATATTTTTAAAAATAAAATATATTAGGAAATATTTACATAAGAAAACAACACTTTTATTCTTCTTACACACTTTCTAGCTTAATCTTTGATGTATTAAATTTTCAATGACATATAAAATACAAATTATCTAAATAAAATGCAACACGGAATACTAACGATAAATAGAGGCAGTGGTATCTAAACAGGTGGATGGAAGACATGGACATAAACTAGTCTTCATTTCAAAAGGATAAAGTTTTTATGTATAAAATTTGCATAACATACATATCTTAAAGGGACAACAAAATGGTTACAACAATGAAGAATAACTACTTTGTGCTACACATCCAGAGAGAAGATATTTTTCTTTTTAAACGCAATTATTCAGAAATGTTGATATAATTATTGAGGGAACTTCCGTTTTTAGTTTAACTCCTGAACAAGGCTCCCAGACTACTTGTGACCAAGGAATGATGAGCATAGGGAGGCCACGCCACTCAGATTCAGGGATCAGAGTCCAGGATCAACCAATCATCAGTAATAAATGTTAAAGCTGTCAAAAATACTCATAGTAACAAACAGAATAAATTATGCAGTGGCTTAAAGTGAGGGATTACCTCCTATTTAGTGAAGCAGCTCAAACATGGAAGTGGAAGCTACTGTACCTGATCTGTTATGACTTTGAAAAGTAAAAAAGAACACACCCTAGTAAACACGTGCAGAATTCCAACTTGGTGATTAGCTAGTCATTGCTGTGGAGAGTGTCATTCATTTATGGGCCAAAGACCACTAAATTTGTTAAAGATTTCTTGCTGATTACATTCAGTAATTCTAAGTAGGGAGAAGGGGAGAATCCTTCAGCAGTGCAATGAGGCCTATATTCTTACTGTCTTAGAGAAATATAAAGTTTATATATATATTTAAATCCCAAACTGGAAAGTCTGTATTATTTAGGAGGGGAGCATATAATTGTGTTACCTTCCAGCCTCCAAGCCTTGCATACTTTAAAAAAAAAAAAAAAAAAAAAAACCCAGGCAGTTATGAGGACCACAAAATCTCCCAAAGACTGAATTTATTGTGTGCATATTGTATGTAGAAAGCTCTCTGTCAGCATAAAAATAGCATAAAAATACTATTTTTAGGTGAATTTGAGTGCAGCCACATACTGTTTTTTAAAACCTTATGTTTTACCACTAATTTCCCAAAGTTACAATAGAAACCTAAAAGTAAAAAAAAAAAAAAAAAAAAACTACTGCTCAAATGACCAGCATGAATTATTCAAAAGTTGAAGAAATCCCTTAAGTTCTTAAAACTCTTTTCTCTCCATATCATATTAGCTTCTAAAATTCGACATCTTAATCTTTCTCCCTTCTGAAAATATTAATCAGAGCAGAACAATGAGAGGTACTTTTATATTAGTGCCCTTATATCCCAAAATTGCACAGTCAATATTTACAATTAGATATTAGTATGCTCTGAATGTTTGTGCCCTGCTTCCTATTTGTAAGTTAAAATCGTAGCCCCTAAGGTGGTAGTATTAGGAAATGTGGACTTTGGGAGTTAGGTGTTTAGGGGAGAATGTTCATGATTGGGATTAATGTTTTTATATAGAACTCCTCAGCTCCTACCCCACAATGTGAGGACACAACAAGAAGTTGGCAATTTGCAACCCAGAAAAAGGTCCCCGCCAGAGCCATATCATCCTGGCACCCTGATCTTGGACTTCTAGCAACCAGAACTGTTAGCAATAAAGTCTGTTACTTATAAGCCACTGAGTCTATGGTATTATGTTAAGCAGCATGAATGAACTAAGACAGAGATTCATTGCTTTGTGTTCCTTTGCCTTTCTTTTAAATGTTAAAAGTTCAAAAAAATTATTTTGGGAAGGAGATGATGCACTAAATAATGGACAGATGAATATGAATGAATTTGAAGTACTTTTAGAAAATGTGGGTGGAAATGCGAAGTAGGACATATATGTGTCTTCTGCTCACCTCTAGGAGGGTATACGGATTGCGAAACGCAAGAGCCTACAGCCAAATCGTGCTCTTGTTTAAAAGAAATAACAGGTAGAGCATTAAAGATACAATAAACAATTGCAATATTTGAAAAATCAAGGTTCTGAAGAAATAAAAATGAGGTAAAACTAAAAACTCTGCTGTGTGTACTATTTTTTACACTGTACAGAATAGACTGCTTATGAAGACCATCAATCTTGGTTGTTAGCAATGGACGGGAAAATATAATTAAATTGCCCATTGCACATATAGAAAATAAAGAGGCAAGTTTAATTGAAGTGTTGAGACAGCATAGTGATTTCAATGTGGGAAGAGTAGCTACATGTATAGTTTATGGATTAAAGTATGCATGGGCAAATCAGAATAGTCACTAGTATTGTACCTATGGATATCTGTAAACCAGGAATCCCTAGTTGATGACCAGAATCTCAGAACAATTATTTACACTGATGAATTACAGAAAAAAAGAGAACAGAATTATTGCCAACTGCCTACTCATCAGGGCCTGTACATGTTTTCTTGTTAAATATTAGAAGTATTGCAAGGTAGTAGTAATTTGTCTCTAAACATAAGAGAACTTGCAACACATCCAAAGTCAAAGATAAAATTAGTTTCCAAACCAGGTGTGCCTTATTTCTAACAAAGAATGGGATTATCTTAGAAATAACACACTAAAAATGTTTGCTGAGTGGGTGATTAAATGAACAATTGAATCACTGATTCCTTTACTAATCAGAATACATTTACCTGCCTATAAAATTGAGAACTTTTTGGTGATTTAGGAATGGGCTCCCTTGCTGTTGAAGATGCAAATCAGGTATTTTGCAACTGCAGCATTTTGCTTAAAGCCAGGAGAGTGTTGCTGTGTCAGTCGTTTCTTGAAGGCTGCATCTATATTTCGGGTTTACTTAGTTGGAAAAAGACTTATTGAGGAAATAAGATTTCAAGCATTCTTTAAATTAAGTGTTAGTTAAATAAATCTAGGGTTATTTAAATCTATTCTGAGTCATTTGCATTAATTTCAGTGTTTTCTCCCTTCATAATTGACTTGACCTGGGCCTCATTCATTTCTTGAAGAAGCAGAACAATCATTACTCAAAAAGCAAATTGCTGAGGAGAAGGTTATCACTGAGTGCTCCAATTACAACCCAATGAATAAAAGATTCAAAAGGGAACTTCTACTTTCAATTCTATGAAACGCACATAGGAACACACACACAAAATACCGTGTGTGCGTTCATGTTTGTGTGTGCGTGTGCGTGTGGCATTTTAATAGTACGCACAAATTTCTGAGGTCTTTTTCTTCTAAAAGGCATATAGATTAAAGAAAAGGCACTATAAATAGGCTTTGGTAAAATTATAAATTTACCCAATATTTTGTGGGAATTTAATTACTAAAACATTTAAATAAACACTTTTCATAATCAATTTCAGTTCAGTAACTTACACAAAAAATAGTCACTTAAGTATAAAATAAACATAAATAGGAATATATTCTTTATTATTATGTATATATGAACACACTTCTGGAAATAATACAAATATGTTTAAAGAAATAATAAATTGTGGTACTTACATACCATGGAAGTCTATGTAGCCATTAAATGAAATGATATGCATAGATAAAGCATAATATCTGAAATATAGTCTTAGGTGAACTGGAAAGCAAGTTACACACAGATATATATAATAAAATTTTAAAAGGAAAGAAAAAAGAGAGAAAAATTGGATTAAAAAATGTATTCATACATTTTTGGACCTGGGAAGTAAAATGAGTGTTGTAAAAGAAAGGATTTTCTTTTTTCATTTTGAACTCTTCAGGTCTCTTCTTTTATTTAGCTCAATTACAGTGAACATATGTTAGTTTTACAATATTTTTTTTAAAAGGATGCCATCAGTATTAATCAATCAATCAATTAATTAATTAGAGTGACTTAAAAGAGAGGTTAATCAATATGTATTTTTGCTTTAAGTTACTATCACTGCATATGCACAAACTTACTTAGGCTTTTGACATAAGGTCAAACAAGAACCTCCTTGATTTTATGTGACAGTTTGGCTTGAGAAACATTAATAAACTTAACCAATAATATTATGTTTACCTCTTTGAGTTTGTCATAGAGGGATACCCACACAAAAGTGGTGCTCTTCAATTCAATGAGAACATTAGGTCACAGAGATTTTTTTTATAAATAGTCACTTGAGGTTTTAATTTTAGTGGCCTTCTCTTAAATAAAACTCGTAGCTTAATGCAATAGCTCTTTTACAACTAGATAAAACAAACACCATAAGGCATAGTCAGTTTTATTTATCTATACTTTTAACTTTCCTTCTCCAATGCCTGAGCCTCCTAGAAGGTCTTTAGATTCCACAGCAACTCATCTAGTTGAGTTCCTTGAATTAAACTAGTGGCTTTGACTAACAAATTAATCTTGGGATTTTTTTTTTTCCCTCTGTTAAGGTGATCCTCTATAAAAATAATCTTTGTTTCTGTTGAAGAGGACAGTGTTTCTGAAGCTGAGAGATCTTTCATCTCATTTAAATAAAGCACAATTTGCAAGGTAGTTGATATGTCCCAAGCTATAGCCAATTTTTACAACAAACTTTTCTCTCAATTATTGTAATTTGACTTCATTAATATTGCCACAAAATCTTGTTGCTTCTTGAAACACTCACAGATTCTTCAGAAATTTACATTCAAATTGGCTTCAGGTAAAGTTGCTGTAATCACACATATATACATAAATGAGGGCAATTGAGTTAAGGGCACCATTTCCCTAGATAAAGATGCATACTATTACCTCCAAGATTGTATTCTGCATCTACCTGGTAGAGGAGAAAAGAGACAATGGCAGAGGCCTCTTTCCTTTTTATGAGCTTTGGCCAAGAAGTGGCATACACCCCTACACTCATTCATTCCATTAATGAAACTAATCAAGTGGTAACATCTGTAAGGAGACAGAAAATGTGGTCACTGGCTCAGTTACCACCTTCTAGATGAAACCGAATACTATCGAAGATGAGAACAGATTTTGGCATCGACCTAGCCTGCTGTGACACAGAATGTATGTTCTCTTATAATGATTTTGAATCGAATGAACTCTAAACAACATAAAGAGGTTTCTTCAGAGAAGAGGTTTGATTGAATATTTTTATATATTATATTTTGTTTATTCTTTCATCATGCTAGGATGATTCCTATGTTTCCATAATTACAAAAAAGGAAATATGAATTAATAATTTAAAATACCCAGTAAAGAATTATAAAAATGTTTAATAGAACATCTGTTCAATTACAGCTATATGATAAAATATAATACACTGGTTTTGAATGGTACATTCTTATACTAAAACATCATTTGTTGTTTACCTAAAATTCATATTTAACTGGTAGTTCTATATTTTCATTTGCTAAATGATGATCTTATTCTTAAGGGGATATTGATAACATTCCAAATGAAGTTATGAAGTAATTTTATTCAAGAACAATTGCAAATATTTGAATGTGCTTTGCTCTGATTCTTTCATGATAAAAAAAAAAAAAATTATTCTTATAGTCATTGCCCTATTTTCACTTTTTCCAGCTCCCAGATCCTCAATTTCATTGAAAGTTGAAATCCAAGAGTTGACATAGTTAATTAAATATTTGGCGTCAGCCAGTTTTCCCATTCTTGTTTAAATTCAAGGATAAGCACATGAAAGAGAATAGCAGTCACACATACTCCTGGCAGAGCCTATGTTATTAGAGGAGACTTACTTCTATTGCAGCAGCTAAACCACAAAGAAGAAAGTAAGATTTTGGTTTTATTGTACTATGAATTTCAGAGAAAAGCCGTTAAAACAGAAAACTGTGATCTGAAAATATACAACTGTCTGCTTAAAGGATGAATAAAAACGATTATAAAATCTCTTTGTTTTCTAGGAGTTTTATGGTTTCAGGTCCTACAAATAAGTCTTTAATTCATTTTGAGTTAATTTTTGTGAGTGGTGTAAGATATGGGTCTAATTTCATTCATTTTCATATTAATATCCAATTTTTCCTAGCACCATTTATTGAAGAGACTGTCTTTTCTCCACTGAATATTCCTGGCTCCCTTGTCAAACATTAGTTGACTGTGTATGCTTGAAATTATTTCTGGACTCTAAATTCTATTCCATATGTCCATGTGTCTGTTTTTGTCAGTCCCATGCTGTTTTGATTACTACAGCTTTGTAATAAAGTTTGAAATCAGATAGTGAGATGCCTCCAGTTTTCTTTCTTAGGATTTCTTTGGCTATTTAGAGTCTTTTGTGGTTCCAAGTGAATTTTTGGATTGTTTTCTCTATTTCTGTAAAAAAAATTACATTGGAATCTTCATAAAGATTGCATGGAATCTATAAATGGCTTTGAGTAGTATGGATATTTTAACAATATTATTTCTGCTATTCATGATTGTGGGATCATTTTCTATTTACTTGTGCCTTCTTCAATTTCTTTCAACAGTGTCTTATAGTTTTTAGTGTAAAGATCTTTCATCTCCTTGGTTAAATTTATTTCTAAATATCTTATCATTTTTGATGGCAGTTTTTTAAACTTTCTTTTTCAGATAATTTATCATTAGTATACAGAAATGTTACTGATTTTTAGAAGAAAATATAGGGGTAAAGCTCCTTGACATTAATCTTGGTAATAATTTTTTGGGTATAACACCAAAGCACAAGCAATAAGAGCAAATACAAATAAGTGGGGTTACATTAAACTAAAAAGCTTGATTTGTTTTTTAAACAAAATAAATGATTAACAAAGCAAGAAGACAACCTATGGAAATGGAGAAGATATTTACAAACCACATAACTGATAAAGGGTTTATATGCCAAACATATAACAAACTCATACAATTCAAGAGCAGATGGTAAAAGTTCTTATCACATGAAAAAATATTGCAACTATGAGAGGTAATGAGTGCTGACTAAACTTATTGTGATAATTTCTTAATATATACATATTTCAAATCATTATATTGCATACCCTAAACTTATACAATGTTATATGTCAATTATATTGCAATAAAACTGGAGTAAAAATCTCATGATCACCCAAAAAAAAAAATGTATATATATATACATATATATATATATATGACAAGTGTGTCAAGTAAATATCAGGATTGATATTAATTGGTAATTAATATCTTTTTCAACAGGTATTAATTAGCTGTTAGAATGAATTAACAAACTACTAATGATTCATGTAAGAATCCATTGACACTAACTAGGTTTAAAACTTTTGTTAAAAATTCGGTTGAAACATAGATTACTAGGGATTAGTCCATGTTCAAATTTCAAAATATTGGGTGTTAACTATCTCAGTGAAATAAAATTCAAAGCAGCATTGAAAATTTTAAGATGTGATACTGTTGACCAAACCCATCTTTCATCTGATAAAATGCATTTGATGAGTAAGGAAAGCAAAAAGTTAATATTACTTTAAGCCAACAAGGGAATTTATTGGCTTGTGTGATTGCAATGATCAGAGGTAGGACTGGCTTTAATCATGGCATCCTTGGAAAGTTGTTATACCAATCAATGCTCCATTTCTTAGCTCTACTCACTCTAACATGTCAGTTTCATCCTAAAATTACTTCCCCTGATTACAAAAAAAAAAAAAAAAAAAAAAAAAAAAAAATGGCTTCAGTGTCTTCAGACCTCATATACTTTCACTGTAATGTCTACGAGACGGAAAAGAATTTTATCTTTACCTCCCTCTAAGGGGAGATAGAACATTTTTTTTTTCTCCAGAAGCCCTAAAAAACTACTACTGACACCTCATTGTTTCTTACTGTGTTATGCATTCATTCTTAAAACCATCACTGGAGACAGAGGTGTGAAGTACAATGAGTGATTTCACAAAATCAGAGCCTATTTTTGTTTCTTTGGCAGGAAGTTAAGCTTATTCATATCCTGTGTCTGAATACTGTGAAGGGAAGTTTTTGCAAAGGAAAATCTGTGATAAGGGGCAAAGTGCTAGTTAATAGGAGAGTAGTAGAAGAAATTAACATAATGAAACTTGCTTAAGAAAAATTACCTATGAGTAGGATGAATTAAAATGAGGCAAAATAGATTTTTAAAAAATTGCAATAACTTAGACTCAAAATAATAAAAGCTTTGACCAAGAAGTTAGCTGTGGTAATAGAGACAAACATATATAAGAGGTCTAAAACTGTAAGAACAATAAGTGGTATACTGATTCTTCCCTGAACTGCAATAATGCTATTAAGAGCTATAAATACATTACACCTTATAATAAAAGTTGATACTGTTTAGAGAACACAATTTCAAGAGGAACTAGAGAAAACCAGCAAAAGTGGCAAAAACACATGGATATGCTACCTATGGTCCTAACTCTAAAAAACCCACTATGTCTATATGGGGACCTTTTTGTAAGTCTAATGACATTACAAGGATAGCAAGTATACAATGGTCAAAACCATGAACCAGAATGCACAGCAACTAGCAATGTAGAAAACGAGATCTCTGGTCAAAATCAACTCTGCGAAAATTTGTCAGTTGGATAGAGTTTGATGGCCTTTGTGACCATTTGGAATATATCCCAAACAGAAGTCTATTAAGGATATGTTTTGTTTGTTTGTTTGTTTGTTTGTTGCCAGTTTTCCTATGTGAGTTTCTATAGTTAACATACAAGAATTTTAAAAAGGAAGTTTTCTTTTATTTGTTTCGTTTTTTTTTTTTGCTACTGTCAGGGAGGAAGAAATTTTATTCTACCCTTCTAGGTTCTTCTAACTAGTCTAAAATTATAATTAACATGGCACGAATTAACTGGAGAAAATAACAAAATCTAATTATGTATTTACAGTTACCCCACATACCTGAGAGAGTCAGAGAGCCCACATAATTGAAAGGTACAGATACAGATAGGTGACATGAGATATTTTTATGATATCTTGAGTTAAGGACAGGGATAAGGAGCTTGGTGTTTAAAAGGGGAAAAGGATAATTCACAGGATGACAAGATGAGCAAATGTTCAGTAATTAGATATCCGCCCTGCCATACAGATAGGACAAGTAAAGTTATTTCTGGTAATAACTTAAGAGCAAGGTCCCCAATTTTTAAATTCTTAAAGGGAGAGGTAAAGTTTCTCTTGAGCTCACAGGGTCTTGATTCCTTCAGCTCAAAATAACCCACATGCCAAAGTGGCACATCTTGGAGAAGCCTGTTCTGAACCCTTTTACTACAAAAGCTTTAATATTCCTATTTTGTCCCTATTTTTCACTTATGCAGTAATACACTTTCCTCATCATTTCACTATAGCTACCAAATGTTAGGCACATCCCACTTTTATAGCTGTATGAAGAAAACTCCAATTTAAAATAATAAATATTTAGTTGAGTTTATTTCCAAGCTCACTATCTCATGATTAATATTGAGTTAAGCTACATTCATGCCATTCCAACTCTTCTAGAATATTCTGGGTCTTTTTCTTTGTTCTCTTCCTCTCCATTAGCTGGTTTTGTTTTTTCCCCCGGCCCATGTCAGTATTATCTTTTCTCAGAGAGCTAATATTAAGCTCTTTCTAGGTTTTGCTACTACTTAGTCCCTGGAGAAAAAGGATAATTTCTATGTGTGCTCATTAGCTTTTTCTTTGGCTTCAACTACAATCATTTTTCCTCTTAATAGCCAGAACCTCCATCAAAAGAAGTATAGTTTTTCACAAATGGCTTCCAATCAATCTTTCCTGGATCTCTAAGTCAGTTTTTCTAACTCTATTTTTATCAAAACATTTTAATTTCTTCTTAGTTTCCCTATTCTATTTTTGGAAAAATAAAGGTTTACGAAAAGATAACCTGTTTCCATAAAAATTAATTAGCCAACGTTAAGTTAATATCTTCCTATATAGGATTGTTATACTCTTCTCTAGTGAGTCTCCAATTATTTTACTCTTTTTTGAGTGTTTACATGTGCCATATGTGTAAAGAACTTACAAATATTTTTTTTCTTTTATTCCTTAAGTCTGTGATGTGTATAGCATTAATATCCACATTTTGCAGATGAGTAAATTGAGCTCCATGAAGGTAAAATACCTAAAATCAAACAGGAAGAGTTGGAGCCTGTACTTGAATTCTGACTTATCATACTCCAAACCTGATATATTTTATCACTATATTTTTGTTCTCTTTTATTTTCTTCTTTTAATTATGATTAACAGGGTTAATCTACATTTAGGGTTTATGTTTTAAATTTAGATAAAGTGAAAATATTTCAAAATCTATAGTTATTTATGAACAGGGAGTGTTTCATTACATCTAGTCTCAGTTGCTTATGACAATTTTTCAAATAACTGCACAGAGACTGCTGCCTATCCACTTATATGGAATATCACATGTGATGCATATAGAAAGGCATACTTAGTTTAATGTTTGCATTTCACTTCCTCAGCATCTTGCTTGCCAGCCATTGATTTGATTTGTAGAATTATAACTATGCCTTACAAATGTTAATTTATATCTGAATATCTAATAGAAAATCTCTGTTGGCTAAGTTCTGATTGTTGAAGCTGAATTTCCTCTTTCAAGACATATAGAGTTTTTCATGCATCAAGCAAAATACTACATATTAGGAATGAGATTTAAAAAATATTCCCTTCCTTAGATTTACTGAAAGTCAAATCCTACCTTTCATCCCAACTTTCTGACCACTTCTCAAAAGTTATTTTCATGAGTCTCTAGTCTGCTACACATTCCTTAAATGTTAGCCTCTACAGAGTTTGACCTCAATCCTCTTCTCTTTTCTCTCTCAAAAAATATCTGCACAAATATTTCTATTGTTGTGATTTGATAACCATATATAAATAATTGCTGACTCCTAAATCTCTCTCAGCCTATTTGTAATCTAATATGTTAAATGGCTCACAAAACATTTACACTTGGATATACTACAAACATTTCAAACTAACATGGCTAAAGAACTCTTATCCTCTTCCACATTTTTCTTCATCCTTGTGCATTTCACATTTTAGTAAATGGAGCTTTAATCTACTGAGTTACCCAAGCCAGTAAAACTAAAATTTTTTCTCATTCCCCCAATTTACTCACCAAATCCTAACAGTTTTCTCTTCTCTATCTCAAATCACTCTTCATATTTCTTATCACCATAGATCAAAACTTTGCTAACTATTTTCTAGATTTGTACACAATCCTATTAATTGTCCCAGAATTAGGATAAAATCCAAATTTTATAGCATAATATACCATGATCTTTGTGTTCTAGCTGCTATCTCTCTCTGTGACTTGGATGAATGGGGCATACAGAATATTTGAGAATTCTGGAAAGTATCATATCTTATGAAATAGGTACATGGTAATGGCTTATTTATAGCATATATAAAGGCATGATTTAAATACAGGTTATATATATATATATATATATATATATATATACACATATATATAATTTTAATATACTAAAAACTGGATCAATCAATAATTTTACACTTTATTACATCTATAAGATTTTAAATTGCAAAATACTTATCTTTGTGCTAGTTAGAATTAATTTAGTACCTAAAATATGAGCAAGCACCTAACAACTTTTTGAATGTATGAAGAAAATTATCCAGTATTTGTTCTTTCACTTTTAAAAATAGGCTTTTATTTATAATTTCTAGTTCCCTAAGTTTGAGATGAATATCATGGGAAGAAAAGATAAATATAGTGTACTAAAAAATTAAGTGACACCTTCATATCTGATGATAGAAATGAGAATAGGCCCATTTACTTTGTTAGCCTGCATCAGTTCAGCCATAAAAGGAAGCATGTGACTTCAGTATAGTCATCTGAGGTAACCTAATTCTCACAGACTATTTCAGACTAGCAGACTGAAAAAATTTGTGTAAAACTTATATTTTCCACAGAATTTTTTCCTCTCCAGAATCCCTGAAGTATTTTTCTTTAATCTATTAAGGTTACATCAGCTTTTTGGACTTACCAGAAAGTAAAAAAAACTTTTCCATCTTTTAAACTCAAAATCTCAAGAATGTTAGTGTATTGTGAAGTAATTATTTATTCCAACTAAGATAAAAGGTATACAGTTCAATGGATTAAGCACTGCCATTAAATATGTTAGACAAATGGATGTATTTTAGGATTAAGTCTATTTAACCACTACTAGTGTGATATAGCCTGGTGGGAAAGTAAAAAGGTACTGCTATTCCATTATTCTGGAATAAAACCTTAAATTCAGAACACAGACATTCCTCTAAAGATTAAGAAGCATTTAATTTAGTCCTTGATTTACCACATTAAGTTGATAACTTCTATACTTGATAGAATCCTATAGAGTGTCTCCTCAGTTCCAGGGGAGAATTCTAAAGCTCTGATTTGATGTCTCAGAATGGTGCTACTACAAAATTAAATGAATGTGTAGGCATCTTTATAGATTTTAGTTATCAAAAAAATAATTTCCTTTAATATTTCTTTTCTCTGTAACAAATAACCATTTAGGAAATTTATAAAAATTTATAGCCACCAATATCAGAATGAGTATAAAAATTGGTATGATTGTACATATTATTTTGAAATTTAGTATATTTAGTAAATCTTACTAAAATCTTATAGAAATTTAAATATTGTATTAAAATCCATGATCGCGATGATTAGAGGTATAGCTCACATGTAAGAAAAGTGAATCCTGTATCTCTATTTGTTAAAAATATATGTATATAGACTAAATGTTTGTTCAAATTTCATCTCCTCAGAGGGAACTTCCCTGACCACCCCAATTCCTCTCCTTTGTCATTATTGATCACTTTATCCTGATTTAATTTTCTTCTCAACACTTATTTTTTACTGATATTATATTATATATTAATTTGTTTCCTTTGAATGTCACTAAAATAAGACTTTGAGTCACTGCTTTATTTCTAGAACTTACGGTTCTCGATTAATATTTGTTAACTGAACCCACGATAATATATTTTCAAGATAATAGATAAACCCATGATAATATATTTTCAAGAGCAATGGACTTGGAATAAGAGAAGATTGGTTGGGCCTATCATTTATAATGGCAAAAGGTGAAGGATTACTGATATTCAATAACCTCATCTACATAATGAAAATACATAATGAAAATACTAATAATATCATTTACCCAGTTTGTGGCTGAATGCATCAAATGAGCCAAATGAAAGTACTCTATACTGTGTTCTAGAGTTTACTGAGATTGTTATCATTATCATTGATATGACTTTATTTTTTGAACCAGTGACTTAAACCAATATTGAATGCTACCACATTCTTTAAACTATTTTGTCTTCCAAAAAAGAAGACACAAGCCTAACTGCCTCAGATAATCTTTATTCAGCTTACAAATCATCAATTATGTAACTAAATATATAAACAAAAATCAAACTAAAAAATTACAAACTGGACTCTATCATATCTTTCTAGCACTAATCACCTTTCTTAGAGACATATCTTTTCTAAAGATTTTGAGATATGAATATATATAATTATCATTAATAATCAAAAGAGGTCCGAAAAAAAACTTGCTGGTGTAGGTATAAACATGGAATCCTGAGCAATGAGAATGGTCTACCAGTCTAGAAGCCTGAAAAGAACAAGCATGAAAGGTTGGGGGCAAGGAGGTATATAGAAGAGGTAACTGATGTTCTTGTGCATACGATTAAAAAACATGTAGATCTTTATTTTTCATGATAATGCTCATCAGAGAGAATTACTCAGAGAGAAGACTTTAACAATAAATGGATATGACCCATCCCATAGGTGTGCCAGACAGCTTCTCTCTTCAGCCACCTCACCCCCGTATTTACATGATGGGTCCAAGCACAGACTGTGCACATTGGCAGGAAAAACATGAGCTCAACAGGAATGAGTGAACCTCTCTGCAAAGATAATAGAGTTACTGTCACTGCTGAATGTGAGATTTTCCAACAACAGAGACCATTGATTAATATGATCCCCCTAATATACTGGGTCTTGGAAATAAGGGGTGATGGCTTCTACCTTAACTTCCAGTGTTTTCTTTGCATAATTTGTGTGCCTGCTATCCTTGCCACCCCAAACTTTGCTGTTTTAAAAGTCTGATTAATAGGGTAGAAATACTTTTACTGGGGGTTATAGTAATAACTTTTCAAGCAAATAGCTGCAAATATGACCACTTCACTTTGGGTTTTCTCTGACAGTAAGCTAGTGATGACATAACTATTAAGAACTAAACTCGCTGCTTGGAGTGAGGACACTAAAGGTTGGGAAGAGAATGTCTGGAACCTAGAGGGTTCACTGGTGCAACTCTTGGGGCTGTATCACCTGTCTTACTGAACCAGTATATGGGAATTGCAGCAATCATAGCCTAGCAAAGCCAGGACAACTAGTCTCAGATGTCTCAAGAATAAAATTTAGGGTCACTGAACTGTTAATGCATGTAGGCTAGCCAAAGTACTGGCTGAAGGTATATGTAGAAAAGTGTTAGAATAGAGAGAAAAGGAATATTGATAATGGTGTAAGGACAGATAAAATGAAGCAGCAGAAGTTGCAGCTTATATTGCTGATCCTTGTTCCTTAAGTCTTTCAGAGATTGAGGCAAGCTAACATCTCAAGGGAGACTATGATTGATTGAATTTTACCACTGCCCTCCCCTGCTCTTCTTGGAAAAGAAATGAGGGTATATATATTTTCTCATAATTATGGAGGCCCCATATTATAGTATGCAAGCTAGATATGAAGGACAGTAGTGTACCTTTGTGCTGCTATGGTTAAAATGTATCATTCTTCCCACATTTACCACTTAAGATCTTCCAGGCCTTATGAGTGGTGTGTTTTAGCTGCCACTATTGTAATTTGATTTGTGTGGGCTCTCACATACTCCATACAAGAGCACCTTCACAATTTCTTGTCTCATGTCTGCATTTCCTACTCAGTAGAGTCCCTAAAGGTGACTCCATGGAACTCTGCTTGTTGCTCACATATGCACAACCTAGAAGTAGTCACATGTTAACATCCAGAGGGAAAAAATTTGAGAGATGAGAAACCATGGATAAGTCAGCCTATATGAACTGAGACGCAGTATATTTGAATTCTGTGGAGGCATCCTGAAGGGATGAAACGATAGGGTAACAGCAACCATCTTGCTAAAATATCCTCATATTGACTCTCCCTCCTAACCTAATTTACTTTCTTTTCTCTCACTTCTGCTCTTTGGGATTGCACTACCTAATAAAGCAATGTTGATGAGGCACATCCTCAGACTATGCTTTCTGGAGAACCCAGGTTAAGATAAAGTAAGAAGAGTGTACTGAAACTGTATTTTGAAGATGTAAGAACTGTAACTAGAAATGGCACTAGTATCCTCTAAGAAATGATTATGTATAAACTTTAGGTTCAGAACAATATTCTGCTTGTAAATAGATTATTTTTACTTCTCTCATTTTATTAGTTTATGTAATAACTTAAGGCCCCAATAGTGAACACCTAAATTAGGCTTCTGCTGATCAAAATCTATTGATGGATGATGGCCAAATTTAGCACCTATTTTTTAAGATTGATTAAAATCATGGCATGGGGTTTTACTATATTAAAAGCTCTGAGCATACTAAATTGCCTAGTACATTTTAAAAGAGAGATTTCATAATTCTCTTCCTGTGTAGTCTATCATATTATCAAATAAGAAATCTAAGAAGTGAAATAATATGTCCAAATTCTAGGAATGAATATATACAAATAAAATGAAAGATTTAAAGACAGGTTAACTTTAAAATTTAAGAGCAAAGTGCTTGTTTAAATTCCCTCATACCACACAAATCATTTCTCTTCCTTTTTAAAGGTTTTTCTATTTTAAATTCAATCCCTCTTTCACTTATTCTTATTCTCTCATTCTTGCTCTTTTATCTCTTGTACTCTCACACTCTCTCTAGCAAAATGTCTGCAGCAGAAATGTGACAACACCAGAATTTTCTTGATTTCTTTCTGTGATTGTACCATCTCTTGACAAAATCTATGTTATAGAATAGATGTCTTGCTCCTAATTCATATAAATATTATTTTAGTTGGATCCTTGTGTGAAAATACTTGTCATAAACTGTATAGATTCTATGCAGGGAATTTGAGTGGGAGCAAACTATCTCAGGTGATAAGCCTTTCTTATTCATAAATGTCAGTATCAGTAAATAAAGCGACACTAAAGTTCCCTAAAGGCAGGAACCATTAGAGAGAATGGGAAGTTATATATATATATATTACAAAATCACATACTCATAAGAATAAGTCTGATGCTGTAAAATATTAAATTGTGCTCTAAATCTTTAGAGGAATAATATTTCATTGTTTTAACAGCTTCACTTTATCATCTTTACATGCTTACACACTAGAATAAATAATGCTGTATTGAATTTGAAGGATGATTTTTATCCAGTTACATGATTCTCTTGAGTAATGAAAACTCACCTAAATGCCATTTAACCTACTTCTTGGCTGAGTAACCTGTAGTTTAGCAAGTGTATATAAAGAACACCTATTAGATTGGCATCTACTTGCTTTAAGAAGAATGTCTGTAAATTCAGAGAAACCCAGACTAATAAAAAGCAGTCAATTGTATCACTGAATAAAAGAAGAAAGAAAATGAAAAAGTAATGATATTTATTTTTTAAACAAAAAGGTAAATAAAATATTTTTATCTTTGGCAAGTCATAGAGTAGGCTCTGTATGAGTTTCTGCTCTTATTTGATAAAGCTAAATCAGATGGTATTCTGCTGAGATTTACAAGTGGTGTTCCAGCATTATAGTTTGTTTCCTGTAATAAGCATTTTTAGACTTCTAGACCAGAATAATACTCATTTCCCCCTTTTTCAATATGTTTCAATACATTCCACACACCTTTTATGTTAATTACAGTACTGATCCTCCAAGGAGAAGCAACCTATCCTGACATGACATTTAGCAATAGTCAGAAATGTGTGGAGTTTTGATGATGTGAATTGGCAGATTCTCACCAATATTGTTTCTGTTTGCAGTGCACACAGGGAGACTACATTTTTCACAATTTTGTGTAATTAAATTGATATCCTGTGATTATTTCTGGATAATAGTGTGTGAAAGGTAGTGATGTACTCTGCTTTGACTTGGTCCCCAAAATATCCTGCAGGATCCTTGGCTGGGGACCAAACCTCCATCGTTATGATTATAAGTAAAGGATTTTGAGATATCAAAGCCACACAGTAGAAGGATTCTAGAGTCCAGAATCACCAATAGATAAAAAATTCCCAGGAGAGATCCCTCACTAGCATCAGAAAAAAAAAAAAAAAATAAGAAATAATTTTTTGTTTGGTTAATCCACTGAAATTTGGAAGTTGTTCATTGTAGCAGCCAATGGCAAATACCTTTATTATTATAAGGCCAAATATAGTGATCTTGAAGATCAAATATATCAGAAGTACAGTAAGAGTGCAAGTTGATCTGTACAACTCCTCAACTAATTTTGATAATCTTATATACATTCATCTAATAAAGCTTCATTGAACAAAGATGGGTTATTTAAGTCAGATTGATGATTTCTCTAACAGTCTGAACACATGAACTATGGACAATCATAATCCTTTCTCAGACCTGAAACCAGGTTCTTCTTCTTTAATTTCCAACAGTAGCTTCTACTTGAGGTTATTTTATCTCCCATGAGACAATATGTTATCTTTGTCTTACACTACCATTCTTCCCAGTTGTCATCCTAGAGATTCAATTTCCAGCTACTTGTAAAAATAGAGATCATGATTACTGTAGGAAGAGTTATTTCTAACAAATAGTTTAAAGGTATACAGAAAATATTAATGATATGCTGAAAACAATAAAAAAATTAGAAAAGTATGCATTCTAGAGAAAGTGTGTGTGGAGGTAGCATACAAGAAAGTTATATAAAATACATTTTAAGCAAGCTAAAATATGTAATGCTTATAATAACTGATGAAGTTTAGAGAGATACCATTTGACTGAAAAGCCATGAATATTGTACATAGAATACTAGGACTAGGGATATTGGCTCTACAGTTAAAAAAATATCCTAGAACACTACTCGTTCTGTGTATAAATAAATAAATAAATAAATAAATAAATGTCATATAAATCATCCTTTTCTTTTTCACTTTTTAGAATTAGCCTGTAAGATAATACACAGAAGAATGTTATCAGAGTATACATGTTTTTAATCTGGATGATATAAAAGTGAAGATATAATCACAAAAGTTGGGAAGTAAAAGAGAGGAGTAGAAGTGAAGAGTAATAGTGTTAATATCTTCATATTTATATAGAGAAGATTTGAGTGATACTTTGGAAAATCAAGAGGTCACTGGCCATAAGGAAACATTGGTAAAAAATATTGGAAATGATGTAAGGGTTTTACAGATTCATCTCTCATAGCTAAGAGTTAATAAATAATGTTTGGAATTAATCTAAGGGATAGTGGCATATATATGCTATTTAACATTACTGAGATAACCAAGAGGAGAAAATAAACAGTTAACTTTGCATTTATTTCTGGAAAATAGAGGTTTCATTGCAGGGTCAGGGGGGTGGGAGGTTGACAATAAAACTTTGCTCTTTGTTATTGTTTTTGATACTTATTTTTTTAACTATATGCTTTATGGGTTTTTTAACCATAACTTTTTGGGCTGTTTGTTTGTTCTTTTTTTAATAAGACATAGACATGGCAAGAGAACAAGGAGAGAAAAAAGAAGAATTAAAAGAAAGTAGTGTTCATAGGAACGTACTGACCAGAATGTAGGCTGCCCAAGAAGACAAAACATGGCATATTTAGAGACCTCTAACAACTTCTGAGCATAGGTAAAAACACAGATAAACAGGTGGTGTGGCACAGATCTTCTCCCAGTCTTTCATGACATTTGAGTGAGCCCACTTGGTTAATGGGTGAATGAGAGAGCAGAAATTGTTTTTAACTCATTGAAATTTACCTTCTCTTATATATTTTGTTGTAAGAAGCTGGTTTTTAGAAAGGCAGTAGGCAAATATTCATAGGAGCCAAGAAGTCTCCTGGTAGGAAAGAGATTAAGACATTTTTGATATTTTGTGTTATTGCATTTTGTTTATCTGAAGGTTGAAGATAATCCAAGTGTTGTTTACTAACAGAGAAGTGTATTAGAAACACCAAGAGGAAACACAACATGCAAGAAAAAAAGAAATCTTCATATAGATGTTTTTGGCCAAGAATCTCATTCTTCTTTCAAAAGAATAAGTATTTTATTTTATAAACCCTTGTATAGGGACACCTGACTACCCAACAATTATTGACTGATAAGGTCTTTGTATCAGAAAACGAACATTTTGTCTGTGGTCATTTCTCTGCAGGGCTCTGCTACATTAAATAACTTGCAGGGAAGAGATCATAAATAGAAATGTCTCCTAGATATTCTGGAATTTTCCTTTTAAAATAAATCCTTATACTGGATCTCTTTCCCTCTGATGATCTTTAGGTTCTCACCTACACTCTATCATTTTGTTAATTCATCAACTTTTGCTGCATAGTCACTTCCTCTTAATACATGGAGATACATAGCAGAATACTCAACTCCCATTTTGAGTATGAAGAACCAAACTACATGTTTTTGTTATTTGCCAGACCTAAAATAAATTGGGCTACTTTCTTAATCTTCTTGCTGTCAACTTCTTTTCTGCTACCATTTTTACTTTAATTGACTACTTCATGCTGTTGCAGCTTGTTTGTTAAAGCTGACTCTTCCCAGAATTCCAAATGGAAAAATAGATACAGTTCTTCCATGCTCTTGGGTTTCTTAAACTTATCTAGGGATTCTATAATGTACTGCCCTAATCTGTAAGCCTTCTTTCCCATCATTTTACAGGCAATAAAAATTAAAATAAATAATGTTTGTATAGTAAGAAAATAGCTTTATGTATGCTATTCCTTCCCAATTCTATAAATTTTAGTTTACTTCTGCACTCTGAGTTTCAAAGTATCTCTTGATGATCTTAATGATTAAATTTAGAGTAATATCCTTGAAATTAAAACAACAAAAAAGTCAAATGTCCCGTTTTTGCATTTGAACGTTATAGTTTTTAAAACTTTTGAAAATGTAAACTATTTTTTTACTTCTTATTTTCACTGAGGTTTTTTTTTTGCATTCTTATGTCCCATTTTTTACACATAGTTAACAGAGAAAAATCATCATCATTTTAATTCACATTAAATAACAAGGAACAAAAGGTTGATATGCAATGCTCAATGTAATATAATCAATTTGGTCCAGAGATATTTGAAAGAGATGACAATAGGTATTTATTTAAAATATTATTAACTAAATTTGGCTTGTGCAAGTAGGAAAAGACATGTTATAGAAATTAACTAAAATATGGCTTAAAAATATTATGGAGTAACAATAAATTTGGGGGAAACAGTGGACAGTAGTTGTGATTAGCAGTGGAGTAACTGAATCCAAAAGATTTATATTAATTAGAAAGCTAAGATGTAGAATTTGAGACAAAAGAATTTATGTAATTATTAGTACATTATTATACAGAAAGAACAAATATTTTTAGTTTTACCAATATAAGTAAATAAAAATATGATTTTATTGCCTGTTATGGGTAAATACATTGAGTTCTCTATTCTTTAATCTTCCATGATTTTAGATTGAAAATAAATTATTTAGACTACAAGAAGTAACTTCATGGTTGTACAGATATCCAAAGTATAGTTTTGACATAATATTAAAACAGAAACTCAATTTTTTGGTTTTTGTTTTCCTTTCCAAATTTATTTCAAACATTCTAATTAAACAACAAAACATCTCATTTATTGCTAGTGAATATTATTTTAGCCACATTTTTTAACTAATAAAATTTATGTTTTAGAATAGTTTTAGGTTCACAGCTAAGTTGAGTAGGAAGTACAGAGAGTTCCTGTATGATTCCTGTATGTTACAGGCAACCCTCTCCCCATCCCAATACTGGCATCCCACACCACAGAGGTACATTTTTTTCAACTAATAAACTTACACTGACACATTATCATCACCTGAAGTCCACAATAGTTTGTATTATGGTTGACTTTTGAAGTTGCTCATTCTCTGGTTTTGATAAATGCATGACATGTATTCACCATTATAATATCACACGGAATTATTTCACTGCCCTAAAAATCTTCAGTGCTCTTCCTATTCATCTTTCTCATCCTTTTATCTCTGTCAACCACTGATATTTTTACTATTTTTATAATTTTGCCTTTTCCAGAATCTCATACAGTTAGAATTATATAGTATATAGTGTTGTAAAGTTGGCTTCTTCCATTTGATGGTATGCATCAAAAAGCCTCTGGCTTTTCATGACTTGATAGTTGGTTACTTTTTGAATTGAATAACATTCCATTGTCTAAATGTACCAAAGTTTATTTATCCATTTACCAACTGAAAGACATCTTGGTTGCTTCCAAATTTTAGAAATTATAAATAAGGTTACTACATATATTTGTGTGCAGGTTTCTGTGTGAATATAACTTTTCAATTCATTTGGGTAAATGCCAAGAAAAACAAATACTGGATTGTAAGATAAGAGCATGTTTAGTCTTGTGAGAAAATACTAAACTGCCTTCCAATGAATCCACTAAAAATAAATGAAGTTCCTCATGGTTCACATCTTTGTCAACATTTGGTGTTATCCATATTTTGCATTTTGATCACATTTATAATTGATTGAATTTTATTGTTGTTTTAATTATAGAATAATATAGTACTGCAGTGGCAGTGGGTAAAATCACTTTTAACCTTAGTTTAAAAGACAACATATTAAAATACCTATAACCACAATATTATTAATAGACATACACAATTTAAGAAAGGAAATTCTGACATCAAAAACATAAAATGTGTATATGGGGAGTAAAGCTGTAGTTTTTTATGTAATTGAATTTAGGTTGTTATCAGCTTAAAAGAAACTGTTATAACTATAAGAAGTTTCATGCAAGCCTTATGGTAACCTCAAAGAAAAAAAACTGTAAACACACACACACAAACAAAGATAAATATAAAAGAATCAAAGTATAACACTAGAAAGTCATCAAACCATATGGGAGAGAACAAGAGAGGAAAAGAGAAACAAGAGAAGAGAACTACAAAACAATAAGAAAACAATTAATAAATTTGCAACTATAAGTCCTTATCCATCAACAATTACTTTAAATATAAGTGGATTAAATTCAACAATCAAAAGACAATGCCTTACACTGATTTAAAAACAAAACAAACAAACAAGACCCAACTATATGCTATCTCACTTTAGATTTAAGGACACACAGAGGCTGAAAATGAAGGGATAGAGAAAGATTCCATGCAAATAGTAACCAAAAGAGAGCTAAGGTGGCTATACTTATTTCAGACAAAATAGACTTTAAATTAAAAACTGTCAAAAGACGGTAAGAAGGTCATTACATAATAATAAAAGGGTCAGTTCAATAGGAAAATATAATCACACATGCAGACACATACACACACAACACAGCAGAGCATCTAAATATGTGAACCAAACACTGACAGATCTGAAGAGAAAATAGGCAGCAGTATAATAATAGCAGGAAACTGCAAGATTCCACTTTCAATAATGAATAGATTATCCAGACAGAAAATCAATGAGTAAACAGTGGAAATGAACAACACAAAATATCAAATGGACATAATAGTTTTATTTAGAATATTATGCCCAATAGTAACAGAATACACATTTTTCTCAAGTTCACAAATAACATTTTCCAGAATAGATGATATACTAAGTCACGAAATAAGTCTTAACAAATTTAAGATTGAATTTATCTCAATATTTTTTCTAGTCACAATCACATGAAACTAGAAATCAATAATAACAACAATGAAAAAATCCCAAATTCATGGAAATTAAACAACATGTACTTGAACAACTATTGAGCCAAGAAAGAAATCAAAAGATAAATTAAAAGATATCTTGAGAGGAACAGAAATAATAATACAAAATACTAAAACTTAGGCATGCAGTAAAGGCAGTACTAAGAGGGAATTTTAAAGTAATAAACATCTACATTAAAAAGGAATGGGAAAAAAAGATGCTCAACATCACTAGTCATCAGAGAAATGCAAATGAAATCCATAATGCATTATCACCTCACACTTGTTAGATTAGTTTTATCAAAAAAAAAAAAGAAAAAAAAAAAGAAAACAAATGTTGGCAAGGATGTGGAAAAATGGGAACACTTGTACTCTGTTGGTGAGAGTGTAAATTAATGCAACCATTATGGAAAACAGTATGAAAGTTCTTTAAGGGATTAAAAATATAGAAACTACCATATAATTCAGCAATCCCACAACTGTGTGTGTGTGTGTGTGTGTGTGTGTGTGTATATATATATATATATATATATATATATATATATATCCAAAGGCACTGAAATCATGATCTCAAAGAGATATCTATACTATCATGTTCATTGTAGTATTATTTACAACAGCCATGACATGGAACCAAACTAAATGTCTATGGACAAATGAATGGATACAAAAAAAATGTTGTGTATACAAAGAAATATTATTCAGCCTTTAAAAAGAAAGGAATTCTAAAGATTCCACCAAAAAAACTATTAGAATAAATTAATTCAGTAAAATAGCCATATTAAAAGTTAATATTTAGAAATTGGTTGTATTTTTATACACCAATAGTGAACTATCGGAAAGACAAATTAAGAAAATAATTCCATTTACAATTTCTTCAAAAAGAATAAAATAGCTAAGCATAAATTTAACCAAGAAGGTAAAAGACCTATACTTGGAAAACTATAATACATTAAAGAAAAAAATTAAAGGAGATAAAGATATGTGGAAGGATATACCATGCTCATGAACAGAAACAATTAACATCAGCATGATACTGGCATAAAAACAGAAACAAAGATCAATGGAACAGAACAGAGAGCCCAGAAATAAACTCATACCTACATGGTCAATTAATCTATGACAAAGGAAGCAAGAATATACAATGGAGTGAAGACAGTCTCTTCAATAAATGATGCTGAGAAAACTGAACAGATACAAGCAAAATAATTAAACTGATGACTTTTTTACACAATATACAAGAATAAACTCAAAATAGATAAAAGACTTAAATGTAAGATCTGAAACCATAAAACTCCTAGAAGAAAACATAGGTAGTAAACTCTGATATCTTTTGCAGGTGAAGGATGCATTTATGGCATAGACTGTGGTGATGATTTCATAGATATTTATCTCCATACTCAACAAGTTATGTACATTACTTATGTATAGCTTTTTGTATGTGAATTATACCTCAGCAAAGTCATTTTAAAAAGGTGCTAGAATATCTGATTACTATTGAATATACAGTAGCAAAAAATCTTGGATGAGCATAGACAGTACAAACAAAGCAATCACCGTAATATTTGTAGAAAATAAAGCTAAGTGTATATGGTTGGGACTGAGACAGAACATAGTATAGACAATTTCCAAACCAGTTTCATCATGATAGACTGCAGTAAGCAGAATGAGGGTAGGTGCATATTCTTCTTACAGTTTTGAAGAACCGATGCAAATAAATTTCATAGCTGCCTATAGTTTCACAATATCTCTAATCAATTCTTATGATGCCAAAAATTATTTCATACTTTCCATGGCACATTCTTTCAGAATTTAGTGGAGTAAAAGTGCCCTGATTGCACTAACACCGTTGACCATTAGTTAGGTAAGCCGCAAGAATAAACCTCATTGCATGTGACATATCATATCATGAATGAGAGCTGAGCAGAGTCACTATGGGTCAGTTCACAAGTAGAAAATAATAGAAAAAAAATAGGTTAGACATCAGATGTTAGGGAAATGGGTTCTAAAAGGACTGAAGAATAAATATATAGTGAACCTCAGGACTATGCAAAATTCAAGAATCGGATAAAATTAATATCAAATTCTTATGTAATACTTATGATTGTACCAGGCACCATTATGTATGTTTTACAAATACATCATTTAAGCCTTACAACAACCCTATAAACTTGATACTTTTGATGTCTCTATTTACAGATGAGGCAACTTATGAAATTGAGGAAACCAGACAGGTCAAATAACCTGCTAAACATAGTACTGAAAGCCAGTGAAACAGCTAATTGGTTGTAGAGTCCATACTCTTTACCAAGTCAAATGTCTGATACCAACTGCAGCTCCATAGAAGAGGAGGTTCAACATTTCAAGTTGTGAAAATGGCATAGCAAAGGCATAGAGAACATAAAAACAAGAAACAAAAAAGTGTTTAAACTTGTGTAAAGCATAATTTTTATCAGCAGTCATTCCATAGACAACTCATATCTTGGGTCCAATCTATAGCCAGGGCCAAAGATATTGCAAAACTGACTAGGGATAAGTAGTAACAGCTTTAGATGCCATATGTTATCTATATTCTATACCTTAGTTTGTATTTCTCCTTTTAGCCAAATGGAAGTTTTGTGCCC
This sequence comes from Eidolon dupreanum, assembly GCA_028627145.1. NCBI lineage: Eukaryota > Metazoa > Chordata > Mammalia > Chiroptera > Pteropodidae > Eidolon > Eidolon dupreanum. The sequence continues at coordinate 57,689,513 of CM053510.1, read as the reverse complement.
TTAATACAGGATTTATCTTGCTTTATTGCCTTTGGGAATGAACTCAGCCTAATCGGTCTTTATCCAGTTCTGATAAATAAGATGAACTGAACTGGACAAAGAGAGAAGTGAATGGCTATGGAAACTCGATGTAGAAGACAACTAAAATATTCTTTAAAATATTCACGGATTTTTTTTTTTTTTTTGTATCTCAAAGAAACAACTGTTAATGAAGGTAAAAATTAATAAAATGTCAATTGATAGATTTAACTGGATAGGGTATTATACATATTTTGATAAACAGAGCCTGTTTCATCATTTAAAATTTTAAGAGAAGACTTAGAAATATAAATTCATTATTAAAAATAGCATTTTTACATCTTTATGCTAAGTGGTATGTTGAATATTATAAATCTCTACATTTAAAATTTAAAGACGAAGAAGTAAAATCATTACTTATTATTAATCAAAATATGTAAATTGCATATACATTCAAAATTGACTCCAAAGAAAAATCATCTATCTTCCTACTTTCAACATATTTATATTTTTCGTTCTGCTATATGTTACCCAAAATGAAATTAAATCAAACCAATCAAAAAGTTTTTCCTTTTCATAAGTTTAGTACACAACCTTTATACTTTCTAAGAATAAAAGTTGTAAAGGGACAAAAACAACTTCAAATATAAAATTTATTCTTGTTATGTTTTATGATACATAATGGTTCATTGTGAAATTTCAAAAAAGTATGAAGGACATTCAGAAGCTCATAGATTAAATGTAATTTGTTTCCATTCTTATCAATATTCATATTATTAAACAAATAATTTTTAAAAAGATTAAATAAAACTGGAAAAGTATAAACAGTTGATCTCTTTATTCTCTAGTTTACCCAGAAACTAGAAAGCCATATGAATTTTAATCCATTGTTTTGCATTTTAATATATGCCATTAGAATTAGTGTTCATTATGATGAATGGGTAGTATTCTCTTTCTATATTCATTCAAACAATTTAATGTTTAGTGGCTAAACAAAATCTCAAACACAATTTAAAATTAATTAAAATGATTCTAAAATATGATAGAAAAATATTTTCAATTTAGATGTATAATAATGTATGAATTAAATTGATGGCTCTGTGAAATAGAAAAGTTTCTATTTAAATAGACATTGAAGTACATAGGAAATGCTGTGGCTAAAACAAGCCATGTCATTTTTCTAAAATATAGCTTATTTTCAAATAAATTAGTAATGATTTTGAATTTTTTAAATATTTTTACTATCCTCACTATGCATTTTACATATTGTATTTGGATTAACAACCATTTCAGAAAAGATAATCCATATATTCACATTGTTGGAAGTGCATATTTTGGAGAAAGGGAAAGAAACAAGAAAGAAAATTGTAGCAGGCTAACTCTTAATATGACCTGCAATGATCAATTCCCTTCTGATATTGTAATCTCTTCCTTTGAATGTGAGCTGGCCTAGAAACTTGCTTGGAACCAATAGAATACAGCAGATGTAATAGGATGATACTTCTGTGATTAGATTAAAATAGATTGGAACTTAATTTGCTAGCAGGCTTGCTGGCTTTGATGCAACGAGTTACCATGTTGAGGAGACCTGTGTGGCAAGAAACTGAGGATGGCCTCCAGTCAATGGCCCTCAGTCCAACAACCCAGAAGGAAATGAACCCTTCCATTGACCACAAAAATGAGGTTGGAAGTGGGTTTTTCCCAGTAGAGGAGACCTCGTATAGTCTTGTGAGAGACTGTAAAGCAAAGAGCATAGGTCAGCCATGCTCAGACTATTGACTCGCAGAAGTGAGATAATACAGACGTGTTTTGTTAAGCCACTACATTTGTCGTAATTTGTTATGCAGTAATGGCTGATAAATACAAGGAGATTCGAATACTCGTTAGGTACACTAGACCCTACTTTACAGTCTTTCCTGAGGAAAAGAATCAATCATCTCTAATAAAACCTATGGAATATATGGCTCTATATTTTTTGATTCTATACCAGCAGAATTTATTTTCTAGCATTAATCAATATGTTGTTGTGTAACTTAAATATTTAGCAATTATTATTAAGATTGTTTTTACTTTATGTAAAATAATATATTAATCTTCCTTAAATTCTCATTATTTTTATTATTTTTATCAAATTTTGCTTTGATAAACTATAGTTTTCTAAATTTCTCTCTTATATACATACATATATACGTACACACATACATAAACAATTATATAATTTGTGTCTTTGCGTAATTTACTACAAAATTTTATCAATTTAATATGATTTAGTCTTAGAGTAATTAAAAATACAATAAAGGCCAAAAATAAAATATGAAAATAAGAGTGTTCATACAATAAAACAATTAAATAAATTGACAGTGGATTAATTATAGATTGAAAAACAATACTGGTTTCAGCACAGAACATAAGTTTACTACAAATTAAAATTTTTTCATCATAACTGGAAATGAACTACACAAAATATTCAATAAGAAAGACATAAATTCTAAGAACTAACAAGCTATTCTAACACATAAATATTCCACAGTTTAATTTCACTGCCTTTCTTATTTTTAAATCCAAAAGTTATTTTACAATGCTCATGTTTTAAAAAGTTTAATGAATTATTGTTCTTAACAGGAGAGCATCTATAAAAACTTTTAAACAAAAAAGTTGTATAGAAAATGCAGAGGATTTCATCCTAAATGGGGTCACTAAATTATCTGAAAAAATTGAGTCTTTCAATTTTGTAATATTAACAAAATGTAAAATATTTTTTATTCTTTGTCAATTTTATGTCTTAATGATATTTAATTTTAGGACATTTACAAAAATTTTTCAAAACTACATCAATTCAATACATGGTGCACTCAAAGTGATTAAGTCCGTAAAAAGGATGTTATAGAAGAAAGTAAGAAGAAAATTTAAAAGATAAGTCTGTCTGGAGTAATGGTATAAGGAAAGAGAAACCAGCAAAAATAATTAAAGGGAGACAAGCAAATGCTGGTGTACATATATCTCATTTGGAAGAAGGAAAAGAACAAAATGTTAGAAGCTCAATATTGAATATGACAGTTGAAAACATAGTCACTCACTTTTGATTTGAGATTAACTACAATCCTCAACAGAATAGTTTGATTAAATATGGGTTATCTTTCTTCAGCTGCTGAAACCCTTAAAAAGTCAGAAATTTCAGTCTGAATGAACCCAAAGTCAATTAAAAAAGAAAATGATTTGAACTACAGCAGCAGTGAACAAACAAAAGATACTGGGAAACATGGGCCCCAAATTGACCACTCTTTGAAGAAAACAGTTCAAAGTTATGCATTTTTTATTCATATGCTAATTAACTTTAAGGCTAAATTGTATAGAAACTTGATCAAGACGTTTAAATAATAAAATGTGTGTCAAATCTTGTATACTATAATTTTCTATCACATGTCTGGGTGACACATATCATAATGCATAAAATCATTATGCCTTTTTAAAATGTGTTTCTAAATATATGCCATATGCTATATTATATTACTCAAGAAATATAAACATATTTTGTAGAGGAAGTTTGAAATTTTAGATAAGATTTTAATACAATATTAATACTGAGATGGGCTAAAGTGTGCTCTAAATTGTAATAAGGTGGAGAAGTAGACAGAAAGATAATGTATAAATATTAATTTGGCTTTTTTCTGTAGTTTGCCTGTAGACAGAAAATGCCCTGGTGAGACTGATGCAAACATTTTACCTTCTTGGTAGTGAATCACTTTTTGGACTGCAACCACCTTGTTAGCGAGTCAGCATTCCATAATCTCATCAGCTCTGGGACACTGATATTATCTAGTTGCAGAGCGAGTAAGACCAGTCATAAATCCAGTGACCAAAGTCAGAACTAAAGGGGACCTTATTGTGGCACCAACCAAGCTTTTCTGAATGGATTCTGCTCAGTTTTACATTCCAAATTTCTTAAATATTTAATTCTAGTGGGAGAATTTAGAAAAGATCAAAGAAGAGACATGCATTTTAATCTGGTACTAACAGCATAAGTAGGATTTTGCCAGTAAGAGGAGAGCATGTGCAAAAGGACAATCGAGAGAATACAAGAAATTTTGTGTAAAGAGGCTTTTTGAACATCCTAGAGTTTTTTTTTTTTTTCTTTTAGAATTTTTTGTTTAGCTTTCCAAAGAAAGGTATAAAATATGAATTGATAGACTGGAATGAAGAGATGGTTCACAAAGGGACTTGTTGGAAGCTAAGAAAATCGAATGTCTTCACTAAAGCATATACTATAATAATTGTAATAAATGAAAGATTGGATTTGAGAACTATTACTGAATCAATGTGTATAGATACTGCATGTCATAACTAATGGATAGGAAGAATTCAAGAATATTTCAAATATTTTATGCTTTAAAGAGTGTAGAATGACAAAGATATGAAATACAAATCAGTTGGGGTAGAAGAATGAGGAAAAAATAATTTCTTTTGACATATTATATTTGACGTTGTTGTGATATACATCATTAGAGATGTCTAATAGGAAGTCAGAAACCTGTTTGTAAAACTTAAAAATAAAATTTTGGTTAGTAAAAATTATTTAAGATTTATCAATATATAGCTTAGGAATTCTCAACACTGGCCTTATATTAAAATCTTTTGGGAGCTTGATTTATTTTATTTATTTTTTTATTAAGTTTATTGGGATAACGGTTAATACAATTATATAATTTTCCGATGTACATTACAATTTGATATCTGTATATTCTACTGTGTGTTTACCACCGAAAATCCAGTATCCTTCAGCTACCATATATTTGATTCCCTTTATCCACTTCACTCTCCTCCTATACCCCTATATTTGACCCCGTCTACATTGGAAGGTGGTGAACACTTGAGACAAATTAATTTAGGATCTTCTTAGAATTAGTCCTGTAACGTGTACTTTCTAAAAGTTCTCAATTGTAGCCAGCACTGAGAACCACTGATAAGAGATAGTGGACATTATATAAACAGATTAATTGAGGGATAGTGCTTTCTCGGGTTGTTAATTGGTGAGTCAGTGTGGCATTGAGGAAAGACTTGTGAATATCTATTCAGAAAAGCTTTTGAGGATTAGGTGTAGAACATATAGCAGCGTCAGAGGGAGAAAGCCAACTCAGGTGTGTATATCAATAGCTAAGCTATTTACATCACAAATTTATTTTGAGAATCAAATACTTAAAATTATTTTCAAAAATATATATACATATATTCAAATATAATGTTAAATGAATATATTGTTTAAGTATTTTCAAGTAAGTATATATATGTACACACATTTTAAACATATTTGCTATATATGTATACATATTAAACAGTGAAATGATTTATACATATTAGTTAAAGTATTACATGAATTTGTTTTTAGAAATATGTTAATGTGTGATGTTTCTATCTACTTTCAATATACAGATATCAATTGACTGCAAATTTTCAATGTAAACTTAGTCACTGCAAAGAAAACTTCAGAGGAAGTATTACGCAAGCGAAACTAAAAGAAGGGAACAAAGAGAAAAAATAATATTGATTAAAGACTGAGCTAAGTATGATGAAAAACATAGCATAACCATAAAAATACAGCATCAGGTGACAGAGAGACAAGTTTATCATAATGTGAAACAGTTATAGAAAACTTTCAGCAAATGCCAAGACATGAAGGTGCAAAGATGAGATCATGGAAGTGCTGTTATGATAAAGTACCCACATACAAAGTCAGAATCTAGGAGTGATTGTTACAAAATTTTGAAGGTAATCATCATTACTAGAAAATGGTGAGCCAACCATTATTTTAATGAATCCACAACTTCCCACTAAAGACTTAATTTTTAATTTTTGCTTCTCTCTTGGTTGCTTTGACGTTGTGTCTTCATGGACCTTTATAAGAGTAATCAGTGCAGTGGAAAAAACTGTGATATGGAATTTGACTAACTTGGATTTGTCTTATGACCATGGAGACTGAGGATCAGTTTCCTTACCTGTAGAATATGATACTATTATGTCACTTGGTTTTTGCAAAATTTAAAAAAAAAAATGTATGTAAAATTTCTATCTCACTCAGTCCCTATGACACAGTGGGGATTTAATTCATTCAATAAACATGCAGTAAGTGTCTACTGTGTCTTAAGTATAGTGATAGGCATTGCAGATACCATGGCAGAGAAGGTTTTTCCCAGAATTGCAGGAATTTATAACATTTCTGTAACATGAGACAATTGAACAAGTAGTAATTATAGAGTAGTTAATGTCATGATAAAAGGAGTACAAGATACTAAAGAAGTATATAATAATTATTACTAACACACAGCATGGCTTTCCAGGCACTGTTTTAAGCACATTTTGTGCCTTAATTAGTATAATCCTCAGGCAAACCCAATGAAATAGGTAGCCATCCCCATTTACAAATGGGAGAATGAAGTATAGGATGTTAAACAACTTGCCCAAGCAACAACTTCTAACTTGCAGAATTGAGGTTTAGAGTACAGACCCTTTCCATTGATGGAATGGCTAATTTAGACATAGAAAGGAGCTTCCTGCAGAAGTGAAACCTGAAAGATAGGTAGTATCTAGCCAGTCAAAAATGTGGAAGTATGATAAAGACAGAAAATACATGAAAGTAAACTTGACTTTATTTCTAACAAAATTAAAATACACTTGTAATTCCAAACTCAGGATATGTAGATTGCTTATATCATTTGATTGGTTTTAGAAAATATATTTTGGAAGCAGATGGATATTTTATGGAGGTATGAACTATCACTGTGAGTTATTATTGTGTTACTTTTTATTGCAGTTTAAGGATGTTATTTATTATAATTCTATAAATATTTTAGTAATATTACTATAAATATAAAATGCACTTTTTCTTGTTGTGTTTCCAAAACATATTTCTAAAAGCTATGTAAAATGAGACTGGGAACTCCTTGTGATTTTAGTATGTCTCATCTTGAGATTATATATAACTATTATTTTGAACACAGATCAAATGATAGCTCTTTCTGAGATGCCAACAATGCCTGACTCATGGAAACTTAGAGCAACAAATTAGATCTTAATCTTTTACTTATTTCAATTCTGCCATGTTTTATACTTCTAAAAATGTTTTAAAATGTTCAACAGTAAACTTAATTGGGATATAATTTTAATGATTAAAAATCTTTAAACCCTTGATTTTCCTTCTATATTTTAATTTTAAATTAAAAATTTAAGCATGTTTCCAAGACTCAGCTTATATATTGTGGATCTTTTTCAGATTTATATCTGTAATTTGAACTTTCTTTTTTATTCACAATTCAATTTTTGGCACTTTCTATTGGCAAAGAGCTGAAGTGAGCATTATTTGGGCTGATGCAGATAAGATACATACTCTTAAATATTATACTCTCAATTATTATACAAAGTGATAATAAAAGAACTTTTAAACTTTTCTATTTTGGAAAATAAACCATTTAGAGAGCAAGAGTTAGAAAATGAAATAAGTTAAAGGCTTATTGCTTTTTCATTCTCTCAACTGTAACAAAGTCAATACATAAAGGAATTTGGATGGGTAGACTTAAGAATACAAATGAACAATCACATTAGAAAGAGGAGAAATACTATTTTGATTGAAATAGGGACAAGGAAGAGCATAAGTATGAAAATACAGATAGATGTTTGAATGTTGAGTCCTCATTGAGGCCTCCATCATTCTAATTTCCTCAGGGTGGGGTCCAGAGGTGAGCAGGGAGGAAGCTTGGAGGAAGAATTTGGAAAAGTTTGTGTGGATAATACAAACTGAAAAGGAATAAATAAGTTAATAGCTAATTAGTAACTAATTTTAAACTTTATAAACCTCATTTTAATAGTAGATATTAATGCTAAAAAAAGAATAAATATGAAAATAAGCAAAAATAATTTTGTATTTCACATGCCTCTTTAATCTATTTGTCCAAGTGATCACAAATACATGGCAGTCAGTGACATTTACAAAGTTATTCTTAAAAAAACCAACAAAGTATTTATATGAAATGGTTTCTGGCAATAAATATTCAATTCAGCCTCTCTAAAATCTCCAAGAAAATAACCATGATAAGACAGGGAAAGATGAAAACTCACACTTTAATTAAGTAAGATTAATTTACAACCTGGAAGGTGGAAAAAATGTGGCTGGAAAGAAGGTAAGCATACATTTGCAATGATTGTATAGGTTACATTGGGTAATCATTCATCACATAGACCAGTAATTATGGCTGTTTGAGGCAGCTAGTGTTCACAGTGTGAGAATTTTCTTGGAAATGCGGGGAGAAAACTTAAGGATGATTCATTAAATTCTCTGATAGGATTTTAAGTCCTCATAAACAATGTTCATAGTCCAGATAGAGATAGGATGGGCTTTAGTTTATGTTGGGCATTGTAGTGTGTCATACATTTCACTGATTTAGATAATGGGGACAGAAGAAGTTCCTAAGTTTAGTAAGGACTACAGAACGAATGCATGGATGTTTCTTAGACATTAGAAAGTGAACTAACAGTTATGCATACTATTTTTTGTCATTGTGTATCTGAGAAAAAATTTAACATGCATACTGAGCATGCCTAAAGGCAATCCAACCTCTTTATCTATTTATCTACAACTGGATACAGATAGAGCATTCCTCATAAAAAAGTCAAAGAAATAAAATTAATAATAAAATTATTATTAAAAATATCTCAACATAAACAGTGTGTGTGGAACATTATCTTTAAGACTCAAGGGGTAAACATATTTTGGAAATTTATAACAGAAATCAAAAGGAAGTTTTAGAAATCTTCCATTTGCCATCCTCAGTATAATGCAAAAATGCATGTGCTTTTAAAATGTAAGCAAAAGCCATGCGAACAAAACAGACTGAGGGGAACTCAAAGTACAATGAGATACAAAGCCATCAGTATAAGTTAAATGAAAAGGAAGAGTTGAAACATTTTAAGGAAATAAAAAGAAACATTCAAATATATATTAGTGTATATTTTAATATTTAAGAACAGAATGAACTCTAATAAGTATTATATTGAAAGATGGGAGAGTGTCCAATATTGAAGAACAAATACAGTATTTTATTTTATTTCATTTTATTACTGTTTTTTCTTGGTCATTCTTTTTTAAAATTTATTTATTTTAATTAGTTTCAAGTATACAGTACACTGGTTAGACATCCATACGATTCACAAAATGATATCCCCAATTGCTCCCTCCTTCCCTTGACCCTCCACATAGCCAACATATTAATGCTAACTGCATTGCCTATGTCATGCTCCTCATCCCTGTGACCATCCATCAGCTACTAATTTGTATTTCTTTAACCCTTTACTCCACTCTCCCAACACCCTCAAACCCCTTTCCCTCTGTCCATCACCAAATTGTTCACTATATTTCTGAGTCTATTTTTGATTAGTTTGTTCTTTTTATTCCTTAGATTCCTCATAGAAATAAAACCATATACTGTTTATCTTTGTCTGACTTAAATATCTTCTAGGGCCATTAAAACAATATCCTTTTTCAGCCCTTTCCTTTTCATATGTAGGGGACTTGTTTTCTTATCTTTTCAGCCACTCTGTCTTTTGGTTGGAGCACTTAATTCTTTTCCATTTAAGATACTTATTGATAGGAATGTAGTTGTTATCATTCTTTATTCCCGTTTTTGATATGTTGGGTTTTTTTTTTCCTTAAAGAAGACTCTCCAACATTTCCTATAATACTGGCTTGGTGGTGATAAATTCCTTTAGCTTATTTTTGTCTGGGAAGCTCTGTATTTGTCTTTCAACTCTAAATGGTAGCTTTGTTGGATAAAGTGTTCTTGATTGTAGATCCTGGGTCTTCATCCTGTCGAATATTTTTTGACAAGTCTTTCTGTCCTGCATAGTTTCTTTTGAGAAATCACCTGACAGTCTTATGGGTATTCCATTGTAGGTAACTATCTGCTTTTCTCCTGTTGCTTTTAAGATTTTTTTCCTTTGCATTTAACTTTTGGCATTTGAATTATGATGCGTCTTGGTGTGGCCTCTTTGGATCCCTGGTTTTTGGAATTCTCTGAGCTTCCTGGGCTTTATGTCCATTTTCTTCATAAGGTTAGGGAAGTTTTCCATCATTGTTTATTCAAACAGCTGTTCAACTTCTTGATTTTTTTCAGTTATGCCAATCAAATGGACATTTAGACCCTTAATAGTGTCCCATGTGCTCCTTAAATTATTTTTATAGTCTTGGCATCTTATCTCTTGTCATTTTGATTGAGTGTCCTTGGCTTTCCTGTCCTCTAGATAGAGCATTTGATCCACTTCTTTATTTACTTTGTTTACTTTATTCCTTTGTTTATTTACTTTGTTAATATACTTCTTGTCTCAGATAATGTGTTCATTTCAGACTGGTTTCCTTTTATAATTTCCATTTCCATTTTTTAATCTCTTTATTGAAGTTCTCACAAAATTTATCTGCACTTCCTAAAAGTTCATTAAGCATCTTTATAACTAGTGTTTTGAACTCTGCATCTGTTATATTACTTGACTCCATTATATCTAGATCTCTAGTCTGTTCTCTCATATGGTTTCTGCTTCTTTGTCTTCCCATGTTGGCTATCTTTCCGTGTCTGTTTCCATGTACTAAGCAAAGCTCCTAAGTCTCCCTGTCTTATTAGTATAGATTTGTGAAGTAGGTGTTGAGTGGCACAGTCCTGAGAGAGGTTCAGCTGCAGGCCAAATTTAACCCAATCCTCTACCCCTTAGGGGCCCCTTGTTAAGATTCAGCAAGCAATCTACAAGTACTGTGCTTATAGTTGCCTCAAAAGGCCACACCAGAAACTGAGGCCAGCTGGCTCCACTATGAGTCTAGGTGCTGCTCGGTGAGGAACACCTGACTCGCTGAGGATATACCTGGATTTGGCTTGGGTGGAACCACAAGTTGGAGGAGGCGGGGTTTCAGGGAATCCTCTGGGAGGAGCAACTTCTGTTATCCAGTTTGATGAGTCTGGGCTGTGTCCATGCACTGGGAGGGGTGAGGGCTCAACAGGGAATAATGGATACCTCTAGTACTTTTGCACACAGCGAGTCTCACCTAGGCCCTCACTCTGACAATGTCTACCTGTAAGCCCCTGATGCCCCCTGCATGCAGTCTAATCGACACTGATGCTTAGAGTGAGCAGGGCCATCACCATGAAAATCCGCTTGCGGAAGTTGCCTCTTTAAGAGGCTTCTGCTGCTGCCGCAGCCTCGGTCTTACTCAGCCCCAAGGATTGGGAAGCCCTATGTCCTCGCCCCGTCTTACCTTCTTCTGTTGCAGAGTGATTTCTTGGATTTCTCCCTAGTTGTATGGCTTGTTCATCTAGATCTCAGCAGATTTTTTCTTGCTGTTTGCTCCTTGTTTCCATCATAACTTTGATTTGGTCACCAGAGGGATAAGCAGAGCCTATATCATCTACACCACTTTTTTCCTCCTCCAAATACAGTATTTTAAATGAGAAAAGAGTTCATGGTAAATATGGAAGTAATAAGATAGAGATAAACACTAAGAATTAAAGAACTGGGCAAGAAAAAACACTGACAGTGAACATTTCCTTTTAATATAGGAAATATTAAATAGATAATTATTTAAATTTTAAAAAACTAAGAAAATATTATAATACAAAACAGAAAAAAATGAACTGATCATTTTGATTACATGCTGTCATAGATATTGCTTAGAATAGCCAATTTACAGTGATTATAAAATTCAGAACAAATTATTTTTTTCTTACTATTGTTTTTAAATTATTTATAACAATGCATTTTATGTTGCCTTCTCCCAAAGTGTATCATTCATACCACCCTTACTCTTGGAATGTTACTAAAAAATGAAACTTTTAGTGAGACAAAAATGTAAAATCTGTTAAAGGACATAAAAATACCTGAATGTATAGGAATAGATATTTTATTCATAGTCAAGATGAATTAATATTACATATAATTATATATAATTTAGATTATATATAATTTACATATGATATAAATTTATATATTTATATAACATATAAATATTTCATATTATAAAAATATCAATTAACCTTAAATGAATATTTAAATTCAGTGCAACTTTAAGGGAAATTTGGGGCAAATATTGGAGAAAATTGATGTACTTATCCTAAAATTACAAGAAAGAATAAAGTTCCATGAATATCTAAGTTAATGTTTAAAAAGAATAAAGTTAGGATGGGCTTGTAGGGCTCACTGTGTAAATAAAAAGATATGCAACAAAGATATGCAAAAAAGAATGATTTTTAAAAATTTAAAAGAGTAATATTAGAGGGATCAATGACATCAAATATGTAGAACTAACTTAATAGCGCAGATGAGAAGAAAACTGTACAAAGATCAGACATTCATCATAAAGTGGTATCACAAATTAGTGATTAAATAAAAAAATTATTTAGAAGACATTACTCATAAAACTAACTCTCTAGGAGATCCTAATCTACACAATGTAAAATGGAAAACTGCAAATGAATTAAAATCCTATGTAAAGGGAAAATTATAAAGAAAAGAGTGAAATGTAGGAAAATATTTTTTAAAGAACATCTAACAAAATATTTGAGGATCTTAAACATGGCTCTGCCTTTATTCCAAAATATTCCAAATTAAATATTGAGCAAAACTCTGTAAATGTAAATTTTATCATATTGAAATAGTAAGCTAACTACAACTGTTATGGTCACTGCTATCCACATTGTCACCTGAAAGTTGTGACTTTTGAGGTGAAGTGAGTTAGTGACCAATCTCCTGTAGTAACAATTTTTTAAATGATTTTTAAACAAATGTTACGACATATTTACCATAGGTTAGTATTTGCTTTGTTCAGGGGAAAAACATTCCATATTCCAGTCCAGCTTTTTTACATGAATCCAAGTTTACATGATTTTAATTTTCACATCAAATCTATAGGTTAGTAATAGTAAAACTATATAAATACACTTTGGTCAAGGTTTTAAAATACTTGAGTATATGATTGACTTTAAATGCTAATAACATAAAGAAACAACCATCTTTTCTGTTGTTTTTCAAGGGACCAAGAAGTTATAGTCACAATACATAGAGAATTAGACACGTTATTCTTTTTTAATGCTCACCTTGACCTATAAATATATTTAAATCTACTTTCCAATTCTGACATGTGTTCATACTGAATACCTTAAAAACAGAACATCAATGAAATGTTTGATGGATAGATTTAAAATGAAACGATGGCATCTTTTCAGAAAAGATGAATATCTAGGACTATATCAACCATTTCCAAAGCTGAAATGTGCTCATTTGTCCCCAATTCACTCATATGTAACAGCTGTTTATAAAGTGAGCACACTTCAAAAAAATTGTGATTATGCTCAAAGGCAGAATATGATACTCCCCAAATGTATATGCTGAATACAGAAATCACTAATAGAGAGTCCAAGGAATATTTAGTACACTTTTTCTATTAAGCCACAAAGTTTCTCCAACCCTTCTTTCAACAGCTGCAACTAAATGTTATAATTTGTAGGAAAATTACAGACTTGGTTAAAGAACTTAGTAAAGAGAGCAGTAAAATTGCATTACGTTCATCACAATATTACATTTTTGATACAGTATAGTTTTACTTTTATTTAACTGCATTTTAGTGGGCAGAAGAATCATTTTAATGTTCAGAAAAAAATCAATACAACAACTTTTAAGAACTTCTATTTAAAGTATGTAGCTACAAATAAGACCAGATTCTGAATAGAGGGAATATAAAATTATTTCCTTGATTACTATGTCTTTAAATATTCAGATTTATGTACAGGATAAGAATTTATTGGTAATATCACAAATAAGTTTACATTTTTCATTTTAGATGCCATAGGTACTTTTAGTCAATTATTATAAATCATGCAAAGTAATCTATAATATATTAAATGCTATTATTTTTTTATCTTTGTCTATCAAGGATTGATTCTCTTTCAGATACTCTATGCTCATTATTTAATGCACTAGCTTGGAATACAGACTTTTCTTTAAAGCGTAACGAGTTTAATTCTTCACTGAAAGCCAGATTTCTCATTCATTCTTCAATTGCATTTTCTAGTTGGAATTTCTGTCAATACACCTACAGTCCCCATGTCCAAATCATTGTTTTACCAATGAAGTAGCAAGTAATAAATATGTGAAAATTACAAGTTTTAGGTAGCAGCAAAAGGGTGGGCAAATTCATCACTACCAAGTTTCGAAAAGTTCATAAGGAAGAGTCTACTTCAAATATTTACGCTCCACTGATCATAATACTAGTAGAGGCTAGTAAGAATTGACCTACACTTGTGACAACCTGGTGAGCTATTGTTTCCTCCAGAGCACATCAGTATAATGTTTATTTATGTATTTAAAGAACTGACAATGTTTCTTTTGAAATTTTGACTAATTTTTGAAGTATTTTGCAAATGTAAAAAAAATAAATGGAAAAAATCTTCACTTAGTTTTTCTATTGTTTCTTCTTTATTTTCTCATTGAACATAATACAAACTTTTATCACTTTACAGTCTCACTAGCAGAGTGTGAGAATTCCAGTTTCCCATTTTTAGGATTCACTGTTCTAGATTGTCAGGTATCTAATATCTGAAAACCATTGGAGTATATATTTTATACAGTTTTTTAACTGTTTAAGGTAGAAGTGTAAGTCTGGTCAGTTATTACATTTTGAACAGAAATAGAAATCTTTAACTTCTCACACTTCCTTGTAAATATTTTAAACTTCACAAATATTATCTAATTTCCCCATTTACACTTTAAGCTTTATAAAAACAATTCTTTACTCTTAGTGTTCCTTATGTTTGTTTACTAAAATATTTTTAATGTTCAAAAAGAATAAATATGTTTTCCTGAAAAGAATGAAAAGGAGAATAGGATATCTGAAGACATAATATAAAAAAAAAAATACTTCTCAAAAATTCATGAGATAGTTTCTTTCTACTATACATGTGTGTATATATATATATATATATATATATATATATATATATATGTATGTACATATAACTATAAATTTATTTAGTAAGTAATTCTCATTGCTTTACATTAAAAGTTTCATTTTTTGTGTGAATTTTTGAATAATCTGGTTCTTCATTACATCTTTTATTTGGGATACAACTATACTATGTTTTTAAGCTCTAGTCCTGCATATCTGACTGCTTGATGAATATTTCCATGTTGATGTACTAACACCACTCCACACAGAACAAAACTAAATTCATAATTTTTTTTCTTTTAAGTAACCCCCTCCTAATTTCCTTGCTTCTAGTAATACTATATCATTTTAACAATTTAAGACAACATTGAGTCCATATAGCTCACTAATAAACTTCCTTAATTGTCCTCACATCTCCAAAACATTTGTTTAAGTCATTTCATTACCAGTTCTCATGAAAACCTTCATTAATACTTCTTTTCTAAGACACAATCCCACTTTAAATATACACACATATATATTTAATTGCTTTCTTCTTTACTAGCCCATAAGCTCATTTAAGATATAGACTGTATCTTATTCATTGCTTTATCTGAATGCAGTAACCAGCAAATAATTGGTATAGAAAAAAAAAATTACTGAAGAGTTGAATTTATAATACCATTTGATGCTTTTTTTTGTAACACCTCCTGAATTAAATCTTTTTTTCCCCTTCATCTACCATGTGATGGTAATATTACTTAAAAATATGCTCACTTTCTCATATATTCTTCTAGTTTAATTTTAATGAATGTTTCAATAATATTAATGCTCTTGTCATATCTGCCATATTAATCTTATTACTTAAAAAGTTTCAAATGTTTTTGAAACCTAGAAATAAAGTCACCATTAATTTAATTTGTATCCCCAAAGTCCATAACCTAGTTTTCTTCTGACTTCTCAATAATACCTAGTGAAGAAAAATAAAATTTCTTCTTTCTCCACAGTTCAGTTAACTTTATATCTTTAATTCAGTTTGGTTAATTTTATATCTTTAATATCTCTCAAATTTGATGGTTTCCCCTCATCTTTGCCATCTGCTCTTCCTTGATTACTCCAAACACTCGCTAAGTGTTACCTCATGTTCACTAGAATGCATTTTCTTAATGCCCCTAATGGATCTGAAAAATAAACACAGAGTTATTTTCCCTGTTAAAAATACCCTTTAGTAATTCACCATTGTCCTTGGGGTAAGCCTGTACTTTACAACTTGACTTATAAGACTTATTATCATCTAGTCTCTATATACTTCTCTAGCTACATTTTCCAACAGCCCCTGTCTTGGATATACTACCTCAGATGACACAAGACTTCTTACACTTCTTACAATATGTTATGTTCTCACTCAGTTCCTAGATTTGCAGATACAATCCCACTGCCTATACTCCCATTGAGCCTTTTTATGGTTTTCAAACTCAAGTATGGGCATCCCTGTATATTTAGATAAAGGTTTCAAGGAGTATGTAATACTGGCACAGATAGCTTCCAGGAAATCAGTTTTCAGAACCTCAGCTTACAGGTACACTTTTTACTAAATTTGGTCCAAATGACAACATATCTATCACAGAGATATAGATTTTCCTTAATCTAGTACCAATTCACTATTAACTTTCTCTTACATTCACCTTTTCTTATTTTTCTTTATAAAAAAAGTGCATTACCTCTGATTATCTTGAGACTTTCTATAGCATACAAACTCATGTGAACTCTGAGTGTAAGCTGATTGATCACTAAAAATGATTTTTAGTTATAGATTTCTGATTTTTAACCCATAACACTGAAGGATTTCAAAGAATTAAGTTGTATTGATACTTTAAAACTCCTTTTTTTCTCATCTACATATTTATGTAAATAATTTTTCTCAGCACTCAAATTTATGAAAAAATAAGGAATTAATAATGAAACTTGTTTTTTTCTTAAAATAGTACTATTTCTTAATAATAATATTTTAATAATAATAATATTCAGTATCCCTAGATACTGAAACTAGCTAAACAAAGCCTCATCCATCTCCTTAAGAGATTCATTGCAAATAATATTTTATTAATAATTTTCAAAATTTCAACACATTTATATATTTTTGATAAGTTATGTACTAATATCATTGTAATGATTATTCAATTCCTAAATATTAACATTTAGAGTCTAATGATCACAAAAATTTAAATCAACAGTTCCTGAGAACTATGATAAAAGACTCACGAATAAAATATATTGCATTAATCTAAGTGAAATTTTCAGTTCTAGGAGAAAAATAAATTATTTATAATTTCTGATTATTAAAAGATAACCCTGATCATTTATCTTTTTAAAAATAGATAATGGTGATTATCAATAATGTATCTTCATTCTATTGACTATATTTACCAAGATTATATTACAATTTCATTTAATAATAGTATTTACAGTCTCTGAAAATTATTATAGCTCTTGAAGCTATTTAAACTTATAATAAAAATCATATTCCAATTTAACATAGTCAAAGAAGTATAAAATTTTACAAAATTCCTTAATTTTTATCTCCTCCACAAAACAATAAGACTATTAAGAACAGGGGCAATGTATTTCTCTTCCTCTAACTTTTTTACCCTAATATAGCTGTTCCTTTTTTTACACATACTGATCTTCTGCCTATTTTTTGAGACACATAAAATCCTACTTCTCTTTTGAACTGCCTTTGATCACCTGAGGCAACATAACTTCCTTCTTTAAATACTATTTGTGTTACTCAGGCACAATATAATATGTATTTTGTCTCACCAGAGATGCATTTTTCATGACCTATATACATGAGCACTCATTCATTCTCTCCAACTATTTATAGTATCCTCTAATCTCAAATAACTTTGAAAATCTACAGAAATTTTATTATATTGTTTAGAATTAAAGTTTTTAGAGCAAGGACCTTGCCTGTCTTCTTTTTCATTTTATCAAATTACCTATCATGCTGCTTGAAACATAAAAGATAGTCAAACATTTGTCGAATATATAAAATGACTACTTTTATTAAAATATTTAAATTAAAATGTCTAGCAATACTCCTTGAGAATATGCCCTAAAACTTAGTTCTATCAACTTTACAATAATAACAATAAGCAACTGAGAGATGATATTGCCATACATTAATAATTAGGGGTATCCAATCATTCCTTGATGTGGTTTATTACCATGGCAGCTTTTTTTTCCTCAGTCGGTATTAAAAACAAACAAACAAAAAACTTAGACCTTCATTTTCAAATACTAAAAGAGCAAATACTTGGAAAGACAGCATAAGAGAATGTAAGTGCCAGAGAAGTCTACACTTTTTGAGATGAACTGTTCTGTCACAATATTCAATTAAAGCTGTCATTTTGTCTCCTGAATTTTTTGCTTAGAAACATGGCAGAAAGATTTCAATTTAGCACTAGAGATTGATTTAGCTAGTTCTGCACTTAAGGGAATAAGTTATTCTCTTAATAACTCTCTACAAGATATCCTTAATATTTCAAATGTGCTTTGTTTTTGAATATTTAACATTAATTCATATTCCCAAAATTATACTTAAAGGTAATAGATTGGCAAAATATATTTTTGTTCGGTTTTCATCAGGATAAACCAGCTAAAACCATCTCTTGGCTCTTCTGAGGAACACCTATTCTGTAGGTGGCTCGATGCTCCTTTAAAGGGTATCCCAGTTGGCTTCTTTTTTTATATTTACTCTTTGTTTTTAATTTTAGAAAAGTTTGCATCCAATTTAACAGAATTGTTATATTTCAAGAATTTTGAAATAAAAGATTTTCAGAAACTATCTGAATTAAAAAAAATGATTAAGAAGAAAAGTTAGCAATGGGAAAGTTTAATAAAAATCGTCTTTAGAAACTATGGAACCGACTTTCTGCATTCACTGGACTTCTAAAACAAAAGACTCCATGTTGACTGAGTCTCAGTTTGTCATGGTAACTGCTCTAGCTATGAACAATGGGCAGACCAAAACCATACTTTGAGAATTAAAAAAAAAATGCTAGTCCTGAAATGAGGCTAAAAGGCAAATAGAGAAAACATATATGTAACAAAGCAAAGCAATATGATGCCTAAAATAAATAATCATAATGTCCTCTAGTGGCTTGAAATAATGAATTCATTGGATAATATTTCAGTTTTTTTAATGTTTTCTTGCTACTGATAATTTTAAAGAGGAAAATTTAATGTTTCCCCACCCCCATACTCTCCTCTGTGGCTGCTTTTCTTGGTAAATACAGGAATCTACAAAGATCTGTCAGAAAAGAGAGGAAGGTTAAATCGACTTTGATATTAAATCCAGAGGTCTTTTTATCTGTGTTCTTGAGCTCTTGTTGTACAACACTGTTGACTGTGCTTCCATCTTGAAATTCCTCCCTTGATTTCAGCAACATTAATCTCTCCTAATTATTTCCCAAATTCAAGTCCGATCTCCTCCTCCTCCTCCTCCTCCTTCTCTTTTTCTCCTTCTCCTCCTCTTCCTCCTCCTCCTCCTCTTCTTCTTCTTCTTCTTCTTCTTCTTCTTCTTCTTCTTCTTCTTCTTCTTCTTCTTCTTCTTCTTTCTTTTCTTTTTTTGGGACTCTTTACTTCTTATGCTTTCCATTAAACCCTGTATATTTTCCAGGAAAATAAAATCTTTATCACTCACATATTCTCCTCTCCTGGATTACCATCATTTTAGTTGCCTACTGAATATGGAAATTTTATATACTATTTTGGTTATTCTAATATCTAAAGTTCTTTGGGATTGGAAATTAAAACTTTTGAAACTTGTTTCTACAAACCTTTGTTTTTTTGAGAACCAGGTGATCTTTGATTTGAGGTCATATTTTGTTGATGTCTATTTGTGAAAATATTTGAGGCCAAATTTGGAGTTACTTTTCTACTTTCCATTTCCTTCTTCCTGAGCCAAAGAACACTATTAACCTTGAATCATTTGAGCATTTTCCAGATTACTAGCTTACCCTGAATGTCTCAGGTTCAGCAAATTCACCTATCACTTGCCAAGATTTAGATTCAGTGCACTGTATTCGCCCTTAAAAACCAATCAAAGAAACAAAATGGCATTGCCTTTGTTTAATGCTTACTACTGTCTCCTATGAAATCAACTTTATATTTGTTTGTTTGATTGTTGGTAGAGAAAGGGGAGGATGGATTTTTTGTTTTATTTATGCTTTATACAAAGTATAGTTTTAGACAAAATATAGTTTTATTCCAGAGTAGTCAGTCCACAATAGTGCCAAATGAAAGTCCTGTTATCTTATTGTTCAATGTCTCACTTTAAATAAATTTTAATTTAATTAAGTAGTTTTATAGAGTGAAACAACTGTAGTAATTTCCCTTTGTTTTCTTATTTTCTACCCTGGCATTTTTTTTTTCTTTTTTCTCATTCTCTCCCCACTTGGCCCCCACTTGGCATATATTGACTATTCTGTGTAATTTCTTTTCATTATGCTGTCCTCAGAAACTGTTCAGACATCTCTTTTGGGAAGATATACTGTGGGTAATTTCTTGTGCTATCTATACATCCTAGCCCTTTAAGCTAAGTTTTAGAGCTGGATATTTCATATTTTCTATCTGCTTTGAAGGACATATTTTATTTTTATTTCATTCAAACTGAGCACTAATAAAAGATTTGAAGGAGTCAAATAAATATTCAACCTATAAAGGAAATAAACTATGACAAATGTCTTTATTATCATTACTCCACGGTACTTCACAATCAAAAATTATTCTTAGACACTTCTGGAACAAAGTTAAGAATAGCTCACATTCAGGTACTTAGTTTTGGTATAGGTTAAAATTTTACAAAAACCTTTTGCTTAAAAATTAAATAAGTATCCTAACAAGGGTATATTCTATTTTTTTATAAGTTAAAGAAAGTAATTATTTTTTCCCCAGGCAGTGAAGTGTTTTAGAATACTCTTAGCAAACTTTATAAGCTTATGTAAATGCATTATCATGAGGTTTTTGTTCATTTGAAATATATGACTACAATTATTGAGCCCTGAGATTAACTTAAGAAATGTACAGAAAAAGCACTGAATTAGAATATCTTATAATATAATTAACCTAATATTAAATGTCTCTGTATACTTCAGAACTTTTAACCTTGGTCAATTACTTTTTATCTGCATCAATTTTTTTTCATGAATAAAATACTAATGATTCTTATAGTACCTTCCAAATTTTTTATTTTAAAATTCCCAAATTTGATCAATAGCATTGTCTAGAGCAAAAAATACATCCCGAGCCTCTCCAGTACTGACTCTGGGTCTGACCAAAATGACTTGGTTTGGGAAGTGAGACACGAGCCAAAGTGCAAAATGACAGAAGTAGAGGTTTCATAAGTGCTTGGGAGATTGCATTCTGGAATGCTGCTGTCACTATATAGGAGGAAACCCCAGGTGGCCACCTTGAGAAAGGAGAGGGGGATGGGGAGAGAGAGGGAGAGGGAGAGAGAAAGGGGGAGAGAAAGTGATGGAGACGGAGGGATAAAGGGAGAGAGGGAGAGAGGAAGAGGGGGGAGAGAGGGAGAGAGATGGAGAGATAGTTGCAAAAAAGATTATAGTTATATCTGATTTTAATGTGATTATTTCTAATGAGATAGTCGATATAATGTTTATAAAACTGAAAGGTTTCTAGACTCTTAGTCGTTTCTGTTTTGTTTTTTAATTTCTCTATAAGTTCCTTTAAAAAGTTATAATAAATTGTGCATATGCATGACAGACTTATTAGCTATTAGCAGCAGAACATATTTACAGATTTTAACCCTCGAATGCCCGCTTTTTCGGAAGTAGTATAGATGGAAATTTTAGTTATCATTTCATGAGTATTTTGTAATAATATATTGTAGGATTCTGCATAATATATTCCAATTATATTTTTCCAACGGGGGATGGCTTTTTAAAACCTCTCATCCTTTGCATATTTACTGCTTCTCTAATATATTTAACCACAAATTTAACAAATCTCTCTATATATAAATATATAATAAATTAACATTATATATGACATATGTTGACATTATTATGACTATTTATACTATAAATGTATAAAATTATTATAAAATAATTCATTCAAGCGGCTCATCCTGATTATCTCTGTGATATTAAGAAATGACATATTGGAATTTCTGTATAACCAGTGTTTTATAAGTGCTTTACTCATATTGATTAATTTAATCTTCATGACAACCCTTGAGTTAGAAAATTTATTGTATTCCTATTTTATAAATAAATAAATTGTGGCACAGGGAATTTATATAACCTTCTCAAGGTTATATGGCTGTTAAGTAGTAGAGCTAGAAATTGAATCCAGGTAACTTGAGTTGTGTTCTCTTCTGTTTTCAGCACTGTACCAAATTTTCAGAGAGATAAAAGAGAATTGCAACATACAGTTATTAAGTTTAAATAGTCAGAAAGATAAACTGCTGAGAAGTGCTTAATACATATAAAAATGATATACATAAAAAAAGCATTACATTTAACACTAAGTTTTGTGGTAGAGAATAATTATAGCCAATTATTCTTATTACAGCTAAGCAACAGCATTTCTTTTACATGTATAAATGTTAATCCTTACAGTAATCCTATGAGGTAGACATAATTATCACCTTTTAATAAGTGAAAAATTAAAGTTCAGAGTTTAAATAATTTACCTAGGGCTAAACAATCAGTAAGTGATAATGCTAACAGTTAGGCTTTTGTATGTGTGGCTCAGAGAATGTGCTCCCTTTGTTACAGCATGCAGAAGGAAAGAACATTAACAACAGGCCTGGGGAAAGTGGAACTGGGACTTATCCTGGGACTTAAAACTTGGGGAAGTTTGCAATAGATTCAAAAGAGAGATAAGGTCACTCAAGAAAAATAGAAGAGACTCTCTGGATAGTGGTCTTTGAAAACCAGGCTGAGGCATAGAGATGGGTATTAAAAACTTTTGAAAGGTAGACTAGCCTAAATTGTATTGACTATATTTGAGCAAGAAGGTCAGCTAAGAGACTGTAACCTAGTGAATTATTAGGCAAGAGATCTTTGGTGATAGAAATAGAAATGTTAAGAAAGATACGGAACTCTTCAAATGCACATTTATATAGTATATATATAGACCAGATTACCTAACTAAATATAAAAGAGTAATAAAATATTATTTAAAGGTTAATTTTAATCTTTATTACATACAAGCTGGTAGTTTCACTGAAAGAGAGAAACTGAAAGGAGAAAAAAATTTGTGGATAAAATAATAGTGAAATAGGTAAACTTATTGAAATTGAGGCAATATTGAGATAGTGAAGTGGAAATATAAAAAAAAAGATAGAGACTTATGACCAGATCCAGGAGAGCAGACAGGACCTGAATAACGTGACCAATAACACATCCTTCAAAGTTGAGGTCTTAAGAAAATATGTCATAGAAAAATAATATGCATCAAGCTTTCAGAAATGCTTACAGGTAAAATGTGGAAAGAAGAGAAGTCAATAAGGAATGCAAATAAGAGCAATTTGAGAGACAGAGAGGAAACCTAGATAGAGTATGATCACAGAAATAAGGAACAGGAGGCTTCTACAAATCCAAGGAAGTATTTTAAAGGAAAGGAAAATTTCTCAAACCGCAAATTAACTAAATAACATTACTTCCTCTGAATCTGAATAAAAAATATTGACTGGATGGAGAATGGAGGACACATTATCCATATCCTCAATTAACATTTTGTTATTTTTGATTCCAGCAACATCTTGATTCTTTGAAGGTAGAAACCAAGGATAAGTGTTTTAATATAAAAGATCAAAGACAATATTTGAGAAATTTAGATGGATATATAAAGACTACATACACGCCCAACACTAAGTGCTTTATAAATGTTCGATACTAAAGATATGATGTAAAATGAAGATACATCATCCACTCTTTGATCAGACAAAATTTATTAATTCAAAAATGAAGGAAACTAACCTTTATTGAGCAAGTATTATCTTCTAACCACCATGAACACCTTGAGAAGTTGCTAGGGAAATAAAAAGTAGTATTTATTAACTTATTGCCATCAATGTAATGACTAACCTCTACCTCACGAACTGCAAGAAAACTGAACACTTAATAGTAAAGGGGGGAAATTATATTTATAATAACCTGGTAAGGTCAAAAACTCAAAAACTAAGCCATGAACTGTAAAGAAAATTAATTAGGTATTTTTTGATCAACTTCTTGATCATATTAATATTCAGACACATATATAAAGGAAGAAAAAACTATATTTAATACCCAATATTAACATGATAATATTCTTGCTTTATAAATATCTATAGGAATAAAAACAGGGATAAGATTTGACCATGTGTAAAACAAAATGATCTTAAAAGATTATATTATATATCCCACAGATTTACCTGAACTTTAAACATGAACACACACACACACACACACACACACACACAGTCCTTTGGAAGGAATAAAACTGAATTCTATACAACTTTATTTCAAGATACTCTAAATTTCTAAGCAATTCATCAAATTATTCAAATGACCCAAACTTCACATGTTTCTTTTTCTGTACTCCTTAAACTTGGTTTAAATTAATCTAAAATGATATTCTGTTTTTACGTTAAATGTTCAATAAAATAGCAAATAAAACTGAAGAAGTAAAAAAAAGTAAGAATTTTAAAACAAGTCTAACTTTTCAAATATAAATACAAATATTAAATAAAACAATGTATGTTTATATAGACACATATATACACAACCAAATGTATGTACATATGTACATTTATATATATCTACACTGAGCCTTTTGAAGTGTTTACTCTGGTAGAATAAGATAAAGGTGATGTGTTTGAATAGGTACACTTAAATTTTTGCTCTTCTGAAGAAACAAGTAAACAGTAAATTTCTTGTCTGCTTATAAAGAAGTGTAGGATAGAAAATCATTGATTAAATGTGTCAGGTGTCTTCACATACTTTTATTCTCATTAAAATAAGTGCACAGAAAGTGTAAATAGGGCAAGATTAGCCATTTTAGCTCTTCAATTTTTTTCATATGTCATCTTTTATAACTATAAAAAGTGCTTAATTAAACCACAATATCACTTAACCCAGCATATTTTGTTTCTTTATGCTTTTCTTCATTTTTATTCTATTTTCTGACAAATAGATAACTTCTGACTTGATTTAATTTTACATGTAATTCTCTGTAGTGAATAAACAAATTGTTTTCAATAAAGTAATTTATTGTCTAAATAGGAAAAGTTCTAAATGATCACTCTCTTTTCTGTTCTACATTGGATAGATTTTACTATCATTGGCAATCCTATCTGTTTCAGACTGAGAAAAATTAATGAGCCATTAAAAATTACTCTAAGTACAATATTTAGGTCATCAGACAATGACCCACTTCCTAGAAAACCACATAATATTATATTGTTCCTAATTTTTTAATCCATATAGCACTGACTCAGAAAAGCTTTTCTATATTTACTACATGCATAAATAGACATAAACTGTAATGGGAAGAGCAAAGTTCTGTTTGACCCATTGCTACTAAATATTTATAAATTCATAATTCTTAAGCCTCTTACAAATGAGAAGTGACACCCATTTGCATTATTCTTGGAGATATGGTTTTGACTCTCAGCAATAACTGACTGTGACGTTTATTGCAAAGTTTTTGTCAAAATGCCATCAAAAGGCTACCCACTATTTAAAAAAATCCATCTTTAAATATTTACATAATAAAGCAATAATAACATTTTTTTAAAAAAACCATGCAGTGTCTTTCTGAATAATTCACCACAATCATGTACCGAGATAAAAAGGAAAAAAGGCAGCAGCTAATTTTTCTTAAATAACTTGTAATTTAGATTCACCTGTGCTGAGATGAAAGAAAATATGTCCATGTTTCTATTGTCTGAGCACTTAAGTAGATGCAGATACTCTTATCCAACAAACCACTAGGAACTTCAATCCTTGCCTTTGTTTTTTCTATGACCTTTGTCTCATTTTTTTTCATTGTCAAAGCACTTTCACACTCACACTTTAATTCTTTTGTAAACTTTTTTATCAGTTTGTTTAATTATTTTTTGAACACTTACTTTATTAGTGGCACAGTCCTAGACACCATAAGGTAGTAAACATTTGAGGAAGTCAACACCTTATATAGGCAATGAGACATGTGAGATCTGTCAATCACAATGTCCTCACATGGATCAACAGCCCCTTTTCAGGAATGTTACCCTTCCTGCTACCTCAGCCTTTTACTAATCTAAAGGGGTCATTATTTGTACTACTTGATTCACAGACTTTGTCTCAGGCCACAAATTTCTTATCATTACTGGTTATATCATCTTCCTTCTGTTTCATTTTTCCTTTACCATAGAAGCTTGACATTCAGGGGATTTTCTTTTCTTTTCTTTTTCTTCTCTCCCCTCCCCAGGGATTGGGATAGGTAAGGAGAAAGAAATTAAAGCTTAGATTCTAGAAATTTAAAAAAATTTGTTTTTCATGTCTTTGACCTAACCTCTATTTTAGGTGTCACAGACACATATACACACATAAGCACACACTGACAAACACAGTCATGTCAAATAACAGAAATTAAAATAAAAATGAATGAAAGAAGGGCTCACTGAGCTCTATCCCCAGAATATCCACAAAAATCCCAACTCTGATTAACATGGTTATACAATAATCCTCATACTGGAAGCCTAAATGAGTCAAATATTTGCCATGGAACAAGGCTAGCAAGGCATGTAACAAAATAAATATAAGAAACAAATGTGAAAATGCCATCAAAGAAGTATGAAATTCTACTTAGGATAATTAAGAAATTACTGTAGAGGAAACAGTAGCTGACTCAAGATTCGATGGAGAGATAACATAGAGGGTTTTCCCCAAAACAACTCCCCACACCAACCAGAAAAAAGAGTTTGGAGGCAAGAAGTCCAAAGATAAATCTGATAGTACAGCTGAGTTGGGCATTGATGAACGTATGTGGGTTCAGAATTTGAAAAAAGTATTACTTTAAAGATTTTAGTCTTTTCATGATAATGCTTATAAGAAAATCAGAGTCCCTGAGCCAAGGTGTAAGATTATCAGTGTTTTAGAGTTACTAATATGGTAAAAATTCTTCCTGCTGATACTTAAGTATCAGCTTCAAATTTTACAATTTAATTTCTTGAGAAGACAATCAGAATGGTTTAATTCATATTTAGTGTCAACTTCTAATTAGTTACTTTGGCTCACCTGAATCCAATCATCAGTGGAAAGGAAAGAAGATGGTATTTCAAGGTTGCCCCTTATGTAGGAGTTGACAATTTGTCAGAGGAATTATATTCTATGCCAAAACATTATTCACATGTCCAGTACATGGAGCAGGAGACAATGTTAGATGGTACATATTAGTGTGAAAGAGATTCATAGTTGAAATACATAAGAAAGTTCTAGGGAAGACCTACACAAAAATTAGGGCAAAATATACTTTGCTCAATGCTAGAGATCAGTTTGTTGTTTATATAAAATTCTGGTTAAAAATGCATAAGAGAACATCATATAAATTTTTTAAGAGAGGTTAAGGAGAGAACTAGACTGAGCTGTTCTAACTAGACATTACTCTCAAAATTTGGATGCCCTTTTGGGAGAGCCACTGAGAAGTACCACTTATAAATTGATTGCTAAACAGAAAGCACAGGAGTCACACAATTTCGGCCCAAGTTCAAGTACAAAATGTTGTTCTACTTGCTCTGCTATATATTATCTAGATAGTAGAAAAGGCTGCAAGTAATTCACCAAAATCTGTGTTCTTCCCTTCTTTCTGAGCACACAGCAACTGCATTTCCCAGCTTCCTTTGCAATTAGGTGTGATGATCATGTAATTAAATCCTAGTCAATGGAATGTGGCTTCCATGCCTGGATGTATCTTGTCCACTTCAAATCTCAAACTTTCTCCTCCAGCTCTTTTCCCTTTTGCTGATCTTTCCAAGATCCTCACTTCACTCTACCAAATATAAAGCATGCATTAAGAATAAGAACATCATATTTGAATGTTTTAATAATCCAGCTTAATTAGTGAGCTACCTGTCCAAATAGCTATCCAACACCCAACAAACAATTCTGAACATCAATGCAGAAAGTACAGTAGAGTAGAAAAACTAAGTTGCCCACTCATGTTAGGTATAATAATATATGAATGTTTCTTTAATGACATTTTTAAATAAAGATATGTCTCAATTATAGGGGTCCAAAGCAAGAAAACGAACAATTGTGTTTTATGATCAAATAAAACAGTTTAGATTTTAAATGTTAATAATAATTTAAGTTGTCATTTTAGTCGCACAAGAAGTCATTACATTAGTAAGAAAATTTCAACAGAAAAACATATCCCTTTTAACTCAGCAGTGTCCCAATAAACCTAATTCACTAAAAATTAGCTGCTATAATTTATAAGAACACTTATCAAGATGAATCACTTCTACATGTAATTATCTTCCTTTATTAAAGTTATGGAAAAAAATGTGAAGAAAACATTTTTTTTAACTGAAGGAAATATGTTAGAGTGAATTAAATACTCAGCATAATCACAAAAAAATCTAATACATTCATTGTTGTATTCAATCATTTTAATATTTTAACATTTGCTGATTTTCTAATTTATGTGAATTATCTATAAAATTATAAAACAATGTATTTTATTTTCCATTCCACCCACATCTGCATTAATCTAGATGTTTTGTGTATATTTTAAATTCGATTTCAAATGCTAATGCATTTCCTTATATACATTGATTTAAAAATCTTATTTGGACAGGGGCAAATTACAAATATCTTATCTACACCTAAATACATACAAATGTATATCTGGATTAAGATACAAATGCGTAATGCTACTAAATGTTAAGTACTTGGCACATTTGAATAGATATATTTAAAAGTTGTGACCCTTAATTTTATCTTAACATTTCTTTAAATTTAAAGTGCATGTTCAGTCCCTAAATCCTCACCATATATGTATATGTTAGCCTACACATCTACATTAACAAGGTCTAACCTGACTCCTGATCTCAACTTTCCTCTCTTACAACCATCTGTGCTATAGTCATACTGGTCTTTTAGTTTCTTGAGTATATAGAACTTGTTTTGGCTATTGAACTTTTAATATAAGCTTATTTCTCTCCCCTAGATGTTTTTTATGCAAATTTTTACCCATGTATTCTGTCTCATTACTTGTCATTCTACCTAAAATACAGACTTTTACATATCAGTGTGTATCCCATTTTATGCTTATATTTTTATTCCATAGTGCTTATTATAATCACAAATTATCTAACTTGTGATATGTATTTGTTTGTTATTTATTTTTTCTTTGCCTATCACCGGTTCTGTGTTTTAACACAGTGAAGCCCTTGCAGACATATTTTGTCATAGTGCATAAGAGTTAACATAGCCCTGACACATGACAATTAATGTGTATTATCGATTTGCTATAACACAAATGCCAAAGGCAAAGGTATATTTTTATTTATATACATAAAATAATTCTGGACACACACACAAATTTAGAGAGAACTTCAATGGATAACATAATCATGGCTTTGAAGGAAAACATATCAGAGTATATTTTTTAGATATTTTGATGTTTTTAAAGCATTTGGTACATAATATATTCAGAAATTATACAGATAATATTAAGTTTTAAAATTACATATTTCTGTGAGAGAGAGATGAAGGAAAAGAAGAAAACAAAAAAATGAAGGAAAATAAAAGAGTGCTGAGAAGATATCTGAGGACCCTTTAGGGGACACAGAATAGTGTAATCAGGAGCCCAGGTTCTGCAGTCAGACTGCCAGGTGCCAATTACTATTCAATAATTGGCTGAGACAAGCATGTGACATTTTTTTTGTTTAATATCTTCTTTGGTAAAATAGAGATAATATTAATACTTGTTTATGTAGATTCAAACCTATACTAAACATCAATTAATGTTCTCATTTGTAATTCAAAAATCTTCATTTTGCAAAAGAATTCCTAAAATAAACAATTATTATTCAGTATTTTCATTATGTTCCATTAAATATTTGTTAAATCGCCTAGAATTTGTGAAATTGCAGTACATCTTAAATGGACCCAGAATAAATTATTTTTATTTGATTATTAATCTTCTAACATGACTAAATCTTTACTTGTCAGTTAAATGTGGTAGTAAAATAATGACTCTGGGTCTCAGCCTGGCTGATCCCAGGTCAGGCTGTGATCCAGGCTCGCAGCTAGGAATAGGACCCTGGATTAAGAATGTTACATTAGTGTAGTAGGGTGCCTATGCCTAAAATATGTAAACATACTTCAGCTTATTGTATCACGCATGCGTGGCTGAATGTCACTATTGTACTCTGATATATGTGGAGCCATGCAGTCCCCTGGGGAGCAGAAGGGGAGAACAAGAAGTGGGCACAATATCGAGCTCTCCCCCAGTAGAACTGTACTCCCCACAATAAAGTTGATACTTGCATTTTATTCTCATGTCAGACTCTTGTGCATTCTTCCAACTGGGAGTCTCACATTAAAACCTTTCCTTCTCCATCAACTCATTGATGACAATGACATAAACATTTAATATATAAATACTCTTATGGTAAGCAACAAAACAGGATATTTTACTGTATACTGAACATGATCTCAGCTATAAAAAATTGAAAAAAAAATTATAAATGCAATTGTAATAGTGATTGACTCATAGTACTAGACATTTGGGAGAATCTATAATTTTCTGTAGAGCTTTTAATCTTTCAAATTCATTACTTTGGATATATTTTATGATCAGCTATAAAATGAAAAAGCTACATAAAATGAGAACTAATGTTTAATTGTTTTACATTATTGATGCTACAACTGATTTTATATAATTTAATCACTATTTTGAATGTTTCCACAATTAACTTTATCATTAAACACATGTTTATTAAATATAATAGAGCAATCTATGAAATCAAATTTTAGATGATCACGTAAAGAACCATCTTAGAAATACATAGCAACAAACCCAACTGTAATTCTTATACAAGCTCTTGCTAGCTATATGACTTAAGAAAATTATATATTTTTATCATTGAAGACCATCAACATTTATCTGGCATGATCTGAAAGAGTATTCTTTGCCATGTACAGTACTAGATCCCTGGGGCTACATAACTTTGTAAAATTTATATTTTCAATTATTTACTTAAAAAACTGCTGAAACTTTTAGAGGGAAAACTTAGGCTTTACTTTTGAACATTGTAAATGTAAGATACCTATTACACATCCAAAAGACAAAGTAAGAACCAAGATACTGGAAGCTAAAGCTCAGTGAACAGCTGGGTGCCAAAGTAGCAAATTTCTAAGTCTCCAGCACATCAATGGAATTAATGCCCTGGAGGCAGAGAAAACCTTTTGGAAGAGGATGTAAAAACTGAGGAAAGAGGGCCCAGGTACTCAGACAACTAGAAGTTGAGTATATGAAAGAGAGCTTGCAAAAAAAAGAAAGAGAATGACTAGCAAATAGAGATGAATCAAGGGATCAAGGGAATTGTTATGAGGATTTTATTTGTTTGTTTGTTTATTTTGGTGACATTGGCTAACGAAATCCATTAAGTTTCAGGTGTACAATTTAACAATAAGGCATATATATATATATATATATATATATATATATATATATATATACACACACACACACACACACACACAGCATTATGTGTTACCCTCCCATTGTTAGATTTCTGTTACCACATATTTGACCCCTTTTACCTCATCTACCTCCCTTATCCCCTCTCCCCCGCTACTCTCTGGAAACCACTAGTCTACATCCATGTCCATGAGTCCCTGCTTGTTTGTCTTGTTCATTTGTTGCTTTTAGCTTTATATCCCACATATAAGTGATATCATGTGGTTTTCAACTTTTTCTGTCTTGCTTACCTCACTTAACATGATTATCTTGAGGTCCATCCATGTTGATGCAAATGGCATTATTTCGTCTCTTATGGCTGAGTAATATTTCATTGTATATATGTACCACAGCTTCTTGAGCCTATCATCTACCACAGGACACTTCAGTTGCTTCCATGTCCTGGCCACCATGAATAATGCTGCTATGAACATCAGTGTGCAAATATCTTTTTTGGATATAGGTATTCAAGTCTTTGAGGTAAATATCCAGTAGAGGGATTACTGGATCATATGGTAGATCAATTCTTAGTTTTTTGAGGAATCTTCATACTGTTTTCCATAGTGGTTGTACCAATATGAAGTCCCACCAGAAGTGTATGGGGGTTCCTTTTTCTCTGCATCTTCTTCAACATTTGTCATTACTTATCTTGTTGATATTAGCTATTCTAACAGGTATGAGATGGTATCTCATTGTGGTTTTGATTTGCATTTCCCTAATAGCTAGTAATGATGAACATCTTTTCATATGTTTCTTGGCCATTTGTATGTCTTCTTGGGAGAAGTGTTTGTTCAGGTCTTCTGCCCATTTTTTGATTGGATCATTTGTTTCTGTTGTTGTTGTTACTGAGTCGTATGAGTTCTTTGTATATTTTGGATATTAGGCCCTTATCGGAGGCGTTGCTTGCAAATATATTTTCCCATTTGGATGGTTGTTTCTTTATCTTGTTGATGGTTTCTTTTGCTGAGTAGAAGCCTTTTAGTTTGATGCAGTCCCATTCATTTATTTTTGCTTTTACTTACTTTGCCTTTGAGGTCAAATTCATAAACTCCTCTTTACATCCAAGGTCCATGAGTTTAGTTCCTATGTTTTCTTCTATTTATTTTATTGTTTCGGGTCTTATATTCAGGTTCTTAATCCATTCTGAGTTAATTATGGTGTGTGGTGATAGACAACAGTCTAGTTTCATTCTTTTTCAGGTGGCATAATTTATTAAAGAGGCTTTCCTTTCTCCACTATATATATATATATATATATATATATATATATATATATATATATATATATATTTGTGTGTGTGTGTGTGTCGAAAATTAGTTGCCCATATAAACATGTGTTTATTTCTGGACTCTAGATTCTGTTCCACTTGTGTGTGTGTCTGCTTTTCTGCCAATACCATTCCATTTTGATTACTGTCATTTTATAGTATAATTTGAAGTCGGGCAGAGTGATGCCTCCAGCCTCATTCTTTTTTCTCAGGACGGCTTTGGCAATTCAGGGTCTTTTGTGTTTCCATAAAAATTTAATGATTTTTTTTGTTCTATTTCTTAAAATATGCTGATGGTATTTTGATGGGGTTTGCATTAAATCTGTATAATGCTTTAGGTTAAAAGGTCATTTAAACTCTATTGATTCTTCCAATTAAAAAGCACAGAATATCTTTTGATTTTTGAGCAGAGATAATAAAATGTTCAATTTGACAGTACTTTATAGATAATGTTATATGCATAAAAATTATTATTGCTCTTATTAAATAAGATAGAGATATAGTGCCAAAAGTGATCTAGAGGCAATAAAGTTTTTTGGATAATACATCAGAGGATCTTAATCTAAAAGAGACTGTTTGTCAATGCAAACACAATCGTGAGCATCAGAATACCAATCACTATAAATAAATAGATACAAGATGGAAAACTGTATTTTAGCATAACATCCTGGACAAATACTGTCAAGTGACCAAGATTCATAATAAAGTAAGCTATGCAAAATGTCAGGAAACTAGTTTATATTCAGGACAATCAAGCATAGTTACTACCAAGACCATGAGATCTGACCAATCTAACTGTGAATCTCAACACAAGCAATGTAGTCTCTCTCTGGGTCTCCATTTATTTATATGTGAAATGGAGAGAATTATAGTACCTATTTCATAGTGTTTTCTGTAGGAGTAATTAAAGTAATATTCATAAAGTCATTATTACAATCCCTAACACAGCACTCAGTGTGTAATAATTGACATCAATGGTATCACTGTTGTCAATCAGGATTCAAATCAGGTGTTCCTTACTCTAAAGGATCTCTTCTTATCCCATTAGAATAGTAAGGCTTTTGGTATCATTATCATAGAAGGAGTTTATGTATTAGTTGGATTGCAAGACCTTAAAGAATGTGTTCGACCCTGAAATGTCTATGAAAATGTGATGATGATGGACCACTTTAAAGTCAAATTTCGTCTTCTCCTAATGACTATAAAATTTTGTGCTGTACTTCTGAATATTTCTGCAGCAGACACAGAATTTTGATTCATGCCTTCCCCATATATGTATAATTTTATTGCCCATATGTACATGTCATATGTACATGTCATAACATAAGAGTAAATGACCATTCATTTCTCCATGTATATTATATTATTCTCCAATAAAGGATGGTGAACCATTTACAAGGAATAGTATAGGTTTGATAGCAGACACAACTGGCCTCAACGTCTAGTACTGCATTTTACTGGCTGTACACCATAGATAAGTTATTTGACGGATCAGAGACAGTGTTCTAATTTGTCAGAGCAGATAATGCTCACCGAATATGTTATATTTTCTTTTAGTTTTGCAGCCCATTTCCAGTTAAACAAATGCATGTGACTAGGTAGACAAAGTGCTGTGAACTGAAAAGATAAGTCACTTCTAGGCTGAAGCATAGAGGGTGTGGTTTTGAGTTTCTTTGTGAATTCTCTGGGTGTTCTCTCCTCTGTCCTTGCTAGTATGGAGGCCCCCTGTTGAGAGAGCAAAACCACAAAAATTCCAGAAGACTTAATTCTTGAATTACCTCCTGGACAACAGTTGATGAGTTACCTAGATTACAGAAGAATTCTCTTGATCAAGAAATAAACCTTTATTATTCTTAAATCACTGAGATTTGGAGATTATTTATTAACATGGAATATGCACACTACCTTGACAAATATGCTTATCTACAAATGATGAAAGTTCTGTGAAGTTGTTGTAAATATAGAGACAATATACATGAATAGCCTAGCAAAATGAGTATATGTTAATAAATGATAATTATAAACATTGTTATAAAGTACAGCTTTTTGACTCATGTCATAGAACTGTCAAACTGCTTTTTATTTAATAAAAGGAAGAATATATTTGCTCTTCCAATACCACATTGCAATATTCTTTTTATAAGCATCATTTCAAACCTTAAAAAAAGTCATTGATACTTAAAAGATCATCTAAAATTAATTACATCAATAAACTTATTTAGATTTAACCTACATTACTTTCAAATATTTTGACTAAATCATTGAGATTATATTCTTTATTAGGAAATATAGCAACTACAGCCAGGAAATTCAATATGAGATTAACTTTTAAATAATATATACTAAATATTCTCAATTACTGACTTTGCTGAGAAACTGAAGAGTATAGTATTTATGTTAATTAAGAAATCTTCCCTAAATTGTCAAAACAACATGCCCAGTATAAATAGGGGCTTTCTAAATATATACACTATTTCCACAGCAATTTTTGGGCACCTGTTTATAGGAACATGCTTCAGAAAACGAATAATAAAAACAAACACAGCTGTTAAAGTCAAGTAGCTTTATTTCTCCAGTCACTATCAGTAAATATTAAATGTTCTTCTAGGTAAAAAGAACATATTATATATTATTCTGATTAGAGAAGTAGTCTGCTATGTTGGAATATACTTGTCTTATGTTATTTCTTAACACATATTCCAAAAGGTGTGAGAAAACTTGGATTATAGTAAAAAGTTCTGAGCATAGTAAATAAAATTAAAAGTTATGCATCTTACTTTCTGTTTCATAGATCCAGAGGAAATGACTTAAATGATTTAGCTTTATTCGCAATATACAATAATGTGGTACTTTGTTTCATAAAACAAAAACCACCCAAACCACAACTCACCAAACTAAAGTAGATTTACTATGCTAACTTTGGCATGGAATAAAGCTAGTTTTCATATATCATTTTAGGAATGTCAAAATATTTCCAAAAGAAGGAATGCTGTCTACTGCTTTTTCAGAAATATTCTGGATGACAAGTTAAGATACTGACATTGTACCAAAATGTATTTTTCACATTTTCTCCTAAAATTAGAGAGAAAAATCAAGGCTATGGGGCTAAATGCACCATATATTCCTAATCCTGCTTCATTCTTTACTTCATTAATGAGTTAATTAAAGGACAAGTCAAATTAAACCATCTTGTCTCTTTCCCTAAGATTGTATATGTGTGGAAATAGAACTGTAGTCTTTATGATATGTATGACATTGAACACACTATAGCACTAAACACATAACAAAGAATAGCAATAATAACAGTATATGCTGACAAGTCCTTTTTGATCTGCTTTCTTGCTTTCTGAAACAAAAAATATTTTAATTTTATTGCATTTGTTTTGTTTTTTAGCTGGGGGCTTATCGTATATGACCTTTACTAAGTAGGAGCATGTTCCCTCTATACCCACTTAATTGAGAGTTTTTATCATAAATAGATGTTAAATTTTATTAACAGCTTTTCTGCATCCATTGATATGATCCGGTGATTCTTATCCTTCCTTTTGTTAATGTAGTGTATCACACTGATTAACTTGCAGATATTGAACCACTTCTGCATCTCTGGAATAAATCCCACTTGATCATGTTGTATATG
Organism: Eidolon dupreanum; assembly: GCA_028627145.1. Taxonomy (NCBI): domain Eukaryota; kingdom Metazoa; phylum Chordata; class Mammalia; order Chiroptera; family Pteropodidae; genus Eidolon; species Eidolon dupreanum. The sequence goes on along the minus strand of CM053510.1, from coordinate 57,652,904 downwards.
ATCCTTTTAATGGACTGTTGAGTTCAGTTTGTGAATATTTTGCTGAGAATTTTTGCATCTATGTTCATGGATATGGGCCTGTAATTTTCTTTTCTTTTGACATCTTCATCTGGTTTTGGTATTAGAGTAATGATGTCCTTGTAAATTGAGTTTGGGACTGTTCTCTCCTCTTCTATTTTTTGGAAGAATTTGAGAAGGATTGCTATTAATTCTTTGAATGTTTGGTAGAATTCACCAGTGAAGCTATCTGGTCCTGGACATTATTAGAAAGTATTTGATTACTGTTCCAATTTCATCACCAATAGATCCATTTAGATTTTTCTATTTCCTCATTATTCAGTCTTAGTAAGTTGAATATTTCTAAAAATGTATCCATTTCTTCTAGGTTGTCCTATTTGTTGGTGTAATTGTTCACAGTAGTCTCATATGATCCTTTGTATTTCTGTGATATCAGTTGTAACATTACCTCTCATTTCTGATTTTATTTGAATTTTCTCTATTCCTTGGTGAGTCTAGCTAAAAGTTGGTCTATTTTATATATGTTTTCAAGGAACCAGATCTTAGTTTCATTGATTTTTTCTATTGTCTTTTAAATCTGTTTAATGTAGTTCCACTCTGATCTTTGGTATTTTCTTCCATCTACTAAGTGAGGAAATATTTTTTTTATTTTCAAGTTCCCTGAGGTTAATATTAGGTTGTTTATTTGAGATTTTTCTTGTTCCTTGATATAGGCATTTATCACTATGAATGTCCCTTTTAGAACAGCTTTCACTGCATCCCATAAGGTTTGGTATGTTGCATTTCCATTTTCATTGCCTCAAGATAATTTTTGATTTCTCTTTTGATTCCTTTGTTGACCTATTGGTTGTTCAGGAGCATGTTGTTTAATCCCTACATATTTGTGAATTTTACATTTTTCTTTATATAATTGATCTGTAGTTTCATACCATATGGTCAGAAAAAATGCTTGATATAATTTCAGCCTTCTTAAATGTATTAAGACTTGTTCTGTGGCTTAACATATATCCTAGAAAATGCTCTGTGTGCACTTGAGAAGAATGTGTATTTTGTTGCTTTTAGATGGAATGTCCTGCATATATCTGTTAAGTCCTTCTGATATGATGTGTCATTTAGGGCTGAAGTTTTCTTATTGATTTTCTGTCTGGATGATCTATCCATCGATGTAAGTGGAGTATTAAAGTACTTTTTTTTTATTGTTGTGATGCTATTTCACTCTTTAAGTCTGTTAATATTTGTTTCATATATTTAGGTGCTCCTACATTGGGTTCATAAATATTTACAAATGTTATATCCTCTTGTTGGATTAATCTCTTTATTATTATATAATGCCCTCTTTTGTCTCTTATTATAGTATTTGTTTTAAAGCTTATTTTTTTTTTCTAATGTACATATAGCTACCCATTTGCATAGGTTTCTATTTTCATAGGATATCATTGTCCATACCTTTATTTTTAGTCTGTATGTCCTTGCATCTGAAGTGAGTCTCTTGTAGGCAGCATATAAATGAGTATTATTTGTTTGTTTGTTTGTTTAATCTATTCAGCCACTCTGTCTTTTGATTAAGTAATTTAGCACATCTAGATTTAAAGTAATTATTGATAAGTATGTACTTATTGCCATTTTGTTCATTGTTTCCTGGCTCTTTTGTAATACTTCTCTGATCCTTTCTTTTTTTCTTGTTCTCCTCCTTTTTGATTTGATGACTTTAGTGGTATTTTTAGGTTCAGTTCTGTTTCTTTTCTTCTGTAACCTAATATAGGTTTTTGCTTTGTGGTAACCATAAGACTTACATTTAACAAGCTGTATTTATAACAGTCTATTTTAAGTTGATAGCAACTTATATTTGAACACATTCTAAAGCTCCACATCTTATTCTTCTCCCCCATTTTTAATATTTTCTATTTCGCCTTTTACATCTTTTTAAATCTGTGTATCCTTTAAATGATTATTGTAGTTATATTTATTTTTATTACTTTTGTCTTTTAACCTTCATATTAGCTTTATAAGTGATTGATTCACTACACTAACTATATATTTAACTTTACCAGTAAGATTTATACTTTCATGTGTTTTCTTGTCACTAATTATGCCCTTTCTTTTCAGCTTGAAGAAATCTCTTTAACATTTCTTATAAGGCTGGTATGGTGGTGATAAATTCCTTTAGCTTTTGCTTATCTGGAAAACTCTTAATTTATTCTTGGATTCTTAATGACAACTTTGTAGAATAAAGTATTCTTGGTGGAAAGTTTTGTTTTTCTTTTTCCTTCAGCCCTTTGACTATATTATGCCAAACCAATCTGGCCAGCAAGGCTTCTGCTGAAAAAAATCTGCTCATTTTCTTATTTTCCTCTTGATGCTTTTAAGGTTATCTCTTTGTCTTTAACATTTGACATTTTAATTTTAATGTGTCTTGATGAGGATTTCTTTGAGTTCTTATTTGAAAATCTCTGGAATTCTCGGATCTGGATGTCTGTGTCTTTTTCCAGGTTAAAAAAAATTCATCTATTATTTCTTCAAACAAGTTTTCTGCTCTTTTCTCTCTCTCTCTCTCTCTCTCTTTTTCTGGGACTCGTGAATATTAGTCTGCTTGATGTTGTCCCAGAAGTCCCCTAAGCTATCTTCACTTTTATTCTTTTTTTCTTTTTGCTGTTATGATTGGGTGAGTTCCACTGTCCTGCCCTGTCCTTGAATTCACTGATCCTTTCTTCTGCTTTATCTAGCCAGATGTTGAACCCCCTTAGTGTATTTTTCAGTTTAGTTATTGTATTATACAACTCTGTAACTTCTACACGCCTTATAAAAATATTTTAGCCTTGTAAAACACAGTTTAGTAAAACAAAACCTGTTTTAGGTAAGCCACAAAGCAACAGCATTCCTGTGTCATCAAGCAATGGGATATTTATAATCAATGTCAAATTTCAATCCCTTCCTTTTAAAAATTACTTCAAGAAACACCTGTCTCATTTACTACATCTATCAATACTCATGCATTGATTGAAGTCACTTCATACTCTTTTTCTAATCTTGCTAACTCCACAAGTTAGAAAGGTCTCTTCTCACTGTCTTGCATGTTATTAAATCATTTTATTTAATAATGGTACTCACTGAAGGTCAAATATCAGACATGATGCCTTCAACAATACTTTAACTGAACGGCTATCAAGCAATTTAGAGATTAACATGAGGCTACCCTTCATGTATTAAATTAAAAATATATATATCTTTAATACTAAAAATATCATTATGTGAATACAATGTGATTTACAATAAATAATTATAATGGTAATAGAATCTGAAAATCAAAGTATAACACAACACACACAGAGTTTTCTATTTATCAAATAAACTATAAGAAAAAATATATGATTATTGACTTTCCTCTGTGCTTTAGAAATCAGTCTTTAGAAAGATTGCTTATATTTTCAACATCTTTTCTTAATCTCCCTTTCACTTTCTGTTATAAACAAAACCTGGTTTTCCTCAGAAGACCTTGCTTTCCTTGTGCACTCTCAAATGGTCATGTTTTCTCTTCAACACTCTTCTGAGCACTGAAGTGGGAGATTAGGTAAATATTCTCTTTGCTCTTCATTTCTGCTTCCAAAATGTTAGCCTTTCAGCCTTTCTAAAAAGTCCCAGCTCTGATGGTCAGGCCCTCAACCTACTTTGTCCAGTCATAATTCAATCTCACTTGAATAATTGCAATAGTCTTTTAACATGCCTTTGTCCCTATATAGTCTATTTTTTATGCTGCATCCACACTGATCCTTTAAAAATCTGTATCAGAACTTGTATTTCTTCTACTTAAATTCACCAAAGCTTCAATCTCATTCAAACTAGAAGTCCTTTAAATAGTCTACAAGACCCTACATGACCTGATTCTACGCATCTCCCCCTCACCCGGGTTCTAGTCACTACCCCCGTGCTGCCTCTCTCAGCTCCTCATCTAACTTGGCCACTCAACATGTTCCTCTGCCTAGTAGTATTGGCATAACAAGGGAGCTTTTTATAAACTCTGACATTCAAGCCCACAGCATATTCACTAAACCAGAATATGCTTTTAAAAAGATTAACAGGCGATCCTTAAAGACATTAAAGTTTGAAAAGCAGGCATATTAGGTATTCCTTGTGTAAGGACAAATACCAATTAAAAATAAGAGGCTTAATTCTCCCAGTTGGAAATAAGGGAAGATTTTTTCCTCTCCTCACTTTTCCTGAGGACATTTACCTTAGAAAAATGTAAGTACTTTTTGTATCTCTTTGAAATGTATATGAAACTCTTTAGTAACTAAAGAAGGCTTTTGTTAGCTTTATGACCTATGAATACCTTTCTCAAGAACTTGGGAGCACTTTTTTGAAATTTAAATATCAAGGAAGATAGTGCCCTTATCTCCTAGTTTCTATGGGAGGATAGGAGCAAAGCTAGAGTGGGCATCTTGCTCAAAGTATCAAAACTACCTACTGTCAAAAAGGTAGAAGTTTGTTTTTCCTCTGCATTAAGCCAACAAGCTATCATAGATGGCCACTGGCATTATAAGTAAAGTTAGGATGAACTATGTATGACAAAAGGAGTTGTCAAGTCCTCTTATCTGAGGGCTGATTATTGTTTATCTTGAAAACACCTCATATAATGAGTTGCACTTACTTGGGTATATAAGGGGCGAGATTCTTTTCATCTCTTACCTGGTTTATCTGTGATGCAACATCACATTCTTACTCAATGCTCATTCAATAATAAGAGTGTTTTCTTTCTCTACTACCTTTATGGAGATTTCTGGGTTTGGAGAAGATTTTGTTATTAATTGTATTTCCCTAACATTTGCAAATCTTAAATTGGAAATTTAGTGGGATGCACTAATCATCCGTAAAAATCTAAAACATACTTTGCTTACACTACTTTTAGCCACACTGCTGAGACAGGACATCACTTGTAAAATTCTTAACCTTTTAGCAGGAAATGCAATGGGACATCTTTTGCAAGTTAATCTGTTTAGTAAACCTAGTTGTTTTCTTCCCCCCCCCCCCCTTTGGAAAAAAAGGCCTTCTCTCTCAAATCCTGATAATTGCCCTGGTGACTCAGATCCTCTGGCTATTGATAGGGTCATCAGCCCATTGTTAAACAGAAATGGTGTTAAGCTAGGCAGGGCTTTTAGAGTCTGAGGGGGGAGGGGACTTTAACCCAAAGGCCTTTCTTTTTACTCTTTAAGAAACATTAATCAAACCTGTTTCCCTTTACTCACTTAATAGGGAAATCAATAATAGAAATTAATAAATATATGATTTAAATAATGAGTTTATATCTTCTTTTCCTTGTCTAGGGACTGAGGTGGCATTTCAGTGGGAAACCCAAGACCCACCCTGACTGAGGCAGAAAGGGAAAGAACTCCATGAAACCCCGTAGGCAGGGACTGCAGCCATTCTCAGCAGGAAGCAGATACAGAAAAAGAGACCTCCCTTCCCTCAACATCCATACTAATAATAAGGGAGTTCATGGCTCTTAGAAAAGAGAAGGGCAGGAAAGTTAGTTAGGGGGTTTCAGGTCTGTCTGCAAAGACACTGAGGTCATCTTATCTTAGAAGGGGTCCACCCTAATTTGCCCACAATTAAGCAAACCAGAAGGCATTTTTTAACTCACACAAAGACACCAGTAGGCAGAGATTTATGTACCAGTTTAAGCCAGTCACTTGCACCTCTCAATGAAGACCCCAACGACCTTAAACTCACCTGAGCCTCATTATACCATCATTATAATATGATGCATATGCCAGGAAGTTCATTAATATCATTATAACAGACTGAATTCTGGGAACAAACATGCACAGAAAGCAAAATGAAGAATCACTGAGTCCTGTCAATCTTAGTTGTCCATCAAGGAAGCCCACTCTTCTAAGAAAAGTAACCACCCACAGCAAAAAAGGTATAAAAACCCCCAAGGCTGTATTACCAGGTCTTTTGAGCCAGGCTTCTCTTGCTCAGGCCCACTTCTATATCTGGAAGTGTACTTTCCCTTCTAATAAAGCTTTACTTTTCTACTGTATTTCGGTGTCTTGCTCAGTTCTTTGTTTGGGACATCAAGAACCTGGATAACATCCTGGGAGAGGACCCCACTCTCCAGTAACACTAGCATCCTTTACATTTCTTAAACATTCTAAATACTTTAAAGTGCTGTTTTCTCTGCAAGCAAACTCATCCCCAAGATTAGTCTTGTTAACTTAAGAAAACTGTCAACTTATCAAAGATTTCTTCTTCCCTGTTCTACTTATAAAAACATTTTGCTTCTAAACTCTCTTGGATTCTAAATATCTAAAATAATATAAATTTCTTTTGTTTTTCAATCATCAAAATATAAACTCTGTTAGGACAGAAACATTCTTTATTTTGTTCCCATCTCTGTCACTCACAGTTTCTGGTACAGCTATGGCACCCTCTGCATGATATGCGTGCCATGAATATTTTTAGATTAAATTAGGGAATGAGTTTGTTAGGCAGATAGACATGAGTGACAGGGGAATGAAGGCCCAACCCAGAGACCTCCCTTAAAACCTTCCTTGAAACACGAATTTTATGGTTAAAAATTACTATTACAAAGAAATAAAAGCCACAAAATAGCCACCGGTTTAGACCAGCAGGCCATACCTGCTCAGTTAGTACATATACTGGTCTTACTTGACCTTAGCTTCATTATATCATTAATGTAACATCATACATATGCCCAGAAGTTCACAAATCTAATTATAACAGAGTGAGTTCTGAATAACCACATGCGCAGTAAACAAAGGGTTATAGAACAACCAAATATCAATCAAATGACCTCATGTGCCAATCATCTAGCACCACTCTTGTAACCACCCATCAAGGGCCAATATAGGGTTTACTTCCTGAATTCTACAGGGCTATGACCATCTCTGGCATAGCCCTTTTCTCTCTTGAAATATACTTTGATAAATCTTACTTTTCCTAAATTTTGCTGATCTGTAATTGTTTACTGCATGGGCGGAAAGACCTAAGGTCCCCTCAGCACCACTGAGGCAATGACAGATTTAGATCTTCTCTAACAGTAACGAGTTGTCATTTATGTGAATGTGTTAATAATCCTAATCAAATGCTTAAAAATATTTAGTTTTTCACTTCAAAAAAATAAAGCTATAAAACCAGTTAACCCAGGTTGTGTATTTTGGTGATTTTAATGACTTACTATTCAAATTATTGCAAAGTAAAGTATTAGAAACAAATTAAACCTCTTCTTTCTTGTTCTCCTTTCAAAATTCTGTTCTTGTGTCCTCTCTTTGTCTCTCTTCCTATTTGAGATTTCCACCTCTCACTGTCTTGATTGCTCTGATGACCTCAATCAAAAGGCAATTACCTAGTGAGGGTGGAAGGTAATTATTCCTATCAAGTAGCAATTCAACACACCTGAATAGACAGCTGCAGTTCTTTTCAGTATGACATTATTACCACAAAATTTGACTCTGGAAATTTGTGATGCATGTAAAATTTATGATAAGTCATTGGTTTACTTGCAAGATTTATAGGACAGGTATTTTTTTCCACTGAAAGATATATTTCTAAAAGGCAAAGTAAATAAGGGAGTGAATTGGATTTGGAGAAGATTTACTCAAATTTCTAAATTAGACATACAAATCAAAATGGATTCTAAGCTAATTTTACTGAACTAAAAAAAATCTTACAGGAATTTTACCAAAATATATATTTACAAAGCTCATAAAAATCTTAAACATGCAATGCACTATCACCAAAAAATGGGAAAAAAAAATCAATCATAAAAATGACAAATTCTTTTCACACTTCAACATTGTCATACCAATGTCATGCAACATAAGTCACATTACAGTTGACCCTTGAATAACGCAGAGTTATGGATGCTGACCTCATTCAGTCAAAAATCTGCGTATAACTTTTGGCTCCTTCAAAACTTATTTGCCCCTCAGTATCCAGGGGATTGGTTCCAGGAACCACTGCAGATAACAAAATTTGCAGATGCTCATCCTTCCCCTGTATAAAATGGCATAGATCAATATTTTCGATTGGCCCTTCACATCCGCAAACTTATAACTGCAGATCAAAAACAATATAGATATTTACTGAAAAAAATTTTCACATGTAAGTGGACTTGTGCAGTTTGAGGGACAACTATGTTTAGAAATTTGAACATACTAGAATTTTTTTACACGAAAACTTTCATTTTAGGAGTTTCTATGGTAGTTTCTTACAACAGGGAAGAAGAGAAGATGCTGTTGCTCATGAATTTTGTTTCTATTCTTATGGCTTCCTTCAGCAATAAGGATATACAGAGTATAGGCTTCTCTTTCCTAGTTTCCTTGGTAGCTTCTTTAAAATGAAATAAAGCATTAGTCATTAAATTATTGTTAAATAAAACTGAGGGTCCCTATGGCTTTGATTAGATTTAGTTTTAAATCCTAGCTCTAGAAATCATTTCTCTCTCATTCTTTCTCTCTACCTCCCATCTCCACTGTCCTAGTCTTTCCCAGGGATAATCAACAACCAGATAAGGCGGCAGAAGACCCTAATTCAGATCTGACTAATGGTCACATGGTCCAGACCTTTGGTAGGCCAAAGATAAAATTTTGACCTAATTTATATTTCAGTTCCTGAGCCCTAAGGTAAAATGACCCCCCTGGCTACTTTCCCATGAGACTGGACAGGGGGACACCAGAAACAACCTCAGAGCTGTCCTCAAGACCTGAAGAAATGATTTCTTACCCTTCTATCACCTCTGACCAGTCAGCTGCAGCATAGCCCAAACCCCTAACCCATGGTGTTTTGTGATTTTTCCCTATATAATCTGTAACCTACATGCCACTGGGAAAGTCGGTTTATTTAGAGCACAAGCTCCCTATCTCTATATTGGCCAATTCAATATTAAACTATTCTTTCTATACTGCAAACTCCTGCTTGTGCATTTCTTTGGGCCAGTGCACACAAATGAGAGGATCCCAGGAAAAACATTAAGGTTCCAGTAACAAAAATACTTCACTATTAGAAATTATACTCTAATTATTTATTTTACCTCTGTATCTCCATACCGCATGACTCCTGTAAAGGGATCTGAGTATTTTGTTCATCTCAGTACCTCTCGATTTTAAAACTGTGCCTAGCACATAGTAGGCACTCTCTATATATTTATTAGAAGGAATATTTCAATGAATAATATACAGTTTGAATAACACCCTTAATGGAAAGAAAGTTCCTCCTATACTGCTTTTGAATGCTTTTCTGATTGAAAAAACCTTTCTCATGAAAGAATTTATTATAATTTTCAGGCAATAGGAAGAGAGGAAGGAAAGAATGAGAAGGAGGAATCTGAAAGAAGAGTCCTGTTGTCCATGCTTTCCAGAAGCTACATTTCCATAACAGTGCAACTGGGGCGCAGTGCTGCCTCTGCATGGACAACAAATGGCAGGTATACTGAGAATTTCCCAATCCTTTGTCCACATGAGGGTAAAATTCAAGTTGGGAATGGAAAATACTATCAGAATTTTATTCCAAATGGAAAAAAGCTCTATCTTGCCTATATTTTCTAATGTAACCATCAGACCTGATACTTCCCATTTAAGTAATTAATTTCTTTTAAGCTGCCTATGATTGACTGCTTTCAATAAATTGGGCATTCGCTAAGGTGCTTTTCTATCATGATCTTATTTAAACTTTTCCACAACATTATTATGCTTCTTTTTAGACAAGGATTCTGAGGCTTAGGAGGGTTCTATATGTTGTTCAAGTTTGGAAGTACCAGGTTTTGAGCTCTAGAACCTTGCTCTTTTTATTCAACACTAGAATCTTTTTGATGGATATAGTATCATGCATGTGGATTGTTACAATTTATTGCCATTGACAGTAAAATGTGTTTTGCACTTCAAGCTAAAATTCCTAAAATCTCTGTGTTTATATGCATGCTGAAAAAAAAAAAAAAAAACCTATGTTTATCTAAACTGTAACACGCGGTTTGATACATTTTTTTGGAGGCCAATTTTTCTTCATATTTTTTAACTTATTTTTTTCTCAAATACTCACTGAAGTAATTTTCTTCTTGTCAAATGAGACTAGATGACTGGTTATTTAAAATTCACTGAAGAGGGCTTTTGAGCCAAACCAAGGCAAGAGTCAATGGGATCAAGATTTTGCATTTATAATTCGGAAAGCTGGATTAAATCACCTCTAAGAGCCTTCTTGGAGCACTACACATGTTTACATAGCACTTCATATTTACTCTAACCAAACACTTATCTAACTTTACTTTAAATATATGTCTCCTTCAGTAGACTGTGAATGTCTTGTTGGAAGTGCCTCCATCTTTCTTACTACCACATAGCTGGTGTCGATCACTATGCTTAGTGCATAGCGTTTAATGAATATTTATTGAATTAATAAAATTAACTAACTAGCTTCTATGAGTTATATAGAGGAGTAATCCATTGGTGTATAAGAATAGCAAGTTATACAATTACTTAATTGTCAGGGGAAATATCACAAGAGAAAGACCTTGAAACAAGAATTGCCAACCTATTGCCAACTTGAATTTCCCCAGAAATTTATATCACTTCCTCTTGTGTCCTCTCATTCCACCCCCACTGCACAGCCCAATCTACTGTAAGTAAAAGATACTATTTAAAAACTGGACATGATGCATACCATTCATTAGCTACAGTCCATATAACTCTGGTTTAGTATTGTCCCTAATTTCATTGCTGTCAGGCTCTATATTTAACACTTCTATCCCTAATAAGCTAAAACAACCAATTAGCACTTCTAGGCACAGCATGGTTTCAACATTCATTTGGAGTTAGAGGATTAAAGTGGAAGTAACCACTTAACCCAGAAATAAAGAATTGCAATAATTTGTAAAACATTTTTTAATGATATAAAATAAACCTTTCAACTTCTGAGAAATTCTGTTTGTTTCATTATCTTTTAAACCAAACAACAAGCATACCCTAAGCTCTAGAATATGAGTGAGACCATGTAAAATAACATGATCTATTCACATCTCAAGAGCGTACAACTCACATGGAGTGCACTTTGAAGAGATCCCTGGGGCTGTGCAGTAGAGTTTCTCTGATACAGAAGGTGATGGTGGCAGGATCTCTGCTCTCTGGACAGTTGATGAGATTTTGTGAGACATAGGAGATAGGGAAGTAGAAATAAATTGTTGTTCATTTATTTTGGTAATTACTTAGTGGCAGGCACTGTGATATGTAGAAACTCTATATTCCTTATAATGTATAATCTTAACTTTTTACAGTTGAGGACACTGAGTTTTAGGAAAAAAATTGATAAATTGCCATACTAGCTAAGTGGCAAAGCACATGTTAACCAATATGATTCATCTGCCTCCAGAACCTGAACTTTTTCACAATTTACATAATTAATTTTGAAACAATTACAGGGCTTGTGTGTTATGCAATTAGATAAGAACCTTGTGTGGAGGCAATAAGAAAACATAAGAAATTTTATTCAGGATCATGCATGATTATATAGATATTTTAGAAAAGTAACTGGCAGATTAAGTAGAACGGGTATTGAGTGAAAAATACTAAAGAGGCCAAGGAGCCTCAAACAGTTGTCAATGACGCTAGTGCCTTGGAAAGAAAGAAACCCAAGGAATTCTTTCTAAAGGCAGTTGATGTGGCTTCTAAAACCACCTGAAAGTTACTCTGAGTAATCAGGAATCACTGACTATACCTAAAGCCTCCTATAAGAAAATAAATTTTGGCTGAAGACCAAATAATCCAATCAAATATTATCAACATGGAAAGAGGTGAGAAGCAAACAGAAAAGCAGAGATGTCTGAATGTCTAAACACTAGAAGAATATCTAACCCTCAGCACTGTTTGAATAAAGGATTGCTGCATTCTTCCTTGAGACTGCTAGTATTTCTCTTCCTCTATATCTAAAAGATACTAGTGCCAACCTGGGCATGCCATTGAAAAATTTATATTTTAAAAGATAACAAAAGAATAAGGAAATTTTTAGAAAATCTTTTACAGTGCTTTTGTTGTTATCATTTGAGAAACTGGATACATGTAAATGATCTTTTCTATTCATAGCTGGTAAACATTTACAGTATGAATCCCCCCTTTACACATCACATTTGAGCTTTTAACACAACTGTGCTTTCCAGATTTTTAATGGCATGATGTCAACTTGAAATTTATTGTCTTTACTTGCCTATAGATCTAGTTAAACAATAAAACAAGCAAACAGATAAAAAACAAAACAAAAAAAGAAAAAAACACTCTTCACAGAATTTCCCTTCCATACAAAGTAAAACTATCTCCATAGTTTTTTAAAAGTCATTGCCAGGTTGGTTCTTTAATATTTTTTTATTTTCATTCAGAAACTAGAAACAATATATTTTGAGTAATTGTTCATTCCAATAGGCTTCTTTCAATAGTCTTCTCTAATATTCAGGTTGAAATCATATAGAACTTGCAAGTACAATCTTGAATTAAACTTTGCAAGATTGACTTTTCTAGCAGTATTGTAACCAGCAGAAATATACAATCAGAGCATCAGATACTTAAAAATCCCTGAGGAGTTCAATTTTTAAATTACTTCTGTGACCAAGAATATTTTTATAAATCTAAAAATCTGTTTCCCAATGTCAGCATAACTTAAAGTTTACAAGAGTAACTTCTCAGATATCACACTTTAAACACAAAGGTTTTCTAATATGCAATGACAACTGAATACATCTCATCCCATTTAGTTGAATGCTTCATCTCACTGCAAGGAGACTAATAGCCTATTAAGTCCAATAGTACCTAGTCTAGATTTTAGTATTCAAAGAGTATGACTTATAATTTGTGTTTGTTGAAGATTAAAAGTAATAAATGAAAATTCCACTCATGGCACTATGAATTTGCAAAAGAGTACTTATAATTTAACATACATTAGATTGTTCGACTCAACATTTTATCTTCCTAGATAATAAAGTTTAGGATAAAATGGCAAGAACACTTGAGCACTTTAACTCAACAGTAGGAATAATAAATACAATTAAGAGTCATTTACAAATAAAATAAATTTTAACCCTTAATGAAGTTTCTTATGCAGTTTTAGGAAAAACATTAATGCTAGGTTGACTGTATTTATACTATGGATACTGTTTTGTTAGATAATAAATGTAGCTTGATATATTCACTTACGTCATTATTTTACACTTGGAATATTAAATACACATACATGCATACACACACACGCACGCACACACAGAGGAAGAGGATTACCTGTATGCATTCAGTTGAAACTTTTAACGGGTTTGGTCAGGCAATTGAATTTAAATCGAATGTACACACAGTGACACCAATATTACATTGTAAATATGAGTATTTTTTTCTAGTTATTATTTTACTGTTTGTTCAGCTGGAGCTAATGCATTATAAGACATAGCTAGACAGAAAGATAATATATAATAGCTCTCCTGGTCCATGGTGGGAAGGAGGAAGGAGGTAGAATTTCTCTCTAACAATCAACTAAATAAAACTGATGTACTTGGGATCACTAAAGCTCTTTTTCTTTTGCATTATTTGTTGAGTAAACAGAAGATCCAGTTATTTGTATTAAATTTGTTTTCCAGCTCAACAGCCTGGTATTGGCTGCCCATAAGTAGGTTTGTGAGGGATGTGTTGACATTTAATTTATGCACAGCCAAAAATCAATTTATTCTAGACAGAAAAATTGTTTTTGGCAGAATAGTTGAGATTATAAATACAAGTATTTTTTCCTTGCAGATGGAGAAGTCTCTAACTGTATTACTTTCACCAACTTTATAAACATTTTATAAGGTGAGTCATGGATTATATATAGATTTAATTGTCAGTACAATAAAGACATAAAAATTAGACTTCAAAATAGAATTACTGATATTTAATACTGGCTGAATGCCATAGTAATAATTTGTTGTTTTATCATTTACCCTTTATCATACCAGGATATTAGTGACTAAGTCTTGTTTTGGGGTTGTTTTTCTGCTGTACATTAATCTTCCTTTCCTTTGCTCTCTTTAAAGTTATACCTTCCCCACTAATTTTTGTTTTACTCTGAATATTTTCTTCAGGATACTTTGATGTAGATTAATTTACCTACAAAGAAACAGCAGAGGCAAATGCTTCTCTGACTACGGGGTTCTCACTTTAAAGAACAGTGAAATGAAAGGTTAACAAGGTGCAAACAGACAAGCTATAACACTGGTCTTGGACTCCATCTGCTACTGCAGTTTATAATAAAGTAAGTCATAAGGTCAAATGTGCAATTTGTTTTTGATATCCACTTGCTGATTTACTTTAGGTAATAAAAACAAATTAGTTATACTCATCCTGCTCTGATTACTTGTTGATAATCTTCTAATCAAAATTTTACAGAAGAGGGCAACAATAATACAGCCTAATTTATGGGTTAAAACATTGACACCATTTTTATTGATTATTCTACAAAGGGAGAAATTGATAGAGAATACAATATGATGTTGTTCTGAAGGACAGAATTGTGTTTCTGCTGATTCTGATACATGACCTGGGGAATTTCATACTTCTTCAGGCTCCATTTTTTCCTTTGTAAAATGGGATTAAAATAGCATCAATTTCATACAGTCAATGTAAGGGTTAGATAAACCGAAATATAGACAATTTTTAGAACAATAGCTGGCACACAGAGTACTGTATATAACATGTTAGATGATGATGGAAGTGGAAGTGATGATGAAATGGTGAAATAGATTACAGTGCTAAATATTATTTATTGTTTAAAATCAGTCTTCACAATCAGCTACTAGAGTGAAAGATAATTTGAAACTATCTACAGATTTTGAATTACATGAAGATAAGATTTTTCTGTATATTCCCTAGAATTGTCACACTAATAGTGACTGGTATACAGAACATATTCTATAAATGTTTAATGGCATTCTGAGGTCGGAAACTGTCCATCCATTTTTGTTTTTCCCCTGTTCTTCACCAATGTACAGAATAATTCTAACCTAGAATTCCATTATAATAATCTAAGAAGTATTTGGAATTTGGGGCATTTTGTTTTCTAAAGAAGGTCCAGATAATACCTTTCCCCTATAAAAAAATCACACAGGAAATGTTACACATTTATGAGATATTTCAATATAACTTGAAATAATTTCAAATTATAATATCTAATAGTCTTATTTCTCCAATAATTTGTTTTTACTGTGATATGCTTCTTAAGGTATTGAAGTAATACAAAATAACAAATGCAGTCCAGCCTAGAGGTCAGAATTAAGGTCTATACTTGAAAGATAAATATTTTATGTGACATTCAAAATAAGATTGTGCGTGTTCTTAATTCCCCTGATATATGTGGATTCTAAAAAATATTTTACAAATGAACCATATCTAAGAGATGAAACTGGTGTTTCATGTTTACAATGTGTTTGTGGTGCTTAGCATAGTGATTTATAAACAGTTCACTGCTTAAAATCTTTGTCTGAGGATCTAAAACCTGGCAAGGCAAATATTCTAATTCACTGGGCTCTAAACTATATAAGAAAAAGGGTAATTTGAAATAGAAACATTCAAAGGAAAAGGGTCTCCTGATCGTACTTCTCCTTGAGCTCATCTCCAAGCTACACAAAAGCCTGGAACTGTGCTGAAAAGAGCAGATATCCCTCTTTTGCTACTTTTCTGATCTTTGGCTTCTGCAACCGAAAATTGTAGCTATATATTGTATATATCTCAACAGTTGGGGAAAAATACAGCCATGTGAAAATTAGAGAGAATGTAGAAATAAATTTTATTACCAATACAAATTTATTGACAGTTTAACACATATTATTATATAAACCAAACAGTTAAGTGTAGAGTAGAATATATTAAAGATACTGAAAAGGAAGACTTATTTATTAAAGTTTAGATAATCTCTGTACAATGCGTAGCTCAATATCTAGAAATAAATTTGGGCAATCTGCTTGCTTTCTATTACCATACACTGTGGTTCAGAAACTTCTAAGATTAGGTTGTTAAAGGAGAGTGCGTAATACTGCTGATTCATTACTTTTCTAATAATAAACTGTAATGAGTAACTATAAATGATTATCATGGAGTAGAGTCAGCCATAGCTATAATGAACACAGAGGGGGTACATTTCCAAAATAGCATGTGCCATATGTACCCACAAAACCAATTATGCAAGTAATGTACATATTACTCATGCCATGTTTTGCAAATCAGCAAACCTTTTAAAGTTCCTTCTAATGAGAAGTTTGCTGATTGCTACCCAGGGAAAATTAAGGAGAATTTGAGTAGTACTTTCCAGAGAAATTTACATCTGTTTAGTTCTCTCTCTCTCTTTTTCTATCTCTTTGAGTCTCTTTAATCATCAAGAAAAATATTTGTAAAGAAATTACATTTAGAAGCCTTTTGTTCTATAGTTAGGACTCACTTCACTCTTTCATTGTTCTGGAAATACTAACCTAGCTTGCCAGCCTTTAATGATTAAAAAAAAAAAAAAAGACATTCATTTTACTACTACAGGTTGATTCTCATTATTGTTTTCATCCATTGTTTTAACTGTGCCAGTTCTTCTATAAATTCTAAAGGAACTTGCTATGTTTTTATAAATTGGTATACATAAAACCAGGCTACATGGTTTGTAAATTTAAATTTTAGCTCTCTCACATTCTAGTAAGGTAACTCTAAGACACAATGAAAGCAGAGTTTACTACTTCTTCCTATCTTCTCACTCTATAAATGATTTTTATCGAAACATTTATCATATTTTTTGTTATTATCTGCTTATAAATGTGTTTTGCAAACTAGGCTTTGAGCAAGGCCATACTTTATTAATAATGATACCCCTAACAAAATACCTTATAATACCTGGGAACTAAAAAAAAATGTTTAATGAGTGAATAGATCCTTTTATCACACACAAAAAATATTGCTATGAAATTATTTTATAATAGTTTCATGGGATGATGTGTGAAAACACCAAGCACAGGGCTTGGAATACAGTAAGTGCTCAATAAATGATAGTTAACTTTCTTAATGTCAATCTATTAGTCTTTCCCAATTTCATTTCTTTTTTCTTCTAAGTAGTCATATCATTCTGACAAGTTAACTTCCATTTCTGGCTCACCTGTTAGGTCATTTTGGTACACTAGCAAAATATAATCCACACTGATGGCTGCTATAACCTCTCCAAGCAATTCATTGAGTTTACTCACTTTCATCATTTTAATATTTTAGCATTGCTTTTCTGTCCCTGTTCTACTCAATCTTGCATCTTTATTAAGCTCTTTTTTTCCTTCATCATGTCTAATACATCAATATGTATTGATTCATGATTTATTTTGTCTTTTTATAGATAAACTTAACTCCAACTAAAAAATCTGATCAGAACAATAACATTTATCTCAGTGTCATTTGCAGATAATGACTGAAAATTGTTCAATAAAAGTAATGAGAATTACTGAAAATATCAGACTATTGACACAATTTAGACAGCTAAAATTTAAATTTAATATTGTTGAAATAATATATTTACAATAATCAGACTATTGACAATAGAATAATTCAGTAATAACTGAAATCAGAAAGTATATTAACGAAAATCACAGAATTGGCCTATCACTCATGACCACAAAAGATGCTTTATCGAATTTGTTCGGGGGTCTATGTCACAGAACATTACAGGAATTGGTTTTCACTCTCTCTCCTATACCCTCCCTCCATCCCTCCTTCTCCCTCCTTCCCGCCCTTCCTGTGTGTGTGTGTGTGTGTGTGTGTGTGTGTGTGTGTGTATAAATTTTAAAATGATTAAAATATATTGCCATATTGCTGTGTTCAAAATAGTTAACTAATTTGTGCAGAATTCCAAAAATGTATGCAGAAATGCTGCTTTAAGGAGGTGGATCATAATTTCCCACTCCTTAAGTGTGATCTGTACATAATTAGTTTCTTCCTAAGAGTATAGAATGGAAACAAATAAAAAAGAGTAACTTTATATATAGAGAAAGCTTTCTGCCAGTTGATGAAGGTCAACATCAACTGTGATAAGTCATGTTGATAATATGTATTCTTCATATAACGTAATTGTTGAGAATTGTACTTTATCTCTATGATTTTCCTCCCTAAGATTTATAACCCTGTTCTCATCATGAGGAAAACATAAGACAAATCTCAATTTAAGGAAATTCTATGAAACACCTGACTAATACTCAAACTGTCAAGGTTATCAACAACTAGGAAAGATGAAAAATTATCACAACCATAGAGTCTAGCCTTTGGCATCAGAGTTCTGGGGTTAAATATTGGCTTTGAATCTTCCTGGCTATTAGATTTTAGGCAAGTTGTCACACTTTTCGAGGTACTCAGTTTTCCCATCTATAAAGTTGAGAACAGTTATGCCAAAGGGTTTATATTAAGTGGGATAATGTAGGTAAAACCTAACAAATGCCTGGAATGTTGCAGGCACCGAATAGATACTAATTATTTTCTTCCTTCTCCTTTAATATACAACCAAGCACTTAATGCATTTTAAAGTGCAAGTGAGTGACATCACATTCCTATTATTTTTTCCTTATTTTCCCTTATTAAAATAAAACATAAATGGTGCCTTATCTTTTTGTTAGAGTGTTTTTCTATTTTCAAGCAGCTTTAAATATATGTTGAACATATGACAAAAGAAGCTTCTTGAAAATGCTTTCCTTCATAGTTCTAATTGCTTTGCTATTTACTGTTTAGGTTCGTATAGACCAGTGGTCCCTAACCTTTTTGGCATGAGGGACTGGTACTCCTATGAGAATCTAATGCCTGATGATATGAGCTGAAGCTGAGGCAGTAATGCTAGTGCTAGGGAGCAGCTATAAATACAGATGAAACTTTGCTCACTTGCCCTCCGCTCACCTCCTGCTATGCGATTGGTTCCTAACAGGCCACAGACCAGTACCAGACCACAGCCTGAGTGTTGGGGACCCCTGGTATAGATAATTCTCTTATGATAGTATTATTAATTTCTTTTCCCATAGTTAATTTTAAATGTCTTATACTTTAATTAATTCCTAATAGAAACATTATATTTATTAACATTGACAAAATTTTAAGGATACTAACTGATGGAAGTACATAAAGACAAGTTGTGGTTTTATAATCACAACTATAAATGATACTGTTGAATGTTTACTGGGTTTGTAAAAATAGCAAAAGTCACAATCACTTTGACTAAATAATCAGAATTTCCTTACATTTTATGTAGAAACAAAAATTAAGGATTACAGGCTCTTGTAATTTTGTATTTCACAAAACGTTTATTTCTTCCCTATATTTATTTTAGAAAATCTGACCTATCCAATTTTGTTTGTCTTTAAGAATAAGTACACAATTATCACTAGTTTGAAAATGATCTCATAACACAGTTTCTCATAAACCATAAGAAATCTAGTATCTACTTTGATTCTGGAATAGCAGAAAAATAAAGTTATTCTATAATTTTAGCCTGGCATTTATTTTATATTTTGGAAGATGACAATTTTAATATGAATCATAGGTAATTCTTTTGTCTGTTGTAATGTTATAAAGATGCATTAAATCTTTATAATAAAATCGTTTTTACATTTCTTCTTTCAAAGTATTTTACAGAGGAATTATAAAAAAACAAACAACATAAAATATTTTTAACCAGATTTTCCCTTGCTTGCTTTTGACTTTAATTTTGTTTAGCCAAAAATATACACAAGTTGATATTCAATAATACTAAATTGACTACAATTTTCCTTTCTCTTGAGAAACATGTTTCATTATCCACTTACACCCATCATTTGTGAATAAAGAGGGTAGTTTGTAAATTGGCAAATACATAGAAGGCATGAAACTCCCTTAATGTAATTTTAGCTAATTAAAGACTCATTAAGAAAGAAATAGAAATGAGAATTTGCCTGAGAACTTGCTTAAGTAATTTTAATTTTTAATCATTTTATTCTCTTACTAATTAAACAGTTTGATGGGTACCTATAGGCTATTTACCTAGTTTTTTTGTATTTTATCCCACAATTTAGTGTATGCTCACTAATCAAATCATGATGGTTTCTGAAGTTATTTTGATTATTTCCCATACTGTTCTGTTTCTATTACAATGCTTATATAAGTCACATAGATGTTCTATAGAATTTTATTAACTTTCTTTTACTTTTACGAAAATTGAATTCTAGGGAACCCCAATATTCAAGGAACAGATAAGATGGAAGAAGAGGAGCTGGTAAAAGGGATAATAAATGAATGGTAAAGGACAGAAAAAGAACAATCAGAAGAGAAAGGCAACATGACACAGTTGACTCATAGTCTGAAGTCTTTGAAGACTTAGGTTTGAATTTAAACTCTACTACTTATCAGGTGTGGCTTTGACTAATTTATCTACCTCTTTGAACCTTGGTTCCTCTAACTATAAAGAGATTATAATACTATTTACTTAAATAATTGTGAGAATTAATAATGCCAAACATAACACATTTATCACAGAGCCTGGCACAGGGCTGCAGCAGCAACTACTTTGGATCTCACTTTAATTAACTACCAATCTAATGGCTTTTATTCTAATACACGCTTATCTGATTTTCATACATACTCCTTCTTGCCTACCTCCTGAAATATAATTCTGCAACATCAAACTTATATTTCCATGTTCATGAGTTTGTGCCTTTTCTACTTGTAATACTACTTACTGGGTTTTCCTTCCAGTTGAGGATTTTTATTACTAGGCAATTCCTTCTCTTCTTTCAACTTAGCCTGAATATTCCTCCTTGATGAGGCTTTTCTTGAATTAGCCAAAAAGAATTTATTATTTTATTTCTAGATCTCTATAAAAATTTACTTAAATCACTGAAATTGAATGTGATTTTCTGTTTACATATGTGTCTCCCACATAGGCTATCTTTTTTATCTTCGTATTATTTCTGTGTGATAGTCAAAGCCGATGCTCAATAATGTTTGTTGTTTTACAGTGAATTGAATATAACTATTCTACCTCCACTTTGTATGTTTAGGCATTCCTCTTGTTTTGCCTATAAAATTAGATATGGAATAATTAATTGGACTTTTAAAATCTCCCTTTATCCTGTCTTTACTATTTACCCATTAAGAATTGAGAATGTGATAAATGTGAGGCAAACTTTGTATACTGCTGGTCTTGTTCATGGTAGGTCATTTGCTTTTCATCATAAACTTAAAGAGAAAGATAATTTTTAGATGGCTTCTGAATTGATATATTTTTATGAGGAAACAGACTGTCATCATTTGAAATACTATGAGTGGAGGTTTTATTAGATGCCTTGCAGCCTTATAATAGTATCTAAAGTCATTCATTTAGTTCAGAACAATCACTGACAGTGCAGATGGTCATGAAAGTCAATATCATTTGATAGGCCTGAAAGAGGTTAGCTTTATCTGTGACACTGGAAATATTTCAGCAAGAAAACAAGAATTATTATCATCTAATGTTTTGGATTTTTAACTTTCTTTAAATTATATAAAGGATGATTGGCATTTTAAAAATCAAAATAAAAAGAGAGGCAAGATCATCTTTTTTTCTTCCCTTTTTGGTATTCCTCTTCCATTAATAATAATTGCAACAACAACAACAACAATTCCTTGAGAAATTTACCCTTACATTACTAACCATAATTGTTCTTATTTATTGACCACAAATTATGCTATGGATCTATGCTAAAAACATATATTATTTTATTTGTTCCACATAATAACTCTAAAACCATCAGTGAAGTTTTTGCCATAAGAGAAAATTTGAGCCTTAGTGAGGTCCAAGTTCTACATGGCTGATAAGTGACTAACTGAATATTTGAATCAAAATCTGTCTTGTTAAAAAGCATATAATATGATTTCAGGCTTATGCACAGTTCACTTTACATAACATTTTCTATTGTTTCATTTTACCCTTATATGAACTGTATTATATTTCTTGAGATTTTCTTTCTTTCTTTCTTTCTTTCTTTCTTTCTTTCTTTCTTTCTTTCTTTCTTCCTTCCTTCCTTCCTTCCTTCCTTCCTTCCTTCCTTCCTTCCTTCCTTCCTTCTCTTTCTTTCTTTCTTTCTTTCTTTCTTTCTTTCTTTCTTTCTTTCTTTCTTTCTTTCTTTTTTTCTTTCTTTTTTTTTTTTGTTTTTTTGTTTTTGTTTTGTTTTGTTTTGTTTTGTTTTATTTAGGAAGCAGTGCACAGGTAGGAAAGTCATGTTTATAAAAAATATGATTTACATAAATATTCTGCCTGTGGTACTCATATGTCTAATTATTAGAGAATGGTACCCTATAGAAATATGGACACCTATCTGATCAAAAATGCTTCTGTGAGATCAGAAGAAAGCAATTTGGGACAAGATGTCTTTACACTAAATCTTCACCTTCTTCTCAGAGTTTAACAATAGATACCATCTAAATTCATTATTAGAGCAAACTGAGCCTTAACATCCCAGTTTTAATTTTTTGTATGATAAACCGTAGATAATAATAATGTTACTGTCCATCCAATCCCAGATAGTTGCTCTAAGAATCAATTTTAATACTGCAGATGAAAGTATATTATAAACTACACAATTTATAAATGTCTTAGAAGGGGTATGTGTGTGTGATGTGATCAGAGATTCTCAGCTACTATATGGCAACACTAAGACATAAATCCAGTGCTTTTAATCCCTATTCAAAAGTTTGCTCATTCTACAAATATTTTTTGAAGACCCAAAAGTATTTTCACACTATTCCAAGTTTTGGAAGCTTGAATTTGGAAGGCGACAAAGAAGACGGAAACTAACAGATGAATTTGTGATACATTTTAGAGTTAGAAGGGATAATTATTATGATATTTCCAAATATTCACACTGTTTTTACAATTAATAGAAGAGTCAAATTTGAATATTAGGTTTTATGTTTAAATTGGCATTATACTTGTTCTCAATAGGTTGTAATGCAAGGCTTCATTTTCTGCATTTTAGAAAAAATTAAATAAACTTGGAGATTTAGAAATTCTTTTAAGAACTGAAAGATTACATAAACTTGGTAATACAAAAGGCATTGTTTACTTTGTTTGGAGTAAGCTATTAATTTTTTTTAAAAGTGAGATAATTTAATTAAAACGACTTTTACTTTCCAGAACAAATATTATTTATTTCAAAAATTAGAAGTATAAAACAAATATTAACAGATATGAAGGGAAAAACAGACTGAAATACAATAACAGTAGGGGACTTTAGTCCTCCATTTTAAACAATGGATAGATAATCCAGACAGAAAATCAATACAGAAACATTGAACTTAAACTACATGTTAGATGGATATATCTAGAGCATTATATTCAATAGCAGCAGATTACACATTCTTTTCAACACATATGAAATATTTTCCAGGAAAGATCATATGTTAGGCCACAAACAAGTCTTCATAATTTAAAACTGTGGAAATCATATTAGGCATGTATTCTGACCAAGTTGGTATGAAATTAGAAATCAATTACAAGAGAAAACTAGACAATTCACAAATATGTGAGAATACTCAACACGCTTCTGAACAAGCAATGGGTCAAGAAGAAATCTAAAGAGAAACTAAAAAGTATCTTGAGACAAATGAAAATTGAGATACAACATACCAAATCTTATAGGATGCAGCAAAATCTGTCCTAAGAGAGAAATTCATAGCACAAACACCTAAATTAAGAAAAGAAAAAAAAATCTCAAATAAATAACCTAACTATACAACTCAACAAACTAGAAAAATAACAAACTAAGCCCAAAGTTAGGAGAAAGAAGGAAATATTAAAGATGAGAGCAGATTAAGTAAAATAGATATTAAAAAGAAAATAAAAAAGAGCACTGAAACTAAAAGCTGGTTCTTTGAAAAGATCTACAAAGTAGACAAATCTGTAGGTCGACTTATCCAGATGAAAAAGAGAGAGGACTCAAATAAATAAAATTGGAAATGAAAGAGGAGACATTACAAATGATACCACACAAAGAATCATAAGAGAGTACTTACTATGAATAATTATACAACAATAAAGTGACTACCTAGAAGAAATGGATAGGTTCTTAGATATATAAGCCATCAAAAATGAATCACGAAGAAATAGAAAATCTGAATAGAGCAATTACTAGTAAAGAGACTAATCAATAATAAAAAAATCCTAAGAAACAACAGTCCAGGCCAAATGGCTTCACCAGTTAATATTATCAAACATTGAAAGAAAAATTAATACCAATCCTACTGAAACTACTCCAGAAATAGATGAGGAGAAAACACTTCCAAACACATTTTATGAGGAAAGAATTACCTTGATACCAAAGCTAGATGAGGACACTATAAAAAGAGAAATTTTACATGTCAGTTTCCCAGATGAACACAGATGCAAAGATCCTCAACAAAATATAAGCAAATCAAAATCAACAGCACTTTAAATGGATCATACACCATGATCAAGTGGAATTTAGTCCAGGAATGCAAGGATTGTTTAACATTCGAAAATCAATACATGTGATATATCATATTAACAAAAAAAGGATACAACCATATGATCATCTAAATTGAAGTAGAAGAGGTTTTGACAAATTCAGCATGCTTTTATGATAAAAACTCTTAACAAAGTGGGTTGTACCGGGAATTCATTCCAACATAATAAAAGCCATATTTGTCAAGCGCACAGTTAACATCATATTAATGGTGAAATGTTGAAAGCTTTTTCTCTAAAAGCAGGAGCAAGACAAGGGTGTGCACTCTTGTCACTTTTGTTCAACATAGTACTGAAAGTCCTAGCCAAAGCAATAGGACTTTCAGTACTATGTTGAACAAAAGTGACAAGAGTGCACACCCTTGTCTTGCTCTTACTCTTGCATCCAAATTGGAATGGAAAAAGTAAAACTATCAGTCTTTAGAAATGGCATGATATTGTATATAGAAAAATCTAAAGACTCCACCAAAAATCTGCTAGAATAAATAAATTCAGTAACATTGTAGAATACAAAAATCAATTACATTTCTTTATATACTGACAATGAACTATCAAAAAGAGAAATCAGGAAAATTATATTTCAATTATATCAAAAAGAATAAAATAATTAGGAATAAATTGAACCAAGAGGTAAAAGACCTGTACACTGAAAATAAGTCACTGATGAAGAACTTGAAGAAGATACAAGTAAATGCAAAGGTATTCTGTACTCATTGATTGGAAAAATTAACATTGTTGAAATGTCCATACTACCCAAAGCAATCTACAGATTCCATGCAATCTGTATCAAAATTCCAAGATATTTTTCACAGAAATAAAATAAACAATCTTAAAATCTGAATGGAATCACAAAACACCTGAAAAGCTAAAGCAGTCTCTAGGAAAAACAAATACTTCTTGACTTTAAACTATATATACAAAGTTACAATAATCAAAACAGTATGGTATTGGTATAAAATCAGACAAATAGACCAATGGAACAGAAATGAAGGCCCAGAAATAAACCCATACATATATGGTCAATTAACTTGTGACAAAAATGCCAACAACATACAATGAGGAAAGAACAGTCTTTCCCAAAACTGGTATAGAGAAAACTGGACAGCCACACTCAAAAGAATGAACCAACACTATCTTAATATCATATGCAAAAATTAATTTAAAGTTAATTAAAGACTTGAATATATGACCTAAAACTATAACAATCCTAGAAAAAAAAATAAGTAGTAAGCTCTTCATATGGGGTCTAAGCAATGATTTTTAGGATTTAATACCAATAGCAAAGACAAAAGCAAAAAAATAAACAAGTGGGATTACATCAAACTAAGAATATTCTGCACTGCAAAGGTATGGAGAAAAGAGAACACTTATGTTCTGTTGATGGGAATGTAAACTGGTAAAATCGCTATGGAAAACAGTATAGAGATTTCACAGGAATTTAAAAGCAGAACTACCGTATGATCTAGCAGTCCCCCTTCTGACTATATATCCAAAGGAAATTAAATAATTATCTTGAAGAGATATCTGTACTTCCATATTCATTGCAACATTATTCAGAATAGCCGTTACAGAAATAATTTAAGTATCTATGATCAGATGAATAGATTGATAATATGCAAAATATATACACATATATAGTGGAATATTATTCAGTCTTAAATAGGAAGATAATCTTGCCATTTGTGACAGCATGATTGGCCATGAAAGGCTAAGTGAAATAAGCCAGGCAGAGAAAGACAAATACTTCATGGTATCACTTATACGTGGAATCCAATCAAACAAAAAAAGGTCAAATTCATAGAAACAGAAGGTGCTTGACAAGAGCTGGGAGATGAGAGAAATACAAAGAAGTTGGTAAAAAAATATACACTTTCAGTTATAAGATAAATTAGGTCTGAGGATCTAATGTATAATATGGTGATTATAGCTGATAACACTGTATTGGGTGACTGAAATTTGCTGAGTAAAACTTAAATATATTGAGATGATGGATGTTAAGTAACCATCTGGGGAATCTTTTTATACTGTATATGTATGTCAAATCCTTTCACAGTGTACACATACCTCAAATCATCATGTTATACATTTTAAATATCATACAATTTTATTTGTCAATTATACCTCAATAAGGCTGAAAAAATTAAATTATTCATACTTCATTACTATATAGGCAAATAGATAAAAAACATTCTAAGCTTTACACAATGCGGTAAGGATCTGAAATAATACTATTTTAATCCTGGAAGTCAAACTATAATATTTTAAATATATTTTATGTATGTCATCAATATAAGATAACAAATATATCTGTTTTAAAATAAATTTTTCTTCTCTTATAAATAAATAATAAATATGTTTTTATTTTAAAAGTAATGGTTCTACTTCCCTTTTTCATTTTTTGGAAAAAATTTTATGTTATTTTAGAATTAAATTATTCAGCAATATTTATCAGACATTTACGATATGTCAGACACTGTGCTATCTGTTACCACCAATTAGATAATTGAGGTATGCTTCAGCACCAGATATGTAGGACTGGACGGTCTAAGAGTTAAGAATTATGATAACTGTTAAAAATTAAATTTAACTTGAATCTAAAGGTAATCAAACTTTCAGATCCGATTAAAGGAAAGGCCCATTCTGGTTAATGTGATTTTTATTAATTAAGAAATCATTAAAGAATAACTAAATGAAATCTTGCACCATAACTTTCCAAATTAATTTAAATCTCTAATCACATTCAGTTCCTATCTCTTGGGGCAAATTCCAGGTTCTGATTTGCATATGCCCATTTTTTGACATTTCATATCCCATTAGTCATTCTGCCACTATCTTTCCAAAAGTTATTATGACTAATCTAAAATAAACTATATCACAAGTTCATTTGTATGTTAGATTGTGTGTGTGTGTGTGTGTGTGTGTGTGTGTGTGTGTGTGTGTGAGAGATATAGAATTACATTAAGGTAATGTCTATACTAGTCTGATTCCAATCAATATGAAATAAAATCGTCCATTTGCTTTAATCAGTACTGTGCTTTATTGAGCAATTCAGAATGGGCTACTACTGAGTTATTATGTTAACTTCATTAGATGATCAAGAAGAATTTTTCTTGAAGGTAGTGTTTTTTTCTACTCTCCATTCCATTGAGAAGCTGAATCTTATAGTAATGGTAGTAAAAGTTTTATGGGGTTTTTTTTTTTTTTTTGCATTCATTCAGAACTTTAAGTGCATACTTATGATGTGGCAGTAGCTTCCAAATCGGTCTCACTATGATTAACAATCTGATTTCATTCAATGGGCTTATCCTAGTAATCAGTTTATATTTATTGTTTGCCTATGATTCTTGGAACTGAAGATACACTTGTGAATTCCATCTATGTCATAGCTACTTTCAAGTAGCTTATAAGTGTGCAAAGTGCTGTGAAAGAGAAATACAAGAGCTGTGAAAACATCTTTCAGAAGACTGAGGAGGGAAAAGTTTCTCTAATGCTATTTCTAGAGATGTGAAAGTGAATCAGGAATCAGGAGCTGCACATTAGTGCCCAACCCTGGCTGCACATTAGAATCACTTGAGATTTTTTAGAAATATTGATACATGGGACACACCTCCAGATATTATTTAATTTGTCTTGGGTGCTGCTTAACTGAGATTTTTAAAAGCTCCACCAGTGATTCCAAAATGCGACCAAGGTTAAGAACCACTCACAGTTCCAGGCCGTGGCAAGAGTATGGACAAAGATCAAAGAGAGCTGACATGTTTAAGTACATAAAACTATTTTAGCATGAAGTCAAAGGGAAGATAAGTGGAAGTGCAGAAGATGGCGCTAGAGGGTCATTGGCAGCAGGGGCAGCTATTCAACTGAATAGTAAGAGGCCCAGGAAGAAAATGAGATGGAATCTTCAGTTGGGTCGGGAAGGGGTCTTATCCTAGATAGGATGAATGTTTTATGATCACCTTGCGTCAGACTGATAGCTGAACCAATTCTAGCCAGTTAGTACTAACTTTCTAAAGGTGGTTATACACTGTTAGTTATAATAAATAGCTAGTGGAAATGATGTATGTATAATAATGACCAGAGGTTTATGAAACTTTCATTTATTTAACCCTAGGTTATTTCAGGCTAAATTTATTGTCATTCCTGTGTATTAACAAAATATGTCTTGCAAAAATAAAATTATGTATGGATAACAGACAATGCAGTAAAATATAGGTCTTAACTGGAAAATAATAAAAATTTTGGGAAAAGAATTTTTAAGAGACAATTACAACATTGATTAGTTGTGATATTTTCTTATGATCTATGCTTTTCACAAGGCAAACATTTTTTTTTAAATAAGCCTCTATTATTTACCCTCCCTGCTATTTACAGCTTAGATGAGGAGAGAATACGTGGCTAGAAAGAAAAGATTAAGACTGACAGAGCTCATAGCCACATTTATGGACAAAATATATATAGTTGATTAAAGTATCAATAAAACAGCATGGGTTAAAAACATGAAATTTTCCTTAGAAATGCACTGTAAAGCTGGAGAAAAACATGAACACAGATAAATAAATAGCCAAAATTAGATGGATTTTAATAACATTGTTTAAATAGCAATAAGATAATATTTAAACTTGGGAAAAAATGCCTTAGAATATTTGTGGGCATTGGTTCGTTATTTACCCGGTATCTGTTTCCCAATGTCTGGCTCCTAACTAAGTACTGAGAATCTTCAATTATCTTTCTTTTTCCCACACTTCCCAACTGTTTCAGAGGAAACTGACATTACCCAAGTTCCAGAGGTGGGCTCAGCTTCACTGAAAGCTAATAAGGACAATGCTATCCACCTCTCCACAGAGTTTGGTTTAGAAAAAAGTTTTGTTTGAGTCATGAACACACACCATTAGTTCTTGTCAAGATTTGTTCAGGGGCAGCCCCATGACTTTCATCAAAGGGAACTGACTAAAGTTCAAAGTCATGAAGTTCCATAAAAGTCTTTAAAAATAGCTATGCTGGAGATGTTCTTGATCCTTCTATGAATATGGAGCTTAAAATTAGTGTAACCATTTTGAAATCATGAGGAAGTATGTATAAAGATGAAACTGACCTACCAGAATATATGTCAGAGATTTCTCAGGACATTCTTTAGATAAAGTTCTTTTTATCCATGGACTTTCAAGTTACACAAGCCAACAGGTCCTCTTCCTTACCTAAGCTATTTTACACTGGTTTACGACTTGCAACAAAAATGAGCCTAAAATGTTACTCAATCTAATGACAAAGTAGATTTCATTATTTGGACCCCTTTTCTTTTAAATAATCTCTTTCTACTATGTCATACCCTATTGATTACTTTTCTGTGCAATCTTGCCATAATTCAATTTCTCATTAAGTAATGTAACATATTTTTCTTCTTTGCTAACACACTACTATAAAATTATTGGTTTATGAGTAAAATGTAACACCTATCATTTCCTCTCAGTCTGAGTCACTAGTTTTAGGCATATTCTGACCAAAGTACATATACTACTTTTGAAAATGCTTTTATATTTCAAAATTTTTTTATTCTCCTTTTCATAGAGTTTACCTTAAAAATAATCCTCAGATGGTCAACAAGAAAAAATTTTATTTGCCAAATAGTAAACATTTTAATTGAGAACTACAGTATTTTTATTCTTTTAACTAATAATCTGACATTTTTATAATGTCTTTTTTAAACAGAAAGCAAACATAGTAAAAGGGAAGGAATACTCAAGATTAGTATAAGTTGAATCAGATTTCTTTCTTTAAGATAATTAGACTTGTTGGACTCAGGCATCTATCATGGCTAACTGAAATAAAGAAGTTTTCAGTGATACTTTCAGTTTATAGAACTTGGATACAGTTCTTCATGACACCATAAACCAATTTTATCACTGTTTAAATTTTGCTGAAATATATCCTCACTTTTCCATTGTCCTGAACCCTTGGTTGAAGTTGGGGGGTTGAAATTGACAGATATATTCCCATTTTGGCAATCAAATACTAATCAGATTTAGAAAAGCATATTGGCAAATTCCAGAATGTTTGCAAAACTATTATTATGTTAAAGGAAGTACATATGTATTTTTAAAACTTGAACCAATTTACCCAAATTGTTTAAAAGTGAAGGAAGGATGCTATCCAGGGATGCATTATTTATAGGAGTTATGAAGGCATTAGGAAAACAAACTTGAAGTGCTGCATTTGCATTAAAGCACAGCTTTACTGCCATACAGACGGTGCCTCTCTTGAAATGGAAATTGTTAATAAATCTAGCACTTTATAGCTTTGCCTTGTAAAAAGCTTTTTTGAGGGGAGGAGGGATCATTTCCCTTGATGGACTTGCGCTATCATTGTTCAGCTATAGCAAATGGAAGAATGACTAGGAAATCAGCAGCACACTTTTAATGTTTCAGATTGATGTGT
Organism: Eidolon dupreanum; assembly: GCA_028627145.1. Classification (NCBI taxonomy): domain Eukaryota; kingdom Metazoa; phylum Chordata; class Mammalia; order Chiroptera; family Pteropodidae; genus Eidolon; species Eidolon dupreanum. Next base: position 57,621,950 of record CM053510.1, on the reverse strand, counting down.
TTTATCACCCATGGAACTCAGATGAAATCCTCCTGGTCTTTTTAATACTCTTTCTTGGAGGCTGAACTTCAAATTTCCCTTTTTTTAGAAAGGAATTTAAAAAGACTTTAGAGTCCGGATGCATCAACCATGGCAGTGCCATACCCAGCAGTCTTGACATCTGCACAGGCCTTCTGTATCCCTGGTAAATTCCATGCCACTGTTGGAAATGTCATTATCATCAGATGATCTTCCAAGTGGAAAAGCCCATGGTAAAGCAGCTTCTGCCTTGTTAACAGGAGCATTTCCAAAGACTTTACATTAAAAATAATAGTGACTATTAAAAATAAAAATATTTGAAATAAATTATAGGTACTCCTGCCTAATTAAATAGAAATATAATTTCTAGAAATAGGTAAGTTTAATGTATGTATATATAAAAAAAAAACGCTTTTAACCTAAATATATGAGAATTTGATGAGTACCAACTGAGGACGGGTAATAATTCCCTTGAACAACCTGTTTGCTACCTATGGCATCATTGTTTTTATACAAAATTAGAATCAAAATTTTGCAAAAAAGAAAAAAAACACCAACAACTTAATGAGTTGTTAATGACAGTCTGAGTCTCAATATTTTCTAATTAGTATATAGAACACCTGATTTCTAAAATATTTTGTACTTCGTTATTTTTTTTCTGTTCAGCATATAACCACAGACATATGAAACCAGTCTCTCAGAATAACAATAAATTTATTGCTCATCATTTTTTCAGGTCTTTTGATTCCTGTTACTTTGAGGGTTTTAAATATTTATATACAAAAAAAGTCTAATAATAAAAATGATGACTTAATTTTTATAAAAATATTTTTAATAAAATAAAAATTATTTACAGACAGTAGTGAGACATACTTTGCCTGGTTCCTCTGACTTGTATGAGAATGGAATTTATATTGCTGAATCTTGTAAAAAGCTGACAACTGACCCAAGTAAGAAAACATTAAAAGACAGTAAAAAAAATTATTATTTCTAGATCACCTATCTCTGATTGTCTCATGAGCATCATGAATTAATGAATTAATGTTAAGTCATTTAACTATTCATAATATGATATAAGAGAAGGCAACCACAGATATATAAGAAAAGAGCAAATTATCTAAAAGTACATATAGGTATCTATATTTTTCATCACAAAATAAAGAAAATAAAATAGGTACTGTTATGACTGTATATTGTATCTTAAATTGGGGCTTGTCAAATTTATCAATAGAGTGGTGGTTCCTAAACTTTATTTAACAACAAAAGTCTTTTAAATTACATTTTCCTTTCCCTCTGTATCTTTATTTATCCGTGCCTTCCTATGAACTTGAATCTAGCAAATTTCTGTTTGGCGCTTTAAGTTGTTTTTTGTGTCTAAATCACCCTCATTAACTTTCAAAAAGTTAGTAAATTTTTTTATTGTTCAAATCTCAGATTAATGATATTTCCTTTGGGAAAACTTCTAAAACAATCTGATCCCCACCTGATAATCCTATCGATCTTATTGGTTTCATGAAATCTTATATTATCATAGTACTTGCTATGCTGATATGAAATTTTTATTTACCTATATACATATAGCATCCTTAATCTTAGCAGTTGTCATACTGGTATCATCTAGAAATCTTTTAAAACTATGGAAATACCTTAGTCCCACACCTAGAGATTTCAGTTCATTTGGTCTGGGGTGGGACTCAGGTTTTAGTATATCTTAAATATTTTAGACATTTCTTGTATTTAATCAGGTTTGATGAACACTGTACCAGACAGTAAATTCAAAATGATAGGGTTCTCATTGTAACCTGTGTCTAAAAATATGTCTAGTATTTAGATGGTATTTAGTAATGGTATTTGAACAGACTTGAAGACTGTTTTCATTTGATTAATAGCAGAAATAGTATCATGATCATTGCATATTTTTAAAGAGTTTTATAGAATATAAAACACTTTCATTTCTATAAACTCATTTCTTTGAGAACATTTTGAACAGATCAGGCACTTGAATTAAATAAGCTATGATTAAATATCACGATACTGATTTTTGTGCCAAGATGCATGATATTCCCTGAAAAAAAGAAAAAAATTAGAAAGATCCTTAGCTGTTTTGTAACAAAGGTCAAAATTTCTTCAAATTATCATGGGTCATAAAAATTTTTTTCAAGAGCAGCATATATCTTTTTAATTATAAAAACATATATTGTGTATTTTATATGTATATGTGTATGTATTATGTACACTTATAATTACATACATAGCTATATTATATACATATGTATATAATATACACACATATGCTTTGTTCATATTTCTATATGTTTTTGAGGGAAGGTAACTTTTATCAGTTTATAAAAAAACTTTTAGAGTAACTTCTGCTTAGAGTTAGTAATATGAACTTAGCTGGTAGTGTTTTCTCTGGTTCAGATATAACACTCAATCATTAATATCTCCTTTCATGTCATATTGATTATATCCTACTCGGACTCCACTGGCACTTGAACTGAAACATTAATTTGATTTGACATCTCAATTGAGAAAGTTATTGAACAAGAAATCAATCATCCACTAATAACTACTTAAACGTCTTCTATTCTTCAGCATCATCACTACCTAAACCCACCACAGATTCTTTTTATTTTTAAATTTTCAATTAGAGATAATATTTAAGAAGTTAGACGACCTGGGCCATAATATTAAATTCATTATAGTTATTCATATAATTCATTAATTTATGTAATAAGTATTTAGGTATCTAATAGATGCTACACATTGCTTTTGGTGCTGGGGACACAATTAAAAAAAAAAAGCAAAAGAAAATTCCTTGTTATTATGAAGGTAGCTTCCTAGTTAGGGAAGATGGGCAGAGACAGGTAGTAAATAATAAATTAACAAAATTACGTCAGGAGGCCATAGTACTAGAAAAAAATTAAATAGGCAATGGAAAAAATATAGAGGATTGAGTGCTATTTTATTTATTTAATTTAATATCATGTGAGAGAACTATATCTAAAAATGTTCTTCTATTCATGTCAAACTATTGTCTTTGCTATTACTTTACTCTAATCTTGTTTTATTAATTTGTTTATTCACTTTTATCCTCTTTTCCTATTGCCATTTTGTTCTTTCATCTAAAAGCAACTATGCCAATGTACTTAATGCATATCATACATTTGCATATGTTCTTATAAACTATTCTTGACAGGATGATTAATTGTAGTGACCTTAGAGATCTCACTTTTTTCATTTTTTTTTTTTTACTCAGTGCTATGCTTTTCTCCATGCACATCTAGTCAATTACTTATAAATTTGGCACATCATATCAGAGAGTGCATTCTCGGCATTTTATTCATCCATTCTCCTCCATTCTAGGGGTCATATTTATTATAAGACAGTCAGCCAACGGTCTTCAGATTAGATGGTAAACTATATATTTAAAGTGTTTGCAAAATTATGTTTTTTTCTATATCCTTCAAATCATAGATTCTCAAGATTGGAATTAAATTCTAATATAATCTAGTATAACTCATTCTTCAATTCTTGCATTCCCTCCCTCTACAAGTGACAAGCTGATACATGTTAATAGAATACTTGGAATATACTCAATGATACTGACTGGGAGATAACCCAATGCAGAGCTGGACAATTATGACTATTTAAAAGTTATCTTTATTACTAGAGGAATAAATCTAGTGAAAAATAAAATTGATAGGATGACTGACAAAGGAGTTTCTAAGAAGAGCTGCTACCATGAAATAGCTTTAGAAAAATAGAAATATGTTAACTACGAAGTTCAGCTGATAACAGAACCCAGAGCAAAAATAAAAATCTCTGAAGTCCATTAGTCCAAGTATTATAAGAGAAGAGTTCTCACAAATTTAAGGAGTAAAATAATGGAGAAAATTATGTAATCTCCAAAACCAAGGACAAGTTAGAAGTGATTATTGTTCTTAGAATATTTTAATATCCAGCAAATGTTACATTATGATGAGGCTGATGACATAGTCTTAAATCCTCTTTAAATTGTATTTGGAACTCACTATCTTGCATTATTTATGAGCTGTAAAAGGAGTGGGGTTCCCTTTCTCAGAAGTGTCTTCAAGAGAACAAACAGAAATGTAACTTACAGAAGGTAAAGCATTCAAGTTGTTGCAAAAAGAGTAAACAATATTTCTTTAGAGAAGTTAGTTTCCATTATCCCGCCTGAGAAAAGAAAAAGTGCAAAGTTAACTCTAAGACTCAGCAAGGAACTATTCTGTACTTTAGGTTTCCTTATAGTCTTTCATAAGAGCCAAAGACAGATAGCTCTAGGCACTTCCTGGAGAGGGAAAAATTTGTAACACTTCAGTTGTCATGACTAAGTAATCTTAGACTTGTAAATGGAGGTTGTGAGAGTAGGAATGAGGTTATGATATGTCAATGTCAGAAACTGGTTTATAGAAAAAAAGTCTAACTGATAAAGATTAATAACTCTTTTATAGAAAGTGGGGCCTTATGATTTTTTGAATAAGTTGAAGATAGAGAAAGCAAATTAGAAGTTGCTAAGAAAGGAATAAACAACGATAGAAACAAAATTTAAAAAATAATGAAAAATCTGAAACTTTGAGGTAGATGAAAAAAACAAATTAACAAAAAAAGTCGGCCACACTTTCTGCTGAATTTGTAAGCAATTCTACAGAATAACAACAGTAATAAGACAAGGCATTTTGTGACATGGTAAAACTAAGCAAAAACAAGACCAATTTTTAAGCATGTTGGAATGTAAGAAAAAGATAAGGATATTATACTACTACAGAAAAAATCTCCACTTAACAACAAATCTGAGTGACTGCTTTTTTTTTTTTTTTTTTACCAATGACAACTTTAACCCTGCTTTGTTTCTCACATCTCCTAGACAAAAACCAAACAAACAAGCAAACAATCAAACAAATAAACATCTTTTAGATGCCCAACCATCAGATTGCCCTGTTACCTCACAGAACCTAATCCAAAACAGATCCTCCACTTCTTTAAACTCTTTCTAAATCACTCAGCAAAAACCTATACCCCATACCAAGTACATCCTAATTCCTTAGTGAGACACTCCATAGTTCACCATGGTGTATGGTCTTCCTTGCTGCAAAAAATAAGTAAATTTAACTTTATTCAATAATAGCTAAGTCATGCAGAATAAGCTGCCAGTGTTTATCATGAGAATAGGAAGGAGTTTTAACTTTTGACAGCCTTTGATACGATATGAAAATGTAGGAATTAATTACAACTGAAGCGTTATTTTTGTATGTTCATTAGAGAAGGGTCTTCATTATCATCCCAGTATCTCCATCCCTACCCTCTTGTGCTCACGTTAGAGGTCACTGGGTAAATTATAGTGGTTGGGGTAACTGGGAGAAAACATAATTAACAATACTGTCTACTGTGCTGAGAATTACTTCTTCCCATCTGGCATAAGTAAGGGATTTTGATCACAACATGGGCAGATTATCCTTGATAAAGTGGGTCAACTGTGCCTTGAGTAGAATGGCATTGTTAGACATATGTAATAGCATGCCTGAACAACAATCTACAATTAAATTCATTTTAAATTCATTTTAAAACACTTTTATCTCCCTCTACCAAGAAAACATCATGCCACTGATAGGGATGCCCCTTCAAACTGGAGAAAAAGGAGACACATGGAGCAGATCCCCAGTTTATTCATATTTTGGAGCAGAACCTCAGCAGAACTATGATCCTCAGATAACAGCAAGAAATACCCAGCTATTGTTTTAAGCCCCTAACATATTGGAGTTATTTATTACAAGCAGAAGATAACTAATGCATTGGTTTTCTTGAACAAAAGGTATATTGGGATTGGAACATACAGTCAACATTCCTCAATGTATGCAACATCCAAATCATTACTTTTATAATCATACAATAGTATTTGCTCCTTTGTTATTCACTCTATCTCCTTGACTCTTTCTTTTTCTCCTCTATGTCATCTACAAATCTGATTTTTTTCAATACATTCATGATATCTTTGGCAAATGTACCATTGTCATTTTTTTTTCAACTCAAATCCACACAAATTCCTGGGTACTTTATGATCCATGTAGATAATCCATTTGTGGCAGATTTAATATGTATATATGTATATAATCTTTTCTTATTAAGAGTTAGATTATATTTTCACTCCTTGACTCTAGGCTGGCATATGTTCTATATGTCTAATAGACTATGGTGGAAGTGATTTTGTGTGAATTCTAGTATGCAGTCCTCTAGAAGACTTGCAGATTTCAACTTCACCAACTTGGAATGTTGCTCTAAGGCTACACTATAAGAAAGCCAGTCTAGTCTGCTGGAGGTAAAAAAGATTTCCCAGACAAAAGTCAATACCAACTGTCAGACATGTAAAAAATACTAAATTGTTATTGGTTTAAAACACTTGATTCTGGGCTTGTTTATTACAACAAACAATTGTTAACTAAAAATATCTAGCAATCTCAAATTGCTATTATTTTATAACATCGTTCTCAATAGTCTTTATGTCTCAGTAACTTCTCTTGGCTATATTTTCAAGCTTGTTATCATCTAGACTATTCTTTCTATGATAACTTTAGGTCAAATATCTTACTCTTTCTACTATAACTATCTTCATTTTTTTCTATCACCCTTTAAACCCTAGATCCCTCCATATTCTCCAGGTCTAGTTTCCTTCTGACTCTCTTTTTTCCTGCCGAGCCTAAAAAACAAGGTTGGGAATCTGAAGCACACATCTGTAAATATTCTGAATGTTCCATGGCCACTTTCCCACCTGTATTAGTAACACAATCCAATTGCCTTCTGCATTCTTCAAGAGTTTTATAATATACATATACATATACATATACATATACATATACATATACATATACATATACATATACATATACATATACATGCACACCACTATCCACTTAGTCACAAATAATTTATCTCTTTTTTTCATTACCTTTTTACCTCAACAATAATACATGCAAACTTTATTTTACTCTATTGTATATGCTGGAAACTGAGAGCAAGAGAGATTAATGACTTGTGCAGAGCTTCATGAGCAACAACTGTTAGAGCCAAGATTCAGATGTATCTGATGCTAAAGACCTTTTGTTTTATACTTTGTCAAACTTATTTTTGTGTTTTGCATTTTATATTTTAATATTATCTGAAAAGGAACAAAAGGTGAAATTATAAATAGATGTATTGAAAATAGCAGATATTTTTCTAGCTCTGAAATTGTACCTTTAACTCTTGGTCATTAGTCAAAGAGAATTAGGGTTTAGAGTGTGTTAAGCTAGCAAATTGTAAATTACTTTCTGATCTGTTTCTAGAGACTTCTTTTGAAAAACAGTGAAATGTTTTAATAATGTTACTTGCCTATGCTTCTGAGAAATATAAATAGTATTTAAAATTAAATTTAAGAATACACATGTTATTTCATTTGATATATAATATTTGTCATGTTTTAGAGGAAGTATGGGTAACTTCCTGAGGCTTTTGCTATAAAGGGGAAATTGTACTTGCTAATTATTAAGTTAAGGTAATGAAAGTATAAATTTCTATTTTTATAATGTTAACAAAACATAGACATGTTAATGAAATGAGAAAATTTATTTGTATATATCATTGACTGCCATTTTCATACTAGGTTTTTTGGTAATTAAAATAAAATTAGCAGTTAATTTCAATTATATAAAGCACGGGAAAACATGAGAGATTGAGCAGAGGATATATGATAGCCAGCATCCAAGGTGTCTCTTAAAGATCACCTCCCCTAATTCTCTAATGATGTTTTATTTTCTTCTTTTTATCTTTGTGCTTTCAGTACTCCTTCTAATTCTGTACCCTAGTTATAAGGCTTTTCTAAAACTTCTAACTGAAATTCGAAAGTTTTGTTTTTTCATTCTTGCTTTATTTGGCATTGTCTGACTCCTCACTGCCAACTTTTATCTCAACTAGGTTATCTCTCAGACACTATGACATTTGACAGTGATAATTATCATTTACTGAATCTGATATGTGGACTACAGAAAAATCCAAAATTTTCAAGGGAAACCACTCTGAATACTAGGTGACTACTATAAAAATGAGCTTTCCAGAAAATTTCTACTTAAGTCCCTCATGCACATTGAATCTCTACTTTTCTGCATGTCAAATCTTCATTTGTATTTCTGCTGTGTAGTGGGGGGGCAGAGGACAACAGATAGCCCTTTCTTGTCCTTAGAAACCTTGGATTCAGGGGGAGTGCTCCTGTTTCCATCAGTTACTCTTTCATTCAAGAATCATTTCGTGACATCCACATTTTGCCAAGCACATAGGTGTTTTCCAGAATCATAGAGGATAAGTTTCAATATTCTTCCACTAATTAAATCTTTAAATATGAGATCTTGCATATAGGTTAAAAGTTTTAAAACTAGGATGAAAAGTCATTCATGTTTCAATTATGCAAGATAAATTAGTTCAGATAATCTCATGTATAATGTGGTAACTATTGTTCCAATAACGTATTGTATATTTGAAATGTGCTAAAAGGGTAGATCTTAGGTTTTCTCACTAGACACACACAAAACATGTGAGGTGACAGATATGTTAATTGGTTTGATTGTGGTGGTCATTTTACAATGTGTATGTTTATCAAAACATCATGCCTTACAGGATATCTTAATTTCTTTTTGCCAATTATTCTCCAGTAAAGCTAGAAACAAATGTAAAATGCTTTCTATCTCTCTCTACTGGTATGTTTAGAAGTACCTAAGGGAGGAAAGGATACACTATAAATTTCTGACTTTATACAACTTAAAGTTCAGTGGACAATAAAGAAATATAAATTGGTATAGCATGATATAATCTCATAGTGTTATAATAAAAATATGGACAAACTACTGAGGGATACTGAGGAGAAACTGAATAATATTACAAATAATATTTCATTATTTATTGCACTACATACATGTCTGATTATTTTATGCTTATTTTCTTTTCACATGCCTTCTGAATTCCCATGATAAAAGATATTTTTTTTCTAACATGGCTAATCATGGTTTAGTTTTTTAATGTTTATTTTTAAACAATTTAGTTATAGTGTACGAAATGGCCATGTTTAAATGGCATGTTTCAAGTAACAGGTAAAAAATATTTATTCTTTAAGGGATCTTGGGCTTTGTAATTTTAGATGTCAAAGTGTTTGATAGAGGATTCTGTAGGTAAATCTAGGCATAACATCTTTACAATATAAACTAGACATTTTAAATCAGAGCATCTTGTTACAAAATAAAAAAAAAATTGCCTGAGAAATGTTCTGTTCTATAGCTTCATTAAGCCTTGATTTCCGGCCTAAAATTTTTCCTTTTTTTTTTTTTTCAAATGAATCTTAAAATTGTAAGCTTGCTGGAGATCACTGATGAGTCTTCATCCAGATATGGAAGTATCCCAGCTCTTCCCTTTCCAAGAGATCCTCCAGGGGGCCAGGTGCATGGCATATTTACTGCTTTCCTTTAGATTGTTTCAATGGTTTATATTTTTGTTATTATATTTTGTTCTTAGGTGACATATGTGTCATACTATAAACTATCAGTTTGGTTTTCTTTTCACTACAGCTTATATGGTACTATAGTCATTTGTTTCTTTAAATACATACTTTTGATTATAGCAATAAGACAACTAGAATATTTTAAGATGGCCAATAAATAATAAAGAGAAAACATATATACAACTGAAATATGACCTTTTGGATTAAGAGTAAGTATAATTTTGTGAATAATGGTGTGGACTGCTGTGCTTATGAGTTTATCATAAGCTTGTAAAGCAGAGCTTCTTTCAACTGCTTCCCATATTAATAGGTGAAGTGTATTTTTTCCATAGTCCACCTGATATGATTCTTTTTTGTTCCCTGCATACTGTTAGTAACTCTTTCTGTTAGGTCTCATTCTTTCTTACTGTATTTAGTACTTTCACAATTAAACATGTATACATAACCATGTACACACAAAGGCATAAACACGTACCACAGAAATAGACAATAGGCTTTTCATACCTAGGTATCCAGAAAAGAAAATAGTACCTAAGGCCACAGAAATTATGCTACATATTTTTATACATTTTTCTCTTGGGAAAGAATGTTTTTTAAATATATTAAATGCATGTAAACTAAAAGCATTATTAAGGAAAACTGAGAATAGAATGTGATAGAATATAAAAAGCACTCGAGATGAATACAAAATTTGGGAACAATTTGATAGCAAAAGTCTAATCCCTGTACCCAGAGTAATGCTGGTTCTCTTTTTCTCCTTTAATATCAGATAGCAAAGTAAAGGTAAAAATCCATCAATTAAATTCAACCTCATTTTAATTTTACACTAAGAAATTAGTCTATCAAATCCTCATCTTGATATCACTGGAATAATGTAAAAACATTGAACCCTATCAATATCTGATTTGTATATTTTTTCAGCCCTTAGCTCTGACTTATTCTGAGTAATTATTCAATATATATTTGGTGCAATAAATAAATAAACAAACACACACAGATATACACACACACATATGTATATACACATATATATGTATACATAATTAATTCGGGGACAGCTATATGTATCTGTTGGGAGCCGGAGATGTTGGGAGCCCTTTGTAAGGAAATATCAGTTTCTGAAACCCTGAAGGGAGGATAAGCATCAGTTCCTGAATTTCCAAGGGAGGAGTTTTTCTCTTGGCCTTATGTTAATTCATGTTAATCGCAGCTATTGTTTCTGGATGCTTGTGGTTTTGTTTTGAGCAGTTTGTTACGAGCAGTTTGTCACTTACTCAAGCTGTATAAGTATAGGGTGCTAAATAAACCCGAGGCTGCAGCTTTGACTGTATGCCCTCCCGAGATCTTTCTCTCTTCTCTGTCTTTTTTCCTAACCCTAGCTCCCCCACTCAGGACTGTTCGACTCTGCCCGGCTGGCTCCGGCAGAAGTGGCCCCCGAACAGGGACCTGAGAACGGGGGGTAAAGTGAAGGGCGTCGCACGGTAACAGGAGTACTCCGATCAAGGTAAGGTGGTGCGGCAAGCGGGAGTAAGATGGGCAACGGTAATAGCCGTGAGCTCTTTGTACATATGCTTAAGAATATGCTCCGAGCAAGGGGAGCGAAAATAGGAAAACAGAAGCTTACAGATTTTCTACATTTTGTAGAAGAA
>CM053510.1:57517778-57610245 GCA_028627145.1 Eidolon dupreanum | reverse complement strand
TGCCCTCCCGAGATCTTTCTCTCTTCTCTGTCTTTTTTCCTAACCCTCGCTCCCCCACTCAGGACTGTTCGACTCTGCCCGGCTGGCTCCGGCATGTATCAAGTATATATTTTGAAAGAATACATAATTATGTTATATATAATTTTAAACGTGTACATTTTTAACATGGATATAATCTGAATATAGAGTGATACACGTTGTATTTTAAAATCCCTCCCTCAACTACAGTTTACCAGTAATTTTTTCTTATCTCTCGCAACTTAGTGATTTCTTCACTAAGTATGTATTGATATGCAGTATAGAAAATGTATTTTCCTTTCTCAGAAAACAAACTATGCACCAAAATAGAAACCTGGTGAGTTAGGCTGCCTCCCCTCAACAGAGCTGTGGAGCCAATTACTTTGAGCAGAGCAAGCTCATCCTGATGAGGAGAGCCCTACCTCTGTGACAGCTGCTGGAAATCAAGTGCCAATAATGCCCTCGAGGTATGTTCTCCCAAATACTCTAGGAGAAGAGGTAGGAAAACAAATACCAACAGGCATTACTTTTTCATTATATTTACCATTATTTAACTTTCCTAATATTACAACCATTCAAAAGTTCAGCAACTCATTTCAGCTTACTACACACTAGCTCTGACCAAACCGAACTATAAAGCATGAGTTGCAACACAAAGCAGTGACAATATCCCACATTCTCACCCATGCTTGACTCTAGAGGTCACCTATATCATTTCAGTACTTTCATGCCAACTCTCTGATCTGTTGACCTTAAACAAATGGCCAGATATTTCTCCAGCAGAATGGGCTGAATCGGAACAACAGAGAATTGCAATTTGGAACATGCAGTCTAATGGCAAGTCCAGAGAACAAAAGAGAGGATTGATCTTTTATACAGGAAAGGGGGAATTCAGAGGAGCTGTTGTAAATAGATTCCATTGGAGAAAATTGGAATTCAAAGTGTAGTGGCTTTTCATTGGCTGAGTTTTAACTATTTTTTTATTGGTTGAGTAATTGCTTAGTGGGGAAAAGACTCTTTCTCCCTGCTGGAGTAGTAGAGTAGAAAAACTTGTTCCTGTTGAAGATAAGTATGTTTCCTCCTGTTTGGAGTAATTGACAATGAGTATGGCCAACCTTCACAACTGCTGTCTCTTTCCACCTGGCAGATTCGGATTCCAGTTGCATCTTTAGAGAAATCTACCTTATCTTCATTTGGTATGTGTGTTCTGTGTATACTCACAGCACTTTTTCTTTCATAGCACATACCATAATGGTAACTAATTATTTATAAAATTATAAAATATCTGCTTCTTCTTATATTTTAACTTCCAAAAGAAAGGGGTCTTAATTCTCTTGCTCATAGGTATAACTCCAGCAATTAGCATAGTGTCTGGCAGGTACAGGTGCTCAGTGATTATTTGTTGAATAAAATAATGTATTTCCATGTATTTTTAAATAATGGGAAAAAAGACTATGGGATTTTAGAAACTCTGAATTTTTTATCTCTCTACCATTATTTAGGTATGTTCTTATAGCTAAACCTCTAATTTCTCAACTGTATTTTGAGACAATTTACCTAAATGTTTACTAAAATGTTTTAAGTCATTTTATATTCAGAATGCACCTGGCAAATAAATATTAACTGAGAGTAACTTACTATTGTACCACAATTTGGGGGGACAGCATCAGCAAATAAGCTGCCATTCTATGTACAAACAGTTCATATTCTCAATTTACTGGGAAACCAATATAAATAGGATTTAGTATAAAGTCAGGGTTAAGAGCTCCTGGACTGGTGTCTGACAGACATGGACTTTGACCAAGACTGCCTTAAGATTTCTCTCAACTTGACTAAATTATAGTTTCTTCCTCAATATAGGCCCTTGACCTCCCTTCTATTTATTTATTTATTTATTTATTTATTTATTTGTTTGTTTGTTTATTTATTTATTTAATATTTATGGCATTTACTTTAGAAAACTTGCCATTATACATTATTCCTGTGCCTATTTAATATATATGCATATGTGTGTATGTATATATGTGTGTGTATGTATGTGTGCATGTATTTTTTTTTCCTCCTAGCCTCTTGTCAGTTTTATGACCCACAAAATGTCTTTGTCAAGAACTGGGAATCCTTTCTTTGAAATGTAATTATCAAGGAAGATAGCATCCTTATTTTCCTGTGTCTATGGTACTGCAGGAGCCTAACTCTGATGGGTGTTCATTTGCTTCCCTAATACCTGAGGGAAGCAAACAAACAAAAACAAAAGCAAAATTTAAAAAAAAAGACCTTTGCAAACTGAGGAAAACCTTAATGTGGTAAACATATCCCATTCATTAGTCAGCCTCTTCCCTAATGTCCTCTACTACTTTTGCACTAGCTTACCGAATACTTAAAAACACTCCCATCTTATGTTTCAACAGTTTTGAATTCAGTCTTTCTCCCCTGTTGCAATAACCTTGAATAAAGATTTCCTTGCCTGTTGAAATTTGTACAGTGAAATTTTTGCTTTGACAACTCAAAACGCATATGAGAAATTTAGTAACCTTGAGACCTGGAATAAATTATTTTGCACTCTGAGCACTTATTTTCTGATTGATAATATGGGAATTATATATGTAATGCACCCAGCACTAGTATGATAATTATACATGTAAAGTCCTCAACACAAACCTTGTGTGACATATTATGTGCACTGGTTAATTATTAACTAATTAAAGAGCATGAAATAATTATCAGTAGATGATCTATTTTGAAATTGGCTGTTTTAGGATATAAAACTAAAGCTAATATTCTCAAAAAGATTTTAAAGTTAAAATAACTGTGGGCATTTAAAACTAATGTGGAGCTATATTTTCTTTAGGCTGAGTTCTCAGTAGCATATTCAATGGTACTAATGAATGGCCCAATAAATATTAAGTTCTCACAATTATTTTGAATCAATTGATAAAATGCAACATGGGAATAATAAAATGGAGTGGGGAACCAAATTATTAGTTTTCTGGCCATCTGATTTGGGCAAATATGAACATTGTGATCCCAGTTTTATCAAGGATTGTAGTCACATTAAAATCTATTGACAAATAAGATCTTGAAATATAAGGGCCATTATATCTACCACAAACTGCTGTCAGAGAATATCATCAGCCTTAACTTAATAGAGGTATTTAAATGTCAAAAAATGGAATAATACTTTATTGCCAACTTTATTTCTTTTTATCTCAGTATTTTGACAATAGACTTTGAAATCTTCATATTCTCTCTAGGTGCCTAAAATGGGTTACAGCCTATTGTATTCATAGTTGGGTGTTAATGATCTTAATCCATTCAATTTCTTCTTTAAATTTCAATATTAGGTATTCTTTCTCCACTTTTTCTCTTTTTTTATGGAGTATACTCTGAAATTTTCTCAATTGGATAATGCTAACTCATTGCTTCTTTAGGAATTTTTGATCTTACTACATTTTCCATAACTGTACATCTGTGTTACATAAAACAGCAAAATGTATATCAGATTCATATTTTGAGATAGTCACTGACTTTCCAGCTTCTATTATATTTGATCACTATTTATATTGCTAATTTACATTCTATAAAATGCTCTCGCTACATACTGTACTGGAAAGAAATAATGGAAGAAATCTCTATATTTTCTTAACATTATAAATTTCAAGTTTAAGAACAAACTCTTCCTTTCAAATTCATAGAATATAATATCAGGCAAAGCTAAAATTACAGAGTTAAAACATTTTTAAATGTTTCAACCTATTTAAACTTCATAAATAGTTGTTTTTAAATTTCCAGTTTAGTATAGTCAATGCAGACCATTTCCCAGGATAATTATGAATTGTTTGAAAATGGTCTGAACTGACAGCAGCCCATATTTTGAATGACAGGCAGGATTTGTAAAACAGCAAATGTATTATACTGGCTATTTGTCTCTTCATTGTGCTGAAAATTCCAGGTGATTAAATCCTTAAAATGCATTTTAGAATTGGACGATTAAATCTTGTCAGGCAATTTTAAACCTTTAGAGGCATAATACCATAAAAAGCTTTGTAATATCTTTGATTTTATTCTATCAAAAACAAATTATTTTTCAGTATAAATATCCCCAACTTACTATGGGTCTTATCTGTCGATATCACATTATGACAGCATTCAGACACTTGTTATCTGCAAAGGTAGTGTATCTGCTATTTGTCACTAAGCAGCATTCAGAAACAGTATCCCCTATTCTATTATCATGCAAAATACATTCAGGACAAGAAATGCACACAGAGAAAATTACTCCTCTGGCGAGATATTTTGACACAAAAGATCTTTCCTCATCAAAGATGAAAAGCACCTTGTCACTCACTTCTAATTACTGCCTCATTTCTGTCAATGCAGAGAGAAGCCAACTCCCTGTGGCGACGTCACAGAGGCATTTACCAACATGCAGAGCTGGATTCCGCCTGTGAGTTCAGCCTGGTTTGAGTCAATGCACACTGATAGGGGTGATCTTTAATTATAACTATTAGTCTTCTCTAAAGTTGAAGAAAGGGCATTTCGTCTTTTTGCATGAATATCTGCTATATCATCTTTATTTTCAATCGACACATTCCTTCCCCAGCCTTTTCAGATATGCTTATGGCATTAAAATGTAAGGATTACCAATATGTACATTGCAAGAATAATTTTTGAAGAGTTGTAAACTTATTAAACATTAAAATAAAGTATTTTCTGTCTTGTGATTACAATTAATGTTCACAACCAAATGAGTTGGGCAGAAATGGAAAGGTGTAAAGGTTGAACTGAGACGATGAAAAATCATTAACCACATGTAAAAATTACTTCTTTAGAAGAATTACAATTCTGGTCACTCACTTGCAATAAATTTCCCAGGCAGGGCATTATAAAACAAAGGAAGAAAAATAATCATTAGTAAGTAAACCAGCAATAATATTAAGGCTTTCAGAAATTCCACCTTGTATTGAAGCCAGGTATATATATAGAGGATCTGTTAATAATGAGGGTGGATGAGAGGTTGGGACCTCAGCGCTTTCCTCTGACAACTTTAAGTGTATGATGCCATTGCTAAAGCCTTCCGTAATACCCTTTTCCCCAGGCCAACCCTGATAGAAAAGAATTTCTCAGGAAAAGCATCCACAATATATTACCAGAGGAATACACATAAAGAATCACTTTCACTCCCTGACCATTCTTTATTGCTATTTGCATTAATCTGTTATATTTATTCAAATCAATTATGCTGCATTTCATGAGCTGTTTCTCAAAAAGAGGACAATGTATTCATACAGTAACACTTTTTTGAGGGTCAGGTAGCCATCAGATCCTACACCATACTAGAAACTGGAAATACCAAGATCAATTAGAAAAAAATATGTATTCTTGAGAAGTTAAAGTTATTCCACATTTTATTTATTTAGAAAAATAATAGAGTAAAAACTAAGTTTATAACCACTCAGTTGACAGAGTCATCTATTTAAAATGTAGATCTGACCACAGTCCACTGCTCCCTAAAATACTCCAATAGCACCTTGTGGACATATCAAGAACAGAAATTCTCTAAAGTATAAATTCCCACCTCCACCATGGCTTACTTAACTCCTCCTGCACAGGGTCATCACTTTCAGCATGTCTTCCTTCAGCATGTTTTCTTCACCTTTTCACACATGTCTTATAATTTAATCAAGTTATGAAATGAAGGTACCTTATTCTCACAAAATGATTGGAGAGTTCTATTCAAATCTGAATCCAATTTTTCACAAAATTTGTATACTCTATTATCATGGGCACTATTAATGTTTACAATATCAACTAGTTTTTAATCTTTGCTTGTCCTATGAAATAAAGTAAAATCAAAGAATGCTAGGTCTTATTCTTCTCTCTTTACCCAATTAACTCACTGTTAAAAAAAAAACAAAAGGCCCCAAATGGCATCACTTGTGCTAAGACCGCACCACCAAACTAAATTTAATACTTAATCTAATTGAAGTTTCAGCCTATCCCAGGAATGTGACCTTAAACCAGTAAATCTGGAATTATGTGATCAACACTAAAAAGGCAGTCACCTGACAGATCCCTTCCATCCCCCATATGAAGGTGACTTGGCTTGAAACAATCCATTCTTGGCTGGAAACTTCCTTTTCTCACCCAATTTTGCCTATAAAAACCTTTCATTTTATACTGCTCTTTGGAGCTCCTTTCTATCTGCTAGATGGAATGAAGCTTCATTTGTGATTCATAAATAAAGTCAATTAAATGTTTAAATTTATCAGTTGAATTTTGTTTTTTTTAATACCATCCACTTCCTCTGACTGAATCTGAATGGCAATCTTGAGCTACCTTTAAACAAGGATGTAGACTATATGAAAACATTTGGAAAACACTATGTGCATTTTGGTGAGCAAAATACGTCAAATATATTTTGAGTAAGCTAGAAAATTAGCATATTACACTAATCCTGTAACCACCTGAGTATTCGAGTAAAAATTAGAATTTATTATTGCTATAAACTGTGATACTTAAGAAAGTTAATACAGCATATTGATATTTCTGAACTTTGAAAACAAGCAATTCATTGAAACCATCTAATTAAAAAATAAACTAAATTAGCACATTAGTATAACTCTTAATTTATAGAAAATCCACTTTTCTCTTTATTAATATTGTATCATTCATATATTTTATCAAAAATATATTTTATTTTCTTGCCTTCTTAGCTCTGTAGCATTCACTGATGAATATTTGCTATTTTAATACAGAAAGAATCTTGAGTATTTTTAGTAAGCATGATAAACTGGAAACTGATAAACCTTTGTTCTACTTAGCTCAAGGCATTTTATAATTATGCTCTCATTTAGTTTTTTGGAAAAAGGAATCTTCTGTTTCACAAAGAAAGAAAGCAGGTAGGTCTGGTGATGTCATCCAGGTAAGAGAAAAATGTCAATTCTAGAAGAAACTAACAATAACAACTGTGAAAGACCATTTCTTATTTGTACCTGTGTTAGAAATTATTATTTGTTCACAATGACTTGTTCCCCCTTTGCCCTTGCCATTTCCCTGTCCCATTAGTCTTGGGTGTGACCATGGGATTTTCTTTGAGCAAGGAGATATGGATAAAATTGACAGTAGGATAACTCCTTGGAAAATTATTGGGAAATGTGTGCTTCTGTTTGCCCTCTTCGTGTTGTCCTATGACACTAGAGAACATTACACTCTCAGCAGAACTGTCTTTCAGCATGGGTCCCAGATGAAGAAGAAACATGGAGCAGTTCAAAATTATTACAGAACTTAGGGCTTCAGCCTCAACCCAGAACTGACATGATATGAATAACAAATAACCTGGTTATTGTAACACTGGGTTTACTATTTTGCAGCATAACCTAGTAAAAGTTGACTAATAGTATTTCCTTTCTACTTCTATTAAGAAATTGAAGAAACTGATGTATTATCTGAATAATTATCATATAGCAAAACCTCTTTGTGAAAGAACTTGGTGATCAAAATTATGAAGGGATGAATTTAATAATAAATAAATTTTATAAAAAATAAATTTAGAAATAAATTTAAACAATGAGAAGATTTATGCACTGAAAATTATAAAGCATTGGTGAAAGAAATTAGAAATTACATAATTAAATGGAAAGATATTTCTGTGCCTGTGGAAAACTTATTATTATTATGATTCACAGTGCTACCCAAAGCAATCTACAGAATTAATGCAATCCTTATCAAAATGCCACTGGTGTCAGTCTTTTTGCTTGTTTGTTTTCAGCAAGAAAAAAAAACTGCTAAAATTTATATGGAATCTCAAGCAACTTTGAATAGCTAAAACAATCTTGAGAAAGAATGAAATTGGAGGACTCCCACTTCCTGATTCCAAAATTTACTACATAGCTACAATAATAAAAGCAGTGTGGTATTGACATAAACTACAATAATAAAAGCAGTGTGGTATTGACATAAGGACAGACATATAGACCTATGGAATAAAATAGAGAACCCAGAAATAAATCTTTATATTTTTAGTCCATTGATTTTTGACAAGGGTGCCAAGACCAGTCAATGAGTAAAGAACTACCTTTCAATAAACAGTACTAGAATAACTAGATATACATGCAAAAAAATAAAGATGGACCTTTACTTTACATGGTATATAAAATTTATTTCAAAATGGATTAAAGACTTAAACATAGGAGTCAAACTTTGAAATTCTTATAGGAAACCACAGGGAAAATCTTTATAAATTTGGATTTGTCAACAATTTCTTGGATATGGTACAAAAAGCACAGGCAACAACAATATAAAAGCAGATTAACTGAACTTTGATAAAACTAAAAATTTCTGTGCATCAAATGAGAGAAATATTTGCAAATCATACATCTGATACAAGCTATTATCCTAAATATAGAGAGATCCTACAATTTAACAACAACAATAAAACAATAAATTCAAAATAGACAAATTACTTGAATAAACATTTCTCCAAAGATATACAAATGGACAATAAAAACATAAAAAGATGCTCAATATTATTAGTAATAGGGAAATGCAAGTCAAAACCACAATGAGATACTATGGCATATTTATTAAGATGGGTATTATTAAAAAAATAATAATAATGTATGGACAAGGATATGAAAATATTGAAACCTTTGCACATTGCTAATGGGAATATAAAATGGTGCAGCTACTGTAGAAAAGAGTTTGGTGGTTTCTCAAAAAGTTAAATGTTGAATTACTATATAATCCAGCAATTTCACTCCTAGGTATATACCCAGGAGAACTGCAGGCAAGGACTCAGACAGATACTTGTAAATTAATTTTGATAACTGCATTATTCATAATACTCATATGGTGGAAACAACATAACTACTCATCAATGGATGGCTGGATAAACAAAATGTGGTATATACATACGGAGAATATTATTCAGCTTTGAAAAGAAATAAAATTCTGATACATGTTATAACATAGATGAACCTTGAAGACATTATACATAAGCCAGTGCAAGAGGACAAATAGTATCTGATTCAACTTATATAACACAGCTAGAATAGAGAAATTCATAGACACAGAGGTATAAAATAAATTACCAGGGACTGGGGAAAAGGAAGAATGGGAGTTATTGTTTAATAAATATACTGTTCATAACTACATTACTACAGTTATAGCATATATATTATATTGTTGTAATAACTATATTGTTAATAGCTGTAACTATATTGTTAACGGGTACAGAGTTCTGGGATAATTCACAAGTTTTAAAATAGTGGTGATGACTACACAACATTGTGAATGATGTTAATGCTACTGTATCGTAGTTAAAAATGATTAAAGTGGCAAACTTTGTTATGCATATTTTACCGTAATTTAAAAAAATGGTAAATCTCTGACATGGCCAAACTACAGGTCAAATTATTTATTAATGTAATCTTATGTCCCAGATGTTGTGCTAAGCACATAATCTATCTTATTTTATTTGATAATCACAAAAACCCTCCGAGAGGTCATTTTTCCTATCAATAGATGAGAAACCTATAATAACCTTTCTAAAATAAGGGATGTTAAATAATTGACCACAGTTATACAACTACTGTGTGACGGAACCCAGAGTCTATTTCCTGGTTAGCTGAACACAAAGCCTGTATCCTTTTGACTTCACATGCTGTCTCCCAAATTAAACACTTCGATCCTCAACCTTATTCCAAGAAGACTGAATGTTTTAAAGTGTGTAATTTACTTTTATTAAGTCTTTTATCTTTAAGCACATTATAAATGCTAGTTCATTTCATCCTCACACATCTATAAATTATTTTTTATTCTTTTTTCAGATACGAAAAGTGAGATTTACTACTTTTTAATCTTTATAATGATAAAACAGAAAGCTAGGAAGAGACTATGGTGAGGTAATTACAATTGCTGGATTTAACGTGAGACTCTTCAATCTTGGCTCCACAGACTGACTTTCTAGGTGATGATGAGCAAGTTACTTAACATATCTGTATATCATTCCTTTCATCTTCAAAATAGAGATAATAACAATACCTCTACCATATGATTTATATTAGAATAAAATAAAATTAATTCAGTAAAGTGTTGAGATAAATATCTGGCACAAAATAAGCACACAATAATATTAGCTATAACTTATATCTTTGTTCCCTAAGACAGATTTCTGACACACTTTTATTGGGTTAAATAATAACATTCAGTTGTATGTTTAGTGACTGCCAAACACCAATCATTTCACATATTAGACTATATACGTATTAACAACATTACAGTATATTGTGTATGTACTTTTTATTACATATGTCTCCATTAAAAAATATACTCTTGATTATAAAGAAACAAACTTTATTTTGTACTAACATTTATAGTTATAAAATGTGTCTAGTACTTTGCATGGGAAATATCGTATGGTCAGTATTTGTTGATTTCCACAGAAATGATTTCAATTAAATTGGCTCTAAAGGAAAACTTTGAAATTTAGAGAGAACATTTTTAATTTCATACTTTATAACTGCATTTTATTTCAGAGGTAAAAGGAGAATTACATTAAAAGAAAATCTGACAAAAAAAAAAACAAATTAAAAATCTAAAAATAATGTTAATTGAAATACAGAAGGTATTTTCCACCTAGAATTTTTGTCTATTTTTTCTTAATTTTTGAACAATGCTATTGAAACAAAACAAAATTATTTACCACATAGAGTATTTGTGTTATTGGGCAAAGCACACAGTGAACAAGCAAAATGAACAAACTAATAATATATGTGTTGATAAGTTCAAGTGAAGAAAAATAAATCATGTTGAGATCGATGAAAAGTGGAAATTGTTCTAGTTACCATAGCATGGTGAGGAAAGCCCTATCTGAGGTGCTAACTTTTGACTGGAGATTTAAATGTATGAGGGAGAAAGCCAGGAGAATACCAGGGGTTGGACTCATTCTAGATAGAGTTCATAGCAATTTTAAAAGCCTTGAGATAGATATATTTAAAGATCAGCAAGGAGACCTGTGTATCTACAGTATATTGAGCAAAGGAAATATGAAGAAAGGGTGTAAAGATAGCCAGACCACAGATCATGAGCATCCTGTGGGCCATAATGAAGATTTTTTATGTAATTTTGTATTAATTAAAACCATGGCAAAGTTTTGAGCAGAGAGCTATTATAATCAGATTTATGGTTTAAAAGAATCACTTTTGCTGCTCCAAGATAAATTAAGAAAGTGGAAGCAGGGAGACCAGTTTGGAAGTTATTTCCACAGTTCAGGAGAGAAATGATGTTTGTTTGGACAATAGTAAAGATATAAAACAATACCATATTGTGAAATATGTTAAAAGTTTTTCTGGCAAAATTTTCTCATGCATTGAATATGGGGTATAAGAAAAAGGGGGAATCACTCATGTTCCTCACTTTTTAATTCTCAGCTACAGGGCCATGGTAAATTGCATTTAAATTGTCGCAAGTTTTCTTTCAAAACTCCCTAAAATGTACTAAAATTCTTATAGCAAAGATCATTTTTATCTGAACTTCAAGAATTTCTTCAAAACCTATGCACTTGTTTGAACCTAAACCAGAATGCCTGTAACTCTAGTTGATGACCAGTTACATAAAAAAAAAAAAATTTCCAAAGTCTGTAATAAAGGAGAACGTTGAGTGGAGAGTATCACCATATTTCAGAGGTTCACTAATGTATTTTAAATAGTATGTTATTTATCTACTCATTGTGTATTCATGTATTGCACAATTATATTAATTGAGCATTTACTATACTGAAGGGCTTCTGGATAAACAGAATGTTATGATGTCAAATAGGCCAAAATACAAATATCAGTCGACAACCAAACAACTGAGGGATGACAACTTTCACATGGGTTTATCTTTTAAAAAGCTACTTATAAACAAGAACACTTCAACCACGGTACTGACAGATGTCAATACAGATTCAGAAAGATGATTAGCCCAAACAGAGATATTATGTGGGTAATCAAATAGATTTATTCACCCACAGGCTAGAGAAAGAAACCAGCAAAATCAGGACACAGCAGACAGGTCAAGCACGTGGTACAGTGACAGAGCTGCAAATGTCTTGTAATTCACAATTGTACTCACTATTAGAAGAGAGTTGCAGGTGATAAGGCTGAGTGAACAAGGAACTCCTCTTTTGACTTAACTTAAATACACAAGTCTAAATCTGACCATGATTCAGTCTTTTTGGTATACAGTAGTTCTCCCTTATCTACAAGGGATATGTTCCAAGGCCCCAGTAGATACCTGAAACAGCAGATTGTACTAAACCCTATATATACATACAAATCAATTCTACAATTTGATTTATAAATTAGGCACAGCAAGTGATTAATAACAGCTAATAATAAAATAGGACAATTGTAATAACATACTATGATAAAAGTTATATGAATGTGGTCCCCCTTTCTTAAAATATCTTGTACTATAGTCACACTTCTTGTGATAAGTGAGATAAGATGATACAATGCCTATGTGAAGAGATGAAGTGAGGTGAATGACGTAAGCATTGTGACATAGTGTTAGGTTACTCCTGACCTTCTGATCACATGGCAGAAGGAAAATTATCTGCTTCAGGTGATCCTAGATCATCAAGCCATAATGTAGATGATTGAATGTCAGGAGTAGATGATGTCAGTAGTTGGAGATTCTCGACAATTGAAGGTTTTTTTGCTGAAATCTTTTAGAAGAACATTGTAAACAGTAGTTGTCTATTTTTCCTGAGGGTATTGACTTATATACAATTTTTTTTTCAATTAGAGTTGACATTTAATATTATTTTATATTAGTTTCAAGTGTACAACATAGTGGTTGGACAATTATATAATTTCCGAGTGATCCCCTGATTAGTCTAGTACCCACCTGGCATTATATACAGTTATTACAATATTATTGACTATATTTCCTATACTGTACTTTATATTCCCATGGCTATTTTGTAACTATAAATCTGTATTTTTCAGCACCTTCTGGAACCAATCTAAGTGCCATCTATAGAAGTCTATTTCTTAACGGAAGCATATCATAACTTTTCATTGGCATATCAAAATCTCTATCATCACTACTCGAGCTTTGGGGCCATTATCAAGCAAAATAAGGATTACTTGAACACAAGCACTGTAATACCATGACAGTCAATCTGATGACCCACAAAGCTCCTAAGTGACTAAGGGATAGTGAGCATATACAGTGTGAATACGCTGTGCAAAGTGATAATTCACATCTTTGGTGAGAAGGATTTGGATGGTGTGAGAGTTCATCATGCCACTCAGAACAGAACATACTTTAAGACTTATGAATTGTTTATTTCAGAAATTCTCCATTTATTATTTTAAATGAAAAATATTAATTTAATATTAATAGTTGACTGTGGGTACTTGAAACTGCAGAAAAAACTGCAGAGAAGGTGTGGGGGTGGGGCTACTGTATATGCTGGAGATCAGAGCAACTGGATTGTCTACACCACATCATTCTCAGAGTTATAAAATATGATATAATTTCTAGGTACAGTAAAACACACACATAAACCAGAATAGAATCACCATACATCACTCGCCCTTTGGGGCAAGCACACACCTGACTCTTTCATTTTGTAGAACTAAAACAAAGGTGAGATACCCAGAATTCCCTAAGTCATTATATTTTTTAAGGATTACATATTCTACTAATAATTTGTGGAAAACAAATGTAAATGAAATAATTTTTCATCAGTTTGAACGAGAAACCAAGGATTTATAATATGAGAGTGATTCATGTGGGGTCAAAGTAGAAATTAATAGGGTACCTTTTTGCCTCCTCCCTATCCTGTACAACAAATTAGAAATAGGAGCAAAAGTACTAGTGGAGATAAATAGCTATGATGGTACTTAGATAGTGTCTCCTCATTGCTATAGTCTGCAGGATTTATAGGGAATCTTCAAGGGAATGGGAGTGAGAGAGTGGCTGGTGATGGCACAGAAAAAAAGGAATTGCAGGGGATTCACAGCCCAGATCTCAAGAGATCTACGGTATGAGAGAAAGGCTGAAATGGCTCTTCCAGTCAGGAGGAAAGATTATCATCTCCATGCATTGACATAGTAAACAACAACAACAACAACAACAACAACAACAACAACTTCTGAGTTTCTAAGTTGTGCCAGGTGTTGACACTTGGCAACCAAGGATAGAGGTGATGCTGACAGGTGGGACAAGACACTTCAACCACAAGGACAGCACAAAGACCACAGCCTTCCTCTTTTCTTCTTACCACCATATGAATATATAAGTTCTCATTTGTTTCCATCACATCTTGGAAAAGTAAAAGATAATGCCTCCTGCCTGGGAAGACAATGCTCTCTTAGTGAGTTCTGTGAGCCAACTGAATATTTACTCACACGGAAATTTTAGAAAGTAGACAAGACTGAGTTTTATTTAGCATGTTTAATGTTTTTTTGTTTGTTTGTTTTACTTTCTGTTCTAGCTTTAGGAATAGGGGCTCCAAAGCAACATGAGATCAATTTTAGAAAATAAATTATAATTTTGCCAAATCTCCCTTATTAAGATTCAATTTCTATCTTTCTAGATAAATTATTGCTATTATGTAAATTATAAGAAGTCAGAAAAATAAATATAATTTGAAAAAAAGGAGCAGTAAAAGCAATTTTAACTGCATTGATGCCCTCAAAATACCTGTCCACATAAGAGACAGTCAATTTAAAGAATAAAATACTTCAGCTATGATAGGCATCATAAATAGATAACATTTATTCCCAAATTGCCTTTCAATGGTATAAGGTCACGCCACAGCTTTTCAGAAAGGCAAACCCCGTGGTAACAAAATTGGCTCTTTCTAAGATTACTTGGGTCTATTTATCTTCTTGGATATTCACACAGCTATCTTGTACAAATCTGACACATTGAAGAATTCCGAACTTTCTAGTTTCATTTAATTCTGGGCATTTAATGTCTCAGTCTGTGTTGTACATGGCACACTTTCTTCTTTATTAATGGCATTTGTCCTGTCAATGTCATCTGCTTTAGATTTTGATTTCCTAGACAGAAGCAAAGTCTCTTTGGCAGGAGAGTAAAAAGAAATATTATAACCCGTCAGTACATTCTAATCATGTTCTAGCTACAGTGGATATTGAACTGTATATTTTCAAACTCAATTTATGCTCTATTGGAGAGCTGAGATTCTTTGGCAGAGAATCTCAATAGCTGACAGTCTATTTGGCAGGAGAACAAAATAGATGATTGTAATTTTTTTGGTATTTCTACTCAGATGATTGCCTCAGTAACACTGAACTTCATATTTTTAAACATGATTTATATAGCACTTCATTGGAGAATCTGGAATGTTGCATACAATTTGGAGTGCTAGTTATGGAGAGAAATATAGGTAACTTGGAGTTGAATTAAGAATGATTACCTTTGTGTGTTTCCTTGTTTATAACATTTTATTTCAGAAAATACTGATGCTTAGGTATTTTATATATGTTGTAATAACACATGAAAATTAAATACAGGATTAAGAATTTTAAAATGAAAGAAAAATAAGATATAAGCATAGGAAGAATTATATACCACAACAACTATATTGCTTATGAGTTAGACAATTCTGAATTTGAATAGCAGATCCATCCCTAAGAGCATGCACACAGTTGGAAGGAAAAGTTGTCCAAACTCTTTAAGTATTAGTGTCTATATCTACAAAATGAAACCAATAATTCTTCCTTTAGTTTTGTGACTAGCAAGAGAGATGATGTATGCAAAACACTAGGGATAGCAATTTGTTTATTCTAGTGTTAGTACAAAATAAGGTTCAATAGTTGCTAGTGTAACAGGGAATTAAAGTAGGACTCTCTCTGTCTTGGTTTCAGAAGAAAACCCAAGACAATAAATTGATGGTAAATACTGCCATATTTCATAGTGTAGTGCTAGTTCACCTATGGTAGATTTTAAAACCATTTCAGTTACTATGAGCTGATTATATATCATCAGCCTTTACAAGGTGTTGGTGACGTCAAAAAAAAAAAAAAGTTGGAGACCAGAGAGAAGATTTTATCAGAAAGAGATACCAATGTGCTGTGAGTACTCTCCAACTGGTCTTCAAAGAATATAGCGGCTGTTTTCCCTTCACGTCAAGACCTTCAAGTGAGGCTTTAAAAAAATCACTAGGAGAGCTTAATATGTGACCACTAAAACCTGTAGGTCACAGTGGATTTTTTTATTTACATCTGAGAAAATGAAGATGTGGGTGCCTAGATAGCAGAATACAGGGCTAAGAGTGATAATTTTATTTCCACCAAAATGGACCAACGGCACATATTTTCCATAGATTACATCGACTATTTTCATGTAGGTCACCTATAAGAGCAAGGCTACCTGGGGTTGCCTTATAATCCTCTAAAGAGATTGGTCAGAAGTGAGTAAACCTCATCTGGTAGAGACTGGAATCATGATAGTATAAGTTTAGAAGCTGAGGAATTATAAGTGACCATCTAGAATAAATACATTTATCTTTGTTAAGAGAACTGTAGTTAGAGATCTCAAGAAATTGGGAACTGGGAGAGGGATGAGGTCTCTGAAAAACACTAAAAGTTTTTGTAGATAAAGATTCAACATTAAATATATGTCAGGCGCTGGAATTAGTACCAGCTCACAACATTACCAGTCAAATAATATCTTACCTAGATTTCATCTTTCTACCCCTTCCCTATTTCAGACGTAAAGAAGAATGAGCCTGCTTAATGTATAGAGAAGATGAATGCACAAAATGGGGAATGAGGAAAGTGTAAAAATCTTTTTTTTCTACTTATTGACTCATTGCCTAGAATAGATTCTTCCTGGAGAGAAAAATATTTTTAGTTGTTATACAATACTAAGTATTTTAGTTGCTTAAATAAGATTGTTTTCTGTTTTTTAACCATTTGAGAAAGTTATTGGACATCATTTCATAAAGTTCTCTCATACATCTCAGTCACTCCTCACCCCAATCCTCAGAGATAGCTACTATCTAGATTTTTTTTTCCATCTTAGGGACATTTGCCTGTTTAAGAAATTAATAAACACAGAATTACAACATACTTACTCCTTTGAGTAAAGTTTGCTTCATGCAGCATGTTTTTGAGATTTTTCCATAGGATTACATGATTAGTAGTTTACTCCCTCTTATTATTGTACAGTATTCCTTTGTATATCTGAATTTGTCCATTCACTTGTGAATGGACACCAGGACTATTTCTAGTTTTAGGCTATTTTGAGTAAAATTGCTATGATTACTCTTTTATAAGCATACCTCGGAGATGTTGCAAGATCTTTCTAGACCACCGCAATAAAGTGAATATAGCAATAAAGCAAGTCACGTAATTTTTTGGTTTCCCAGTGTATATAAAAGTTATGTTTATACTATACTGTTGTCTATTAATTGTACAATAACATTATGTCTAAAAAAACAATGTATACACCTTAATTAAAAGTATTTTATTGCTAAAAAATGTGAACCACCATCTGAGGCTCAGTAAGTCATAATATTTTTGCCAGTGGATGGTATTACTTTCAATTTGTAAAGCAACACAATATCTGAGAAGCACACTAAAGGGAAGTATGATAAAACAGAGCATGCTTGTACATATATTTTTGTGGACATATGATTCATTTGTCACCTAGATGTGGAATTGCTAGGTCATAGGGTAGGTCTGTATTTATTTTTATAAGAAATTATAGGAACATTTTCAAAGCGATTGGACCATTTTATACTCCCACCAACAATGAGTGGGAGCTTTGACATCTTAAAATCTTTGCCAACATTTGACATTGTCCGATGCCAGTGTGTGCTTGTGTTAATTTTAGACATTCAGATGGGTATGTGTGTATATATTTGTTTGTCTTTCATAGCAATTTTTGAAAAGTGAAAAACAGATGATAGAAAATGATATAATATTGATTACACAGCCTATAAAATACATGATAAAGGTATTTTATGACATCTAAAAATAAATACTCATAATCACTGATGGAAAATAGCTCATCATTAAAATATACAAATTATAACTTTTAAGTGGACCTCAGCAAAATCGTTTGAAAAATATTCTTTTACATTTATTTATTTTTTCAACCTTCTATAACCTTCATTCTAATTACATATACGGGTAGGCTCTGGGAACATCCAGAACTAAAAAATAAAAACTTTTGTTCATGGAAGAAAAGCCACTTTTTAAAATCTAAGACACCAAGGCTAGGAAGTTGATGGATTATTTTAGAATGCTAGCTTCCAGAATAAAGGTATATACTTGCTTTATCACACAATTACGTGTCTATCCATTCCTTGAGACATTATCTACCTTACATGCCATCATGTTCTAAAAATGAGGTATTTGTAAGTTTTCTAGTTAAGTGTTCATAGTTCCCTTTTAAAGCTTATTCCACAAGGAAGCAAACTTCTGCTTCCTCAACTTCTCCAGATGGCCTCAAGCAGAACTGCTGCCACTTCAAGTGTTCAATACCTCCAAGTGATCCATTATACCATGTTGTATCTATAATAAATAAAGGTTAAAAGATCATAAAAATAAGAACATATGCCCAAAACATGTTGTGTACACCTTAGCAGTAGGAATGTAGGGACTGAGTCAGATTATATTGAGCTTGCCAAGAAACTGGGTCAATACTAAGAGAAAAAAAAAATGTCTTATGGACCAGGGAGCCAAATAACACTTCTCTTAAGGATGGTAGAGAGATGAGTAGCCAATCTACCAACATCTCTGCCAGATATTTTCCCTGTCTGACAAAAATAAGAAGCTTATGGTTGGACTGTAGAGGAATATTAAAAGATTTAGGTTTCTTATGGGCATGTATGTTAAATTCCATCAGGAGAGCACCTCCTCTTATTCAAATCTTAGCTTTAAAGTTGTCTTCTCAGGAGGTCTTCATGATCACCATCCCAAATTCAGGTCTTTCTATGCCCAAAGTTCACTTTTCTCTATAATACTTAACACCTTCTAAGACCTGCTTAATTTATTTATTCATTTGTTTATTTATAGAATTCACCCACTAGAATATAAGCTTTGTGATGGCAAAAAAAAAATTGTGTTGCTTGTTTCATTGTTTGCTTTGCTGTCCTGTGGCACACAGAGCTTAGTATATACTTATGGAATGGATAGATAAATGAGTGAATATGTGAAGTTTACTTAAGTACCACATTGTGGAAAAGAAATTTATATTAGTGCTATATACACTCTAGGGAGTCTTTCAGAACTAAAAGTAATAGCATTAATAGCATATATATATATAATTTGTCAATCAGCAAATCAAGAAGCTTAAAATCATCTGGAACAAGGGAGAGCATGGCTAACCAGTAGTAGATGGGTATAAAGGTTCATGGGGCCATGTCACCTATTCAGAAGAGGGGCCGAGGAAGAGGAAATAAAG
Organism: Eidolon dupreanum; assembly: GCA_028627145.1. Taxonomy (NCBI): domain Eukaryota; kingdom Metazoa; phylum Chordata; class Mammalia; order Chiroptera; family Pteropodidae; genus Eidolon; species Eidolon dupreanum. The sequence continues at coordinate 57,590,793 of CM053510.1, read as the reverse complement.
AATTAGGGAAAATGTCACAAGGCAGTCTGTAAAGTGAAGTTTCTCCAACAGAAGATAGCAGGCCTAGATATCAATCATTTGTTGAATCAAGATTAAAGATTAGTCAAATTATTTGGGGTCCCCACAAAATCAGAGAGCCCAACCTCAATAGAGTTATTCAAATAATATCTGGAGAGTTAAACACTTTATGATAGTAGTAGAGTTGTCACTGTGTTCTAGGCCTTGAAATTTAAATCAGTCACACTTTAAGAATTCAATCTTCTTCAGGAAGATGTTCTAATATATTTTAGGAAGACAGATTAATAATAATGATACTTTTGTGAAATTATTTAAATTTTATTTGTTAGTAACCTAATGAATTATTTTCATTAAATAACATGATGTATTAATGATAATTCAAATATAGAAAGAAATATATTTCTCAATAAATTCTCTTGCATTTGTTCAAAATTTGAAGTATAGTATTTTTGTCTGTAATAAACTTCACACTTTGACCATATTCTCCAAGTAATCCAAATAACTTACTGTCAATAGAAGAAGGATGCCCTTTTCAGTAAACAAAATTAGCACATCATAATGGAGTGGTTTAGCGAGATTTCCATTGACAGAAACAATCCCTACCTAAATCAGATCTAAAAATAATTGAAGATTATATCATGGTAAAATTGGAATTCAGCTACAAAAAAACTGAAAATTAATAAATACTAAATTCACTACTTTCCCTGGTTACACACCTTCTTATTTTCCCAGTCATGTAAAGTACAAAATAGATTGATCTCAGTTTAGACTCATGAAATGGTGGATTGAGCTGCTTGTTGACTTAAGAAAAGTGACTACGGCTCAATGCTTTTTTATTATATATAAGAAAACAACGGAATTTTAATATAACTATAATTTTTTCTATATATAGTTTGTATTCAGTTATACTGTTTACTTCCCCCACCCCTAGCGAACGGGGAACCTAAACATTGAGATCCATTGAGATCATCTTACTCTCTTTGGAAGTCTGCAACTCTTCCCAAGCCCCATGTCATTCTTGTATCCTGGTAAAGACAATCTTTTCATGCTGCTAAAAAACAAAACAAAACAGCAGGAATGCTACTAGAATATATCATTGTCCATGTGACAGAATCATTTTAATAGTCTAGAGAATAATTAGAATAATAAGTAGAATAATTAGAATGATGGAACCTGGAATTCTAGGAGACAAGATTATTTGAAGAAAACAGGGATAATAATCCAGAGATATAAAAAATCTGGCAGAACATAACCACCTGCCTCATGCATTTAATATAATGAATAAATGAGATAATGAACATAAAATGGTAATACAGTATCTGTTACATAGCAATCACTCAATGACCTTTAGCTATATTTCAGAAAAAAATACAATTTAAAATGTTGCATCATTACTTCTTAAAAGGTTTAAGAAAAATCAAATGATGGAAGTTATAGCAATAACATTTTTCCCTCAATATAAACAACAATGTCTCACAGAAAATAAAAACAAAGTTATTGTTAATTGTTTAGAGGAATGTTGAAGTTTGAGGGTATTGCAGAGAATCTTCAAGGTTTAAGTGAGTAGATACCTTAGATGACATTAGAAAGTTTTCGTTTTTTTTTTAGTTCAAAGACACTACAATTCTAGGACATAAGGATCCTATTCAAAATTTATAATTTATAAAACATTCCATAATAAAAATATATTCAAATAATCCTTATGTAGATATCCACAATATGATTCATCAATAATAACAAAATGTCAATTTACAGAAGACATAAAGCAGTCTAAATTTGAATTATATCATCAAAGTAAAATAATTTAAACATGAAAAAAACAAAAAATCAACTAGAAAAAATAATTATAAAATGGATGTCAGAGCTCAAAAGATGTAATTTAGAGATGACTGATATTTTCTTTTATCTGCTCTAATTCTTATTTATAATAATGTTCTGCTTTGCAAAACGTTTATTTAGTAGTGCATTTTTGGAATGCGCACTTTTAGGCTATTTTTAGTTACTCTGAAAATACAGCATCTACCTTTTATAAAAGTTATAAAAATACAGAAATAGATATCAATTAAGTCAATCTGAATTATTCCAAAAATTCCAACATTATTATTCATTTATATTTTTCCTGACAATAAATATAAAACCATTTATCCATTTCATCATTGTCTTCACTAAAAGCAAAGAAAGACATTTCCTTCACAGAAATTTGTCTTCTAAACCACACTGACCCCTTAGATAAGAGCCATACCACTACTGAATAATCTTGTTTCCTAAATATCTGAGATGCTGCAGAAGCAATAAAATAATTTTACTATACTTACTCTTCTTCTAAAGTTAAACTATACTTTCAGTACTTTGATGATGGAAAAAAAAATCTAATTCAAACAAAAATATAAAGAAGTCAGATCATATAAATGAGTGTGGTTTTAAGTCAGTTAAGGAGTTAGAATTTAATATCTATAACTCCTGGTAAATTTATTTAGCAATGTTTTGGTTGTTTCTGATCTTTTCCAAGGAATTCCACATAGTTACTTTAATTTTTATTTAATGTAAAGATGCTTTTCCAACATGCCTTCTTTGTGCAAGCATAGTCAAAGTTCCATCCTATTTTGTAGTCAAATTGGTTAATAAAAATAGCTTAAGTATAATATTAATGTGTGTTTCTGTTTTTTAATAGCTATACAATGTTAAGTATGATCAGGACAGATTTCCATTTTAAGCTGATTTTAAAATAGGACACAATTTTGACTACTGAGACACAAAATCGATTCACATATGAACTTTTTTCTATAAATATGAAAAATACCAACAGACTCAAATGTGTCAGTCTGCTTAAAATTTATATTGTTTAGGATGTTATAACTTCCCTTAATTTCTCCCAGATGTATAATTACATTAATATATTTCATTTTGTCCAATAGACTTATTTCTGGAGAATGTTGTTATTGATGCACATTTGGTAATGGTATCAAAGATGAATAGATTTTGTGATTCTGCACAGTCAATGTTTCTGCCAAACATTTGCTCAGACCTTCTGATAAGACTCTGTAGAGAAAGGAAGAGTAATGATTATTGCACAATATCTGGATGTATGGATTCTTTGGTTTCACTGACCTGGTAGAGGCAGTTGATTTACCTTTAAGAGGCAGGATCTGGATAGCCCTATGGCAAGAGGAAGGAGAGAGGGCTGCTGCCAACCTTCGTAAGCTTTTCTGAGAATTTGGAAGACACTCATCTGGGAATATATAGCCCTAATTTACTTGGCAAGTGGAGCATGGATGGGATTTCAGGCTCAAATTACCAATTTGGTCATGAACCTTGTACAGTGAATAATCTGATCAACTTTATATGACGACCTTGGGAGGATGGGATGATTCATCAATTAGAATAAAAAGAAATAAGAGAAGGGGAAGACAAAAGAAAGGAAAAAAGGAAGAAAGGAAAGGTGGGAGGGAGGGAGGGAGGGAGGGAGGGAGGAAGCAAGGAAGGAAGGAAAGAAGGAAGGAAGGAAGGAAGGAAGGAAGGAAGGAAGGAAGGAAGGAAGGAAGGAAGGAAGGAATGGAAAGAGGAAAGGGAAGAAGGAAAGAAAGAAAGAAAGGAAATAATACAATCAGCATCAAATCTGTTTTCTCTCATCACACTAAAATAGATTTTCTAAAAGTATAATTACCCTTATCTAAGGACTCTATTGACAAATACTTTATATCTTTCTTAAAAATAAGTAAATAAAATTGTCTTTATATAGTGGAGATGGGGTTGTTTTAAATATCTAAATTATATTATAAAATAGTAGGTCACCCTGTCAAGGACCACAGCACAAAAAGCTAGATTAACAGTAGACCTAATCCAGAGCCACGCTATTTTCTAGAAATGCTTGTTTCTGTGAGAAAATGGCAACTGCTGTTCTTCCCATTCCTGTTGCAATTCTGTAGTTCCATCTAATTCCTCAGTCACAAATGTACTTTGTCCCAATGGAATTCAACTCTTTATTGGAGTTGTGATTATTGCCAGTGGGGAAAACTGTGAGAGAACTCACACATTCTTGAACACATCAGTAGAGAACTCAGGAGCCCTCTCTCCTGGGTCTATAAAGTAGTCACAATCCAAGTGAGTGTGAATAACAACGGGCCAACAGGCCCAAGGATATCAAAGCCATCTTGGCACAGCACTACTTGAGTGTTTGTGAGAATCGGGAAAGGGAGGCAAGTGTTTGCAGTGCCATACAGACATTTTTGAAAATAAATTAGTTCACAATTTTTGCATTACATCTTCAAAATTAATTCAATTTCCTTTCTGTTTGATCAATTAAGCAGAATTATTACCCTGCTTCTTAGTACCTCTGTGACAAGCTAATAAGTTATATTTAATATAGTTAATTTTTAAAGGCAATTTTCACATGAGTAAGATATAATGTCAAGGAAAAAGTTATTTCTGTGATATTATAGTTCAGTGAAAAGTTATTTTTGCTTGTGGACAAGAATTGAAAGAAAACACAACTTAAAATGTATTGTAACTGTAGTATGAATGTGGATAATTTTCATCTTTATTTTGTTCCTTCAAGATTTGTTATATTCATTAATGAATATAATGATTCTCTAATGTATCTTTTATTTTAAATGAAAGTTTTATTTTAAATACTTGAGGTTTTATACTGTTACTATTACCTTTGAAATAATATAATACATTTTTACTATTTCTATATCAAATAAGCTAGGAAAAATATACAAAAATATTTTATACTTATTCTGAGAATTAAATAATAATTTCCATGTGTATAACAACAAATACATATGATTTATATTTGAATAGAACTAAGCTTTGAAAGTCTTTTCCAAGTATGTTATTATTACTATATACCTCATTTGATAGAAAGGCACAGGCTTCGACACCCTTTAGATATAAGGTCAACATCAGTTGTGTGCCTTTGTACACATATCTTTTCTTAGCCTCAAATTCTTTATTTGTATAATGGAAGCAATTACACTATCACAGGTTTGCTTGAGTTTTAAGAATTGAGAACAATGGTTCAATATACCACAACAATGAGGGTGTGTGTAATCATGTGTTTTAGTTTAGTCATATTTAAGTTGTCTTTGAGATACTCACATACAGAGGCAAAGTCAGTAATTGGGTTGTGCAGAAGAAAGGACTAAAGAAATTATGCTAATGAGTATTTAGATTTAGTTTATGCTGCTAAAATAGTATACCATTAGCAACAATAATTAGTAAGAAAATATTAAGTGATATTGTATGAGCCATAATATCCCACATTTTCTTACTCTCCACATAATTCCTTGTCAATGCTTTATTTGAAATTATTCCTCTGGTTGAACAGATCCTAAATTTCCCTACCAAGGATTTCAACATTTGTAATCAACATATACTACAGATAACAGTTCAACTATGGGTCTCAGTGAGAGACTCCATTTCTAGGGGTCTTGACTATATTCACTGCTACTTTTTGTTACATCATAGGCCCTTCAAGTAAGGGAAACTGCATTTTTAACTTCCCATTTGTCTATCCAACAAGAGGTCCAGAAATGTCTTATCTTGTAAAGTCAATGACATAAAATATATTATGATCTTAAGGAACAAGTAATCAGCTATATTTTTAAAAAATTTTGAGCCCATTTTTTGTTTTTTCTTTAAAAAAACACTTTTTTTTTTTTAAATGACCGAATAGCTGAGTATCCAGAGTCAGTCATTTCACCACCTGTCCATGTATATCACCAAGTAGTGTATTGCTCGTGTCAGTGTTTTCTTCAAATGAGATCATGAGCTCTACTTAAGGTGTTTGATTTAAATTTTCTTATTACTCTACAACAAATTTTCTTATCATTCTATTTTATAGTTTTCTCATATTATTTGCTTTGTTCCATTAGATATCTTTATCTTTATTTTTATTTTTAAAAATAAAATTAAAACTTCACTCTTATTTTTCAAAAGACCGATTTTTTAAGGTAGTGAAGATAAACAATACTATGAAGACTCTCGGATGAGAGTTTTTTTTTTTTTTTTAAATAAACAAATATAATTATTGTTAAGGAAAGTTTTCTGAGTCAAGACCTGAGATAATTTGGGCATCTAAATTTTTTCTACTGTTTTTAGTTAACTAAGGATTGAGCTGAAGAAAGTGAAAGAAAAAATTTCCAAAATACACTTCTTAAAAGATTTTTACACACTCCCCTTATATTATTTAACAGCAAGGTATAGAATTATTACCGGACAAAGTCCTAACTTACAAATCTCTTAAAGAGAGGAAAAAAGAACAGAAGGAAGAAAGGGAGGACAAAAGATGGCATAGCTTCTCTATGCTTTAGAAGCTCTCCAGCAAGCTGATTTGTACACTTTGAAGTGAGGATATGAGTATCCTGGGTATGCTCAATCACAAAAGAACTATCTTTGAGAAATTTGCCAAATAAATTTATTAGGAATTATCTCTACATGAAAAAGTTGTTTTTATAAAGAGTTGCACTTCATTTTTTAAGTTTATAGTTTTCAAACATTGGATTCCCTTGAAGCAATACTTTTATAAACACGGATATGGCTTACCCTAGTACCTCCAAATATTTCTCTTGTAACACTTAGCACACTCAATTGTAAATACACATTTACTTGACCTGTTCCATTGCTATGTCCAACACATCATTTGATGTATACTATTTGATTTAGCAATATGAAATTGCTGGTGAATTGTCAATCATCATGACCTTTTTTTTTCCATTTTAAGAACATAAGATTATTAGGACATGCTACATGAAAGTTTTCTTCTCTTTATACAGCTTAAATTATTCAGTGTTTTGAGATAATGAGACAGATGATAGACAATAAAAAGAATAGAGACAAAGGTAGAGAGAGAGATGAGATATAATAATACAAACTTTTCAGATAATCTTAAAGCCATGTGTAAAGCTTTTTACTAAAATTTAGAATGGGCATTTCAATTCTACTTTAATTCACAACCTCAAAGATTCTTTACATTGAAAGTGGCCTTGGATATCATATTATTTTCCAAGTGTAGGATATTTCTGACAAGAAAACATTCACCAACATCATCTAATTAAAAATGTCAGGATATTTTTCTTATACTAAAGTGAAATATCTTTCTTTCTGATTGCTAGCCTTGGTTTAGAAACTTATTCTTTGAAGCAAGGCCTATCTGTTCTAGTCACTGTTCCACACAACGGTCCTTTTAAACAGCTGAAAATGTGCATATTATCTTTAAGTTTCCTTTTCTCCAGTCTATACTTCACCAATTTTTGTCTTTATTCTATAATGGTAAAGATTCATCATCCTTCCTTGCAGGACATATTATCTTGTCCAAAATACCCACAAAGAGATTTGGTTCATATCAAATGGTCTTTAATATTTGGTCCTGTCCAAAACGTCCAGGCTTCAAAAATGTTCCTGGGTTCAAATAGCCCATGTTTATCTATACTTTTGGTTTATAGGATTATTACATAAAAAATGCTATCATATTTTATTGACCTAATAATTATGTTGTAGCTGCATTGTCAAGAATAACCTTTCTTATCTCAGCAGCCTAAGCTGGTAATGGCACAAGGGGTTAGGTAAATGGGTTGGTGTGGACCAAATGTCTCTCTGGATGCTTTGGATGTTTGCTAATCAGCATCCTTTGCTCATTTTTCACCCAGCTACCTCTTGGTTATTAATGTCTCTCTTCCAGAGAGGGTCAAACTAGAACAGAGCAGAGTAATACCAAAGCAGCCTTCACTCTGAATAGTATTTCCTAATAATATTTTTAATAATTATGTTTCACTACTGTTGAATTATAGCAATACAATACTCCTTTCTTATATTACTTCTTATTTTGTTGTTTGTTTTGTTTTTTGTTTTGCGTATCTCTTTGGTTTTTATCTGCTAAAAAAATGGCCCTCATTGGAACCATTTTCTATTCGGTTCCTCAGTAAAATGACCAGAGCTGGTACAAAAGCTTATACTTGTTTGGTTCTAATTTATTTTATCCAAATATTATATCCCTAAAAGTAGAAAAACAGTATAATAATTGAATCTGGACACTAAAATGTACCTATTTCATAAATGACATGAAAAGGACATAATTTAAAATGTCATAAAAATATTTTAAAAAAATGATCACCCTAATTTGTTTTAGTTTACAGGTAAAAACTTCAGTGTTTATCTTTATTAGAGCACTGAATCAACCCTCTATCTTGTACTTCTTCTCCAACACAGATGTCTCTGAGTTTAGTTATAAAAATAGTTTGTAAGAAGCCTACGAGCCAAATTACACTCACTAGGCAGTAATTTTTAACATTAATGTAATGGCTAGGTGGAGAGCCAGAGGAGAGAAAGCAATTAGGGGGATTATTTTATAAACTACATAAATGTCTAACCAATATACTATATGCCTGAAACTAATAATAAAGTAAAATAAAAAATGTATTTTTAAATTCTGTAGAATTATGTTCCTTACCAGCAAGTAGAAAATCCCCTTCTGATATTTAACATTATTTTTCAGTGCTTTTCCTGATAATAACAAACATTTTAAAATATCAAAAAGATAAGCATGACAAATAATTATCATAGCTGGTTTATTACAACATATGTTGGATAGCCTATTAAAGCAAGTGATGTGTTTTTATATCCAATTTAAATGATCACTTTTATTATTTTTACACTTTATAGTTGCAGTTGTCATTATTGTAGTGATTTCTATTTGGATGCTAAGTACAACAGAATTTTCTTTTTACTTTTATTTTTTCATGGTAATTTTCTTCACTCCTGCTGTTTCATTTAATTATTCTTGAATTCCAAATGTAAGAGACTGGACTTGAGGTGTACTTTTATGAAGGTTTCTGTTACTGGAATTTTGTCACCTCAATAATTCCACAGACTAATGGTCTTCAGGACATGGATGCTCTTGTGAGGCTAAATCTAAGCTCTTAGTTTTTTCTCCTCTCATTTTTCACTCTTTGTAGATAAAATACTTCTCCCTTTACAAAGAATGCAAAGCATGTGGCCTAAAGATCATAGCACATATTACTAAATCCTACAGTGATCCAGTATGGTAGATATTATGGTTATTATAATTTTACAAGTATAGAACCTGAGACTACTGGTTTACTTCATATCATACTGTTTCAAAGTAGTAGAGTTGGAACTTACATTCATACTTTCAAACAACAAATGTCATATCATTCCACACTTCCAGATTGCCTCTACCTTTTAATACACCAAAAAATCAAGCTATGAAACTATAGCATAGAAACTTCAACTATCTAATGAGATTATAAATTTAAATTAGTTGGATTGCATATATTTTGTCTGAAGCAAATTCTAGCTGTTTTATTTTGGGAAAATTATATTGTATTTTGTTTTGAAATACATATGTATTTATTATAAATCAACATTCAATGTTCTATTTATCATTGGTGTATTTAAATACAAAAAAATTTGTGAATTAAATTATATTTGTTAGCTAGGAGTATTCACTAAAGTAAGAATTGTTTCCTAGAGAAAGCTCTTCTCCAGTTTACCATACTTATTTCTTGCTTCACCTATTGTTAGATTTTTATTAATTTACAGAAACCATAACATGCAAATATAATAATAAATGCTTTTTTCAAATGCTTTATAAGATATCAAGTATTTCAATCACACAGCCAATTAGACATCTTTAATGAATTATTGTCTAACCAGGCAGATCAAATTGGAGGAGACAGAGAAGAACCAGAAGTAAAAAAAAAAAAAAAAAAAAAAAAAAAAAATTTCACTCAAAATACTGCAAATTTGGAGCTTGAAAATAAAAAATTTTAAGAAATGTTGTGGAATTATATTTTGTAGTTGTGACTATACTCAATGCAAAGATTTATATAATTGAGGTACTGTAGCTTTTGCAATCAGTAACTATATTTTTGTTTGATTAGTTACTTTTTAGAGTTATCACTAATATTGTTAACATTAGAAATCATTGCTTTAGAGGAAAAAAAAATCTTTTCATATTGGCCCTTTTTGCTTCCTCATCCCATGTCCTGTCAAATGCACTCGAACCAGGTATTTATACCCATCATAACTATTACTCTACTACAAAAACTCTTGGCAAAGTAACAATGAAATAAAAGTAGTCAATAATAAATCTTTATTGTAACAGACTTGTAGTAGCTATTGTCATGGATGTTCATTTCCTCTTTCTTAAAAGCTGTTTTTACAAGGTATCTGAATCACCATTCTTCAGTTTTTTCTTCAATTTCTGTAGCTACTCCTTCTCAAGCTCTTTTGCTAATTCTCCTCACCCCTGCAATCTATGTTTTAGTCCATGTAATTCTCCCTTTACTTGTCTTGTTTTAGGTTATTAGCACAAAATACCACTGCAGAACTCCCAATTTCATGTTTCCAGTCAACTCAGCTTTCTTAAATTCCAAATTCATATAACCAACTGCCTATTTCATATCTTTACTTATGTCAGATAGACTTCCTAAATTTGTCTAATCTCCCCACCTGAAACCTACCATTTTCTCAATTTCAGTAAATAGAAACTCCTTTCTAGTTACCCAGGCAACTCCCACCTTCCAGTTGCCTGAAGGTGGGGGGGTGGGGGGAACAACAACTGGTAACATCTTTTATAATTTTTGTTTTCTTCCATGTCATATCAAATTCAATAACAAATGCTTAAAATGTAAATTAAATCATGTCATTCCTCAGTTCAAAACCTTTTAAAAGCCTTCCTCCCCCTATAGAGAATAAAAGGTAAATCTCACAAAATCTCACATTGACTTTTTGATTTTTTTGTCCCACCTAATTTCACTTTTTCTACTCTCTCCCTCATTCATTCCCCAGCACACTGACTTCCCAAAACACATCAAGCATACTCCTGTCTCAAAGCATGTGTTTCTGCTGTCCCTTCTGCTACCAGAAAAGTGATGTGGCTATTATCTTACTTCCTTCGTGTCTCAGAGAAAATACCACCTCAGCATAAAATCCTCCTATGACTTTCCAGAAAACAAAACAAACAAAACAATAACAAAAGAAAACACCCAACCCCAACATTCTCTATCCCTTTAACTCTGACTTATTTCTTCCAAAATATTCATCACTTCAAAATATCGTACATTTTTATATGTTCATTCATTCAGGGACTCTCTTTTCATACTAGAAAGTCAGTTTCAAAAGAGCAGGGATTTTTTAAAATTTTATTTTATTCATGGCTGTATTTCTAGATCTTTCAAGTAGGCACATCATACGTATCTGCATGAAATACTTAAAATTGATAAAACATTGATAAATATTTTAGAAATTTGAGAAATAGATGTTATGGTTTTCATAGGTAATTTGAATAACACATTTCACAACAAAAGTTGATGCAGCAAAAGTTGAACTTACAAAATATAAAAAAATAATTGGCAAATAAAATAAATGAATATATATGAATATATATGTATTACACACACACACACACACACACTCACACACACACACACACAGAGACAGAGACAGAGAGAGAAAACAAAATAGAAGATATCATAAAATCAAGCACAGTTCTTGGGTATACTTTGGCTGTCATTTGGATTAAATCTCCTAGCAAACAGAAGGAAATACTATAAATGACATCACATACAGAAGCCACAAGATTTAAACAATCCTCTCCCATCACTGAACAATAACAATAGCAACAGAATAAAATAAAATAAAATAAATGAAGTTATTCAGAAGGCTAATAATTTTTCTTGGTTATAGGAAAAAAGAGATAGATATTCCCAGTCCCCTACTCTAGCCTGATAGCCTCTAGAATATTCTTGAACATAGTAGATGACATGCCCAGCTTATTCCTGTATGACTGATTCTTATAATGCCCCTCAATATAAATCAATAGGAAACACGAAAAGGCAATAGAACACAAGCAATTTTATGAAAAAAAAAAATTGCATTCAAGTATACAGCTGCCTGGTCAAGCTCAATGCAAAGGAATATTTTAGAATACTTAAGTTTAACATTTTCAAATGACTAACAAATCTTATATATTATATAATAGATATTTTGTTGAATATCTTTGAAGATGCTTTGTTAAATGGTAGATATATGTTATGCATCTTTGAAATTTTTTTTGTTAATAATAGTGTAAAATTGACACATATTAATGCAAGTTAAAGGGGCTATTTCTAAAATAAGATAGAAAAACAATTTCCTATATTACATCAATTTAATTTTTACAGACAAACCAGTTCATGGATTTAATTTAAACTAAAGCATATAATGTGGCATAATATTGCTAATTAAATACTATAATAATTACTCCAATTTACATTGTATTAGTTGTTTAAATAGTAAGAAAAACAAAATTTAGTGTAGTCTAGGTCTTTCTTTTTCTTTGAGTCTTTTTTGTTTTCTTTAATTTGATTTTTTATGGAACACAGAAATAATTTTTTACATTACATATGTTAGCTATTCTTGAAAATATTTCTCACATATTTTCATCTTTATTCTTTGAAAGACCTCAAGCAGGGAAAAAAAACAGATATTTCTGAAAATGTGTATAACTTTCTATTTTTATTGTAATATCCATAAACACCAGTGTAAAATCTATGTGTATAATATGCATTTCAAATCTTTTCAAAGATTATGCTTATCCTTATTTCTCATACAGCTAAATATTAGGAAAGACTGAATGCACTGCACCTTCTTAAAACAAATTACAGAGAAAAACTATCAACAAATTACACTACAATTTTTCTCCTAACTCCAAAGGGTAGTAATAAATTCTCTATAAATATCCTCATATGACTTTAAAATGATTATCATTAAGGACTAAGTTAAAATAACTTTGCAAGTCCACTTAAGTTTTAAAGTATAAATACAAAACATGGTGATTTGAATATTTAGTTACAACTTAAGATTTATAACTCTTATAGAAATCTGTACCCTTAAGATAGTCTTTCTCTTATTTATCATTGTCACATTGCTCTTTTTTCTATATTTATTGTTTATCTGAACAGTTCAGTTCTTATTCTTTTCTAATTGTTTAGTTCATAGACATAAATAAAATTATGAAATAAATAGGAAAAATACACTTTCTTTAGCAATAATAGACAATAGCGGTGGGTATATAAGACAAATTATAAAATAAATATTAGTTAAGGAATTCCGCTATGGTTTCTATCCTGTCCGCCATAGAGGCCATGCCATTCAAGCAACTTGGAGTGAAAAAATTATACTTAGGTTCTTTATTTAAGATATGAGCACATTACAAAAAGGGGAATCATTCTGTTAAATAATTTATTTTGACTATTTTATACTTGGTAGCTAATTTGATTGATATTTTTGACTAAGATTGCTAGTGTTTTCTGTACTAGATACAACAATTAAGTTCATGTTTGTTGATATCATTAGTGTGAGCAAACTTACCTCTCCAATAAAGTATAGAATCAGTCTAAAAGCAAAAGTTACTTTTCATCCAAGACTAGGGTTAGGTTGAAGAAGGCTCACACATTTATTCACTAAAAAAATTTGTTGTAGGATTTAGTGCGTTTTGGAGAATCTGATCATATTATAATTACACAACAGTAGCAGATGCTGTTAATATTCCAATCCATAATACCTCAATCCACCTACAGCCATAGAACAATTCTAGTACTCACTGACATTTCTCCTCCTTCAGGGTCTGCACTGTATCATTGCTTTTCTGTCTCAAAGTTTTCTCTAGCACCATGGACACTTTTTCCACCTACACAGAACAGCTCAAAATGGCCCTGGAATTTAATGCTCCAACAGAAAACCCTTCGCTAATGAGACCAATGAGACCAACAAGGAACACATTTAATGCAGGTTCCTATCTCTTTGGTGCAACAATTCTGAAGCATGGTCTATGTAAAACCTCAGAGTAAAGTTGGTACAGGATGGAGGTCCAACTATTTGTGTCTAATGCCTGGGGGAACCCAAACTAAGACAAGTTTCAAAAAATTATCTGGAAATTTTATCCTAAAAATATCTAGAACTTTTAGCATAGGCATCATACAGGTAACATGGCTCCAGAGAACTTGTGTTTTGACTGGTAGAATTAAGAGACTGAAGACTGTCGAGTTTTCCCAGGGTGGCAGAAAAGAGGTGTCCTTAAAAATTGACACTCTAGAACACAAAGTTTGAAACTCCCTCAACTACTTACTCTTTGATCTCTTGTTGCTTTGATTTACCCAAGGGATATTAAAAATCTTGCATTAGAATGTTGTTTTGAGGATCAATCATACAATAGCTTCTGACACATAGTAAGTGAATGATTCAGCGAATGATTCAATTCTTAGATATCTTGTGATTACCTTAATCAGTAATTATATGATATAGTACTGAAATTCCTTAGAATAGCCCTGCTCAATATAAATATATGAGCCACAGATGAAGGCTACATGTGTAATTTTAAAGAAAACAGTTAAAATTAATTTTAATAATATATTTTATTAAACTAATATAGTTAAAATATCATTTCAACATGTAATGAAAATAATAATAAGATACTTTATATTTTCATACTTAGTGATCTGTGTTGTATTTTATTTTCACAACATATTTCAATTTAAACTAGCCATATTTCAAGCACTCAATAGCCATATGTGGCTAATACCTACCTTTATTAGACAGCACAACTTGGGTTCAACCCAATATTTTCTTTACAGTAATCTCTAGCTGTTTGTTAATTTATGCATTACTTCTAAGTTGCCTTGCATGCAGAATTCTTTAATATGCTTCTTACAGTTTATTCTAGCTCACACTGTGAGGCTGTCAACTTTCAATTTGTAGGATGTCTATTTTCTACATCTAGAGGGCCAGCTATCTTCTCACATTTTATTTTTAATCTGTTTTGAATTGTAAAGCCAGGCTATCATCTCTGTTAGAATTGCTTTTAAAGATTTTTACATGATTGTGAGTGAAAGTCTGAGTTCTAAGATCAAAGAACATACATGCCTTTTATCACTCAGGTCTTGCATATACTGGCCATTTTTGCTTTTGTTTATTTCCTAGCTCTTGATTTCATTCTCAATAGTTCATACTTTCTAACAAAGTGATACAATACAACAATGCACATGACGTATGTGTTTGCATGCACGTCCGTGTGTGTGCATGAGAGAGAGAGATGAGTTGGTGATCACTGTTTTACCTGTAGCTTTGGGAGTATAGTAGTTTTTTTTGTTTTGTTTTGTTTTGTTTTGTTTTTTATCTTCTACCCAAACAGGTCATCATGAGGACAATAATATGACAATCTGTTATCATTAACTCTGTTGGAGTGCTCTGAAGACACTAGAGAGGATTAAATGACCTGGAAAACTCAGTCTATGGAAAAGTCTATTGTACTCATCTCTGTTTTTTCCACTACTATCCATCACTGAAATCTTAGAACAATATGATCTGCTATAGTGACCTATAAACACAAAGGTCATTTTTCACATTGTTCTTTATCCCAAATAAATCTCAGAGATCCTTTAATACTTTCCATTCTACATGCTAGCTTAAAATCAAATATTGTAAATATTAAAATATTAAAAGTTATATTCAGGATATAATGATAAAATGTTTAATTATTTTAAAAACAGACCTATTTGAGAAACACATAGGTGGTTTGAAATATTTAGCATAATATAGATATTGTCTATAGATTTAATAATGAGGTAGTGGTCAAGCTGAGTCTTACAGATTTCCATCATTCCATAAAGCAGGAAGAAAGAATGAGTATTTATAAGTAATATAAGCAATCCCTAATCTTAAGTTTCTTCATCTTCCTGAAGCTCACCTATTCCATCTTATGTGTAAGCATAGCCCCCCAAATTGCCTAAATCACATATAATCAAATGTTTTATAACAGAGGGAAAGGGGAGGTAAATGAGAGTAAAAGGGGACTCACCTTACTTTCCTTATTTCCTTCCTTCCTTTTTTTCTTTTTTTCTTTCCTTCTTTTCTTTTTTCCATCTTTACCTGTATTTCTTTCCTACTCTCTTTACCTCCCTCCTTCTCTCCTCTTTCTTTCCTTCTTTTCTTCTTTTTTTAAATCTTATCAGACAGTAAAGTTTGTTCTACTCAGTGGTAAAATATATGGTACTCATTCTATCACAATAGCAATCATTTTAAATACCTTCCAGATATCAAATTCTAAATATCTGTGTGAGTAAATGTGGCTAGATAGATAAATAGATAGGCAGACATGTTTAATTTCAACTTCTCTCAGCCTGGCAAAATGAAACATTATCCATTTTTTTTAAAGCTAAAGAAAACTTGAGATTTCATAACAATTAAGCCCAAGTTTCTAAAGCTATCAAATTTACAGCAAATATTCAATCCTGCATCCACCTTTTTCCAAAGCCTGTAACCTTTCCATCTGTTAAAACTGTTTCAGCACAATCAGCAAATCTGACAGTTTATATAGAAAAGTCCATATCAGAGATAGAGCCCCTCATGTATCTTATAGGATAGCCTTGAGGTGTTCAGGAGACTAAGCATTCCCACTAAGAGTTTCCAGTGCTGGCATGCAAATAAAGTTGGACAGAAACTTTCTTATATTGGAAACCTGCTCCAGAAAAATCATTTTGGCTTTTGTTTTCCATGTTCAGTCTTTCCTTAGCATTTAAAGGTGTAGGAAAGAATGACATAGCCTAAATGTAAATATTTTCTCAAAGAATTTCCATAAATTCTTAGCACAATAGAAATATTCAATAAGTTATCATTTACTAGGCAAGTATCACGTATGAGGTATTTTGCATACATTCACATTACTCAAAGTTTTTGAATGTTTACAATTTGCAAATGTCTTGCATCATTCTAGCAAAGTTCTGTGCACTATAAAACATAAGTACTCTGTCATATTATCACACTGAAATTTATTACTGTTTTTTTTTTCTCTTCTTGCTCTAGGCAAATCTAGTTTACTTTCATATCCTTAGGGACTCCAACTTGGGAAATATTAATTCATCAACATAACTTCTATGAATGAGTTTATATTAAAGATAATTCCTTGGTACCCAATTCGAATCCCCATCCCTCACCTCTATAACTGGTAGATAGAGATAAATGCAAATTAAAATTCATATAACTTCAAATTTTATAATATTTTATACCAACTGATAAATTACTTGTCATTCGATTTTGATTCAGATAACTAGGTATTTTTGTATACTTTAGATAACAAATTTGTCCATAAAATATTTTGAAACAATATCTTCCAAAAGAAAAAAAACTACAAATATAGTTAAAATTAATAATTTTTACAAATGACAAAATATAGATATTTGTAACAAACATTTTTAAAGGAATTAAGATTTTATTATTGGATAACAGGAAGAAACTGCTCTATCTTCCTTCCTAACCATTAGAAATTGTACACTCGCAATAATTTGGACATATTACCCCTGAAAGACTATCCTAAACTCAATTGTTAAAAAAAATTATTTTTAATATTCACCCAAAACTATCTCCATGAAACCTCTTCATTATTTTAAGCTGTCAGTTGTAGATGGTACACTGTAAACATTATAACAAATAGCAATGCTGTTAATATATACAATAGATATATAGCAACTAATGTATATGAAAAAGTCTTTTTCTTTGAAATTTCTATGCAATTTTCAAGACTATTAAGAATCAAAATAAAATTTCTCAATTTTAAAATTGGGAGAACACCCCACTCTTTTCACCAGCTAGTACTCTACAGTTGCGTACATTGATAATATGGATTGGAGGATTCATTCATTCATTCATTCATTCAATCATTTTCATTAAGTGATGACAATTCTGCCAACTCTGAAAATCTACCAGCCTAGAGCCACTTAGGCTCTTCTCTAGTGGAACAAAGTTCTTTTTCTTGGAACTGAGCCAACACCTACAGGATAGAATTATTGAGTGAAACATTTCATTCTCTAAGGCTGAAATAAGGACCCCTTTTAATATATGTTGCCTTTTATTATGGCAAGAATTTAGTTTATTGTGTCAAGATGAACTGTCAGTGACTCCCCTGAATGTTTTAGTAGTTGTAGTGACAGATTAGGTGCACGCACATGAATGAAATGGAATTTTATTTAAAGTGACACTGTGAATTCACTTTCATCAAATTCATCAATTCTAATTCACTTATGCCTTTTTGGAGCACTCAGTCTGTCTCATTTGTTTCAATTGCTTCCTGTTATACCAATATGCTTTTCAATTAGTTGGCAGAGCAATAACAAGAATGACATGGCAAGAGTGAACTGCTTCCATAGGTTCCCTGTACTGTTAAATAAGTGCTACATCTTCAACTTGAAACCTAGATGTATTAAAAGGCTGAGAAGTCTCTTCGTAAAAATTAATTCAGGTTCTGTTGAACTACTTTAATATAATGCATTGCAGCAGGTAATGGATAGAATGCACCAGTTCACAGGTGGCAAAGACATTCACTCTATTCTATTTCCATCTGTTGCTATGTCTATCATAAATTTAAATTACATATCAATCATCCATCGGGAAGTAAGCATTAGATCCCAAATCCTCTTACTTACAGCTGCTATGTGCAATGTAGTTATCTTTCTTTGAAAATGTCACAAGAACCATAAATAAATATTTTCTAACATTGCAAAATTCTATTAAGGTGTCTACATATAATTTATCTCTGGTATTCACAGATATCACAAAAGTAGCAAGGTAATTCAGTTTGATTTAAGATGCTCCATGAAAGACCAAAATGTTGTATAGCAGGAGACATATATATGTATGTATGTATGTGTGTGTGTATATAAATATACACACATATACATATATATACATATATATAAAATGAAATATCTTGATATATATGTATGTATGTGTGTGTATATATATATATATACACACACACACACACACACACACACACACACACACACACACACACAATTTCTAAACGGAACACAAATTGTTACTTTATTTTGCATGTGAGATCATTCTTGTAACAAACAGAACTATATGGTAAAATCTGGCTAAAAAATTTGTCTAATATTAGAACATAGATATGGACTCATTTATGGAGAACTCACTCTTTTCTATGGTTTGAAGTTTCACTATCAGATTTTCTATCCACTTTCTTATCTTTTCTCTCCACTTATTTTCTAGTCTTTGGGAAAATGCAAAATTTATGGGGTTTTCCCCCCCCTCCCACAAAAGTAATTTAAGGATACCTGGTATCGTTAGACTTTCAAAAAAAAAAAATGGCAAACTAGTATGATCTAATGGAATAAATAAAAGGCACTTAAAATGTAAAATTTTCTGCAGTGCCCTTCCAGGATTTGGGCATGACTAAAATAAATTAAAATTATCCTGATCAAACTCTTCACTCTTATACTTTCCTACGGAATTGCTCTCAAATTCAGATTTAGTCACTTTCCTTCTTTAATTTTAATTTTCAAGCCTGAGGAAAACTTTCCTATATTTGAATCAATTAACTTGAATTAACCTGCCAAATTAGAAGATAGATATATGGCAGCCTTGAATTGGGGTATGATATTGTCAATATTTTAAAAATAATTTGAAAAAAAAATCTATATCCAAATTTAATTGACCTCCTTGGTTGATAATCTAAAATATATCAGATGTATTTAGATCATTAGTACCAGTAGATTTAAGATAATCTGTTAATATTTAGTTGTGAATATTAAACGTGTCAAATCATGTATATTAAAACATTTTAATGTATTTATTTTAAAGAACTATTGAGTTATGCCATGATCACTTTTACACAAAATAGATTCAATTAATATTTAATGACTTTGGTTGTCGTATAAGTATAAGAACATGGAACTTCTGAGCAAACAGCATAAAAGTGCCTTTCATTTGCAACCATTTTTTGGTCCATGACTTCCGGCTTATATAATTAAAGCATTATCTTCAAATTCAAGCTGTCAAAAAGCACAAAATCCATCTAGTAGCACATAATACATTGATTAAGAAAGAATAATAGGAGGCTACATCAGAGTATTCTTTCATTGTTTTCAGCAATTTAACACAATCTTTATGTACTTGCCATTCTCATATCAAATTAAAATTTTAATGACAAACTATTTTATTATTTTTCACATTATATTATTTCCAGAATATTTGCAGAGTGTGTTCACTAAAATGATCAAGATTTTTTTTTAATTTAAAGATAAAACACTTAATTATTTTGAGTATATAAAATTTAAGCTTTAACATATTGAGGGGTTATTAAGGAATTCCATAAATCATATATACAGGTTTTATATTTTTTCCTTCAAAATTATTTTCAGTTTTAAAGACAAACCAATAAAAGACAAATTGTACCTGCTTTCTGAAAACAGGGTCCAAACTGTGAACTTCAAAAATGAACTGGTTTCTGTAAAGCTATCCTTTTTTGGTAGTCATACAAAAATGATGCTTAGTAGATTTTGAATGACATTAAATGGCAATCCTTTAAGGTTACCTGTTAAGAAAGAATATATATTATTGTGATTACAAATGATCTTTCTTTTAACACCCCATTTTTTGAACAACATCTACTTTTCTTAAAATATCTTATATTAAGGTTCTATTTATTTATATAGAAATTACTATGCTGTTAACTCATATCAGCACACACTTAACAACAACTCTAATTAAATACATTTATTTAATTGTTGCTTTTTCAGATTTAATTTTTTTCTTTGCAATTTATATTTAATAATAAACAGAAAAATATCACACTAATTAAATTTTCATGGATTTATTAAAAAATATCACACATCATCCAGGCAGAAAATCAGTAAGATAGCTTTGGACTTTAACTATACATCTGAGCAGACAAACTTAGGAGATATTAACAGAGCATTCCATCTAGCAGTAGTAGAATACAAATTCTTCTCATGGAAACAGGGAACATATTCCAGGATAGAAATATGTTAGGCAACAAGTCTTAATAAATTTAAAAAGATTGAAATCATATCAAGTACATTTTTTAACTACAATGGCACAAAAATAAAGATCTATTATAAGAAAAATAGAAAATTTATAATATGCAAAGATTAAACAACATGCTACTGAATAACCAAGAGGCAAAGAAATAATCAAAATAAAAATTTAAAAATATGTATTAGACAAATGAAAATGAGAAATACAGCACACCAAAACTTATGGAATACAGCAAAAGCAGTTCTAAGAAAAAATTGCATAGGGAAAAAATGCCTATATTATGAAAAAAAGATCTCAAGTAAACCTAACTTTATACCTCAAGGAACAAAAAAAAAAAAAGAACAAATTAAGCCCAAAATTAATAGAATTAAGGAATGATGAATATCAAAGTGGAAATAAATAAAGCAGAGACTGAAAAGAAAATCAAATGAACAATGAATGAAACTAATAGCTGTTTCTTTAAAAAGATAAACAAAAAACACAGACTTTTAGTGGGACTTACTAAGAAAAAAAGAGGACTCAAATAAATAGAATTAGAAATTAAAGAGACTTTACAACTGATATCACACAAATACTAAGCTACATAAGTGACTAATATGAATGTTTATACACCAACAAATAGAACAAACTAGAAGAAATGGATAAATTCCCAGATACATATAACCTGCCAAGACTGTATCATGAAGAGATAGAAAATATGAATGGATCAATTCCTAGTAAAGACATTAAATCAGTAATCAAAAATCTCCTAACAACAACAATAGTCCAGGACAAAAGATTCAGTGGTGAATTCTACCAAACATTTCAAGAAAATTAATGTCAGTCCTTTTCAAACAATTCTGAAAAAAGAGATGAGGCAGAAACACTTCTAAACTAATTTTACAAGGCCAGCATTACCCTGATACAAAACCCAAACAAGAACCCTACAAGATAAGAAAATCACAGACCAATATTTCTGATGAATGTAGATGCAAAAATTTTCAACAAAATATTAGCTAATGAACTTCAACAATATATTAAAAGGAATAATAGACCATGATTATGTGAAATTTATTTCAGTGAAGCAAAAATGGTTTAGCATCTGAAAATCAATTAATACAATACACCACATTAATAAAATGGATGAAAATTATACGACTATCTCAATAGATGCAGAAAAAGCATTTGATAAAATGCAACATCCATTTATGATAAAAACTCTCAACAAAATGGTAAGTCCCACTAAAAGTCTGTGTTCTTTGTTTATCTTTTTAAAGAAAAGTTATTGTATCTCAACATAATAAAGGCCATATATAACAAACCCACAGCTAACATTATATTTAAAGGTGAAAAGCCAAAACCTTTTTTTCTAAGATCAGAAACAAGACAAAGATGTTCACTCTCACTATTTTTATTTATCATAGTACTGGACATCTTAGCCAGAGTAACTAAGCAAGAAAAAGGAGTAAAAGAAAGAAGAAAATCTCTCTATTTACAGATAGCATGACATACATAAAAAACTCTAAAGACTCCACCAAAAAACTGTTACAAATAGAGTTCTGGTCAAGATGATGGAGTAGGTAAATACTGTGCTTTCCTTTTCTTACAACCACATCAAAATTACAACTAAACCAAAGAATAGCCATCATTGGGAGTCGCTTGAAATCTAGCTGAACAGAATCCTACAACTGGGGCCATACAGAAGAAGCTACCTCAAGACCAGTAGGAAGGGTGGAGACCTGAAACAAGCTTGTCCCACACTCGTGTGTGGCCACTGAGAACTGGAAGAAATATCTCAGCTCTGAAGATCTCCCCAGAAAAGCGAGAGATCCCAGCCCAACACTAGGCTTCCCAGCCCAGAGTTCTAGTACTGAGAAGAAAAGTCTTCATAACTTCTGGCTGTGAAAACTAGTGGAAATTATGGCTGAGTGAGACAAAGGGCCAAGGGAGTCACAGACTTTCATTTTAAGGAACCTATGTAGATTTACCACTGATGGATTTGCTCACTCTGAGCTCCTGTACTGAGGTCACAGCTTGAAAGGTGGCAGGGACATTTGGGGAAGAACTGAGTTGTTTGGCTTCAGGACAAAATCTGGAAAGGAAGCTTTCTTCCAGACAGAAGTGCTGAAGAAGGCATTGTTCCACCCCAGCCCAGCTTGCAGACCCAATTAGCTGCCATATTAGTCTTCATCAGCATAGCTAACACTGGTAGCCCCGACCTGGTGCTTCCCTGAGGCCCCCTCCCCCCACAAACTTGCTGGCTTACACAAGCCACTTCTTGTGAATTTTCCATACAAATGGCCCACCTTGGCTCATGTTGAGGACTTTCCTAAAATCTCTCAAAAGTTCACAAAATCTAAACAAGAAGCATCTGGCCTCAGCGTGCCCTGTATCTCTTGCTAAGCAGCCCTAAGCCCAGTACTAGCAGCAACCAGCTTTGGTTTGCAGTTTGGCCTCTTGAGACACTTCTAAGTACAACTTGGGAGGATCCCATCTCTAGAATGCCTGGTAGTCCTAGGTAAGGCATAGGCTGCAGCTGAATTTGGCTATTCAGTGTCCTCCCGTAAGTCCCTAGTGCCCCCTGCACAGCCAACCCAGCGCTGGTGCTCAGAGTAAGTAGGTCCATCACTACAAAAGTACGCTTGTGGCCACAGCCCCTTTAAGAGGCGTCTGCAGCTGCCAGATGCCACTACTGCAGCTTCTGTCCCACTCAGCCACTTGGGACCAGGCAGCCTCATGTCCTCATTCTATCCTACCTCCTCCCAATATAGAGTGATTTCTTATTTCTATTCCTAGTTGTAGGGCTTGTTCATCTAGGTTCCAGGTGACTTTCCTTGCTATTTGCTCTGTGTTTCTGCCACAACTTTGATTTAGTTGCAAGAGGGGTGAACAAAGCCTCTATCATCTACACTAATTTTTTACCCTCCAAAAAAGATGAGGATAGTTCAAGGAGCATCTAGGACAAATCAAGGATACCAACATTCACATCATAGGGGCACTAGAAGAAGAGAAAGAGCAAGGAATTGAAAACCTATTTGAAAAAAACAATGACAGAAAACTTCCTTAACCTGGTGAAGGAAACAGACAACAAGCCCAGGAAGCACAGAGAATTCCAAACAAGATGAACCTAAAGAGGCCCACACCAAGATACAACATATTTAAAAAGCTAAAAGTTAAAGACAAAGAGACAATTATAAAAGCAGCAAGAGAAAAGCAGTTAGTTACTGCTCTAGTCAAAAGAGAGGGTGGCTGAATGGATAAGAACAGGAGACCCTTACAAATGCTGCCTAAAAGAGATTTACTTCAGATAGAGAGACACATGCAAACTAAAAGTAAAGGGATAAAAAAAGATGTTTCATGAAAATGGAAACAAAAAAGCTAGAGTAGCAATACTTATACCAGACAAAATAACTTTAAAACAAAGTTCATAGTAAGAGACAAAGGACTCATTATCCCACTTCCAGGTATTTATCTGAAGAAATCCAAATTTCCAAATTACTGCTTTAAAGGGATATGTAAATCTATATGTTCATTGCAGCATTATTTACAGTATCCAAGATATGTTGGTATCCTGAGTGTCCTTCAATGAATACATGAATAAAGAAGAGGTAGTACATATATACAATGGACAATTAGTCATGAAAAAATAAAATCTTGCCCTCTGCAACAATATAGATGAACTTGGAAGGTATTGTGCTGAATGGAGTAAGTCAGACAGAGAAAGACAAATGTCATATGTAGAATCTAGAGAACAGGATAAACAAAGAAACAACCAAAAACAAGCTCATAGTTACAGAGAGCATTTTGATGGTTGTTAGATTAGGGAAAGGAGATGGATGAAGAGGGAGGGGATTAAGAGGTACAAATTGGTAGTTATAAAATCTTCATGAGGATGTAGAGTATAGCATGCGGATAATAGTCAGTAGTGTTTTATGTATGATGTCAGATGGATACTAGACTTGTTGAGATGAATACTTCATAAATTATATAAATATTTAATCACTGTGTTGTACACCTGAAGCTAATATAATATTGTATGTCATCTATAATTGAAAAAATAAAAAAATTAAAATTTAAAAAAATTAAAAAGTAAAAAAAATAATAGTTTGGAGAATGTAAAAATAAAAGAAAATAAGTTACTGCTAGCACAGAATTTTAAAAGTAAAAAGATATGTAAGAAAAATTAAATTAGGCATGGAGAGATAGGTAATTATCTGTGGCTATAAGACAGAAGTAAAGTTATATAATAAATTGCTAAAAGTCTCATTTAAAAAGAAACTTAGAACTAATCAACAAATTCAGTTAAGTTGCATGATGCAAATCAATAGGCAAAAATCAATTGTTTTTAAACACTGCTAATAAATTATTAGAAAAATAACTTAAGAAAACAATCCCATTTATAACTGCATCTAAAAGAATAAAGTACCTAAGTATAAATTTAACCTAAGAGTTAAATGATTTGTACACCAAACACTATAATGTAGTGAATGAAATTGAAGAAGACACAAACAAATGGGAAGATAGTCAATATTCATGAATTAGAAAAATTAATGTTGTTAAAATATCAGTACTATTGAACTCAATCTACAGATTCAATGCAATTCCTATCAAAATTCCAACAGCATTTTTTTTTACAAAAATTGAGCAAACAATGCTAAAATTTGTAGGAGCCACAAAAGCCCTGAATTGCCAAAGCAATCTTGAGGAAGAATAAAAATGAAGGCAACACACTTCCTGATTTAAAACTATGTTACAAAGCTACAGTAATCAAAATATATGGTATTGGCATAAACAGAAACACGCAGTTACATGAAACAAATAAAATACTCCAAAATAAACCCATGCATAAATGATCAATTAATTTATAATAAAGGAGTCAAAAATATGCAATGAGGGAAAGGAAAGTATCTTCACTAAATGGAAAAACTGAGAGCTACATGCAAAACAATAAAATTGGACCATTATCTTACACAATACACAAAAATCAACTCAAAATGGATTAATACTTGAATGTATGATGTGAAACCCTAAAACTCCTAAAAGAAAACAAAGGTGGTTAACTCCCTAATGTCAGTCTTGACAAAAAAATTTCTGGATTTAACACCAAAAGACAACGATAGCTAAAAAAGTGGGACTATATCTAAATAACAATTATCCACACAGCAAAGGAAACCAATTAACAAAACAAAAAGACAACCTACTAAATGAGAGAAAATATATGCAAACCATATATGTGATAAGGGATTAATGTCCAAAATATACAAAGGACTCATACAACTCAATAGCAAAACAAAAACAAACAAACAAAAGAAAAGAACAACAAAAAAGAACAATAATAATTTTAAAAAACAATTAAAAATGGGCAGAGGAACCTAATAGACAGTTTTCCAAATTAGACATACAAATGGCCACTGGGTACACAAAAACATGTTGAACATCACTGATAATCAGGGAAATATACAAATCAAAAACACAATGAGATATCACCTCACATTCAACAGAATGGTTATCATCAAGAAAAGAGATAAGTGTTGACAAGGATGTGGAGAATAGTGAACGCTTGTACATTCTCATTGGAAATGTAAATTGGTGCAGCCACAATGGAAAATGGTATGGAGATTCCTCAAAATATTAAAAATAAAACAATCATAGGATGTAGTAATTCCACTTTTGGGTACATATTTCAATTCTGAAGAAAATGAAAACAGGATAGCCAAGATCTATCTGCATTCCTGTGTTCATTGCAGCATTATTCACAATAGCCAAGTTATGGAAACAACCTAAGTTTCTACCATGGAATGAATAGATAAAGAAATTGTGATATATGTATGAATACTGTAGTTAAGAGAAAGAAGGAAATCCTGCCAGTTTTGACCACATTATGCTAAGTAAAATAATCTTGACAGGTAAAGATAAGTAATACATGGTATTATTTATACATGGAATCTAAAAAGAAGAGTCAAACTCGTAGAAACAAAGTCAAAAAGTAGTTGTCAGAGGCTAGAGGATGGAGAAAATAGAAAGAGGTTAGTAAATGGTACACGCTTGGAGCTATAAAGTGAAAAAATATGAAACTCTAATGTAAAACATGGTAACCATAGTTGACAACACTGTATTGTATAATTGAATCTAAGAGTAGAACTTAAATGTGCTCACCAAAAAAAAAAAAAAAAGGAAGAAAAAAGGAAAAAAAATGTAAGTTGGTGGATATGTTAATTGACTAGATGGGGGAATCCTTTCACAATATATATGTAAATCAAAACATCATGATGTATACTTTAAATATTTTACTATTTGATATGTTAACTATACCTCAATAACACTAAAATTAAAAACATTTAACATATGAACTTATACCTATTTTTCAGGTTTTAAAATATTGTCAGGAGGATTATAATAAAAGTCTCAAGAAATAATAGATGAGAAAGTTCTTTTTAAACTCAATTTTACATGTTAGTTGCTATACCTCAAATCTTACCTCATAAAAGGTTATGTCCTTTGCCAACATATCTTTTCCTCTCTACTTCTTCCAAAAGTACATTAAATTTTACCCAGAAATCCTAAGTGATTGCCAACAAAGGTGAGTTATCATTTATAACCCTGCTTTACTCATTTTTGATCAATACAAATTTCTTACATAGTTATGCAGTGATTTTTTTTTATCTAATGTGAAATTGTTACTTTGACAAGGAAAAAAAAAAAAAGTCCATCCTGAAAATCAGCACTACGTTACAACTGGCTGATTCTGAAGGATATCTGTAGGGCATGGGGCTCCTCCTTTTAAGAGAAAGTGAACATTGTCATCTGATTTTTGTTGAAAAGAGAAATAGTCCAAAGTAAGAATATATAAAAGAACAGTAAACAGTGGCAAAGTGGCTTGGATCATAGGTCAGGAGCTGGAAGGAAAAGATTGAAAGCTGGCATTATGGGTTGAATTGTGTTCCTCCAAAATTCATTTTCGTACCTCACATTCATTCCTTTTCTCATTGATGTTAACCTTGAGTCTCAATATTCCACTTTTCTTTCTTGAACCTTAGTATTATCATATTCCTTTATCATGCTTTTAAGAGTGGAGCTCATAAAAGTTTTGTCCTGGTCTTCTTAAATATCTATTCAATAATCTCTTCCTAGACAATCATGACTTCAATATACCACCTGTACACAAACAACTTCCAAATTTATAACCCTTTCTTCTCTTGGATTTCTCAAAGCCATGACAAAATTACCATGACTAAAATTAAAACCAGGAATTATATCTGCTTCTCTTCATCAACCTCCTCAAAACAGTAACAATAAATATATAATCACCTAGTGTTCTCAGTCTCGGTAAATGATTTCACTGTAGTCCCAGATACCAAGGCCATCATTTTCTTCTTATCCTTCATCTTCCATGAATTCAATTATTTACTAAATCATGTTTATTTGATCCCCATGTATATATCAGATCTTTGCCTTCTCATTTCCATTACTGCTTTTGTTTAAATGAACATATTTTATGCATGTGCATTTTATGAATTGGTCTCCCTACATTCCACTGTTATCCCACTTTAATCATCATGCTGTAGTCAGAATAACAGCTCAAAATGCAAACTAGATAAATGACTGGATATGAGTATTATTTTCTTATTTATGTGTTCCTGTACTACATATATACATACACATAAAATGAATTGACTTTAATAACATATAGACAGACAGAGTCTGTCTGTAATGGGGATAAGTTCTGATAAATGTGTCATTAGGTAATTTCATCATTGTGCAAACATCACAGAGTGCACTTACACAAACCTAGATGGTATAGCCTACTACATACCTGGGCTACATGGCATAGTTGATTGCTCCTAGGCTATAAGACTGTACAGCATGTTATTGTACAAAACAACATGAGATTAAATCAAGCACAAGAGAAAATGATGTAATCAAGAGATGCAGTAAACACAAGATATATGAGGCTGCTGCTGGTGTAACACAGCATACTGTTTTACAGCAAACTTTTTTTATAAGTAGAATACTCTAAAATAATATAAAATATAGTATAGTAAACACATTAACCCAAAACATAGTTATCTGTTATTATCAAATATTATGTACCATACATAATTATATATGCTATACTTTTATATGACTGGCAACACATTATATTTGTTCACACCAGCATCACCACAAATACATGAGCAATGCTTTGCTCTTTGACATTAGGGAAGCTATGACATCACTAGGTGACAGGAAATTTTCATCTCCATTATCATCTCATGGGACCACCATGGTACATGTGGTCTGCCATTGACTGAAATGTCATTATATAATCCATGACTGTAATTATTATTGTCTAGTGTGCTATTCAATGTGCTAGTTATTGGGAATTCAAATGTAAAGAAAATAAAGAACTACCCTTAAACAGATCCAGTGAGAGAGCAAGATTGGTGAACAGCCAATTTCAGGCTTGTTTGATAAGTGCTATAAGAGAGAGTTCAGCCTGGAGCTAAGGAATAACAGGGAGGGCGCCCAGACTATAGAGCCTTCAGGGAAGACTTTCAGAAGAAGGCAACTTCCAAGCTGAAGAAAACAGAACTTAATCAAGCATGAATGGCCATAGTTACAGTCAGGAAGATTAGTTGAGTCATGTGGTTAGGGATCTTGTTAGCTGCATTAAGGAACTTAGACTTGTTTTCCAGGTTGTGATAATTAAAAATTTTGAATAAATACCAATGATAACAGTCATTTGCATACATATACACATATCATGTATCACACTTAACAAAACACTCAAATAAATTAGGCCATTTAAGCTTCGACCTAGTTTTACTGATGTCAATACAGATTTTCTCAGACAGCTTGTAGCAAACAGGTTAGAAAGTGAGTAAATGTCAAAATCCAGAATAGCACAGTCCAGTTCATTTTTTTTCTATATACAGTATATAAAATTATATCATTTCTAAACAGACTTCATTGATCTAATATTGTGTAGAAGACTGCTCAAATATTTAATTAATGCAAATATTCTTATTTGTCTTATCAAGAATATTTAAAACCTTAACTTCTAATTTAAGTGTTGATTATATTGTAGTGAACCATTTATGATGTGCAGTCAATTTTTAATGATACCAGGTGGATTATCCTAATTCCAGATTAACTACATCCCACTGATATGATTTCTTTCCTACCCTGCTGCCACCTGTCTGGTACCAAACCCACTCATCTGTGGAAACTGACAGCTGGTTCTTCAAGGGGGAGTGGTTGAAGCAAGCGTCAGGTGAAAATGACTCATTAGCAACAAAATGGAAAAAATCTGCAACTTCCCTGAGGCCATTTCGATGATGCATAGTTCTTTCTCCTAGGCTTCTCTCTCTCTCTCTGATTGCCCAATTGAGAGTTAATTACAAAGAAATGCACTGAATATTCAACAGTTTTTGAAATGTGATGCCACCATATTTAATCAATTGATTTCGATTTCTTCAACACCAGTTGGGGTTTACATTTTGACCTGAAACATGGAATAAGTGCCAAAAGAAAATGCTCTGATATTTGGTTTCTAAGCATGTCCAAGGATATCATATTAAAAAGAACCCTGGAATTGGTATACTGAATTCTAGTCACTTAGCTACACAAAATCACAGTGTTCTCCTAACTCCTTGGACATCTGAGTACACTTGAAGGAAACAAATTTATGGGCACAGTGATTGAGTTATGTTTAATTATAGATTTTTCTCTCCTTTTCCTGTTTCCTTTAGCTGTATTTATTTAGAGTTATTAATAGATTACTCATTTCTCTCATATTTACAGATTTCTCTCATATTTGTGGATGGATTTTCATACCATTTAAAGAGCTTTTCATTATATATATAAAATATTTGAAATATCAATAAAGACAAAGTTATATACTCAAATTTTCAAATGTGGAGTTTTCAGAAAAGTCCGGAGATCATTAACTTATTATGAAATTAAAAATAAAAACTTTATAAAAATTCATAATCTATAAGGCATTAATTGAAACATTTATAGGAAATTTTCTTATAGTAAGTTAATTGTTATAGAATGTCTCCTAAATGCTCTTCCACCTATCGAAAGTTAATTATGTTTAGCTAAAAATTTTTTTGCCCATTTCTAAAACCAAAATGGTAACAAACATAAAATGAGGAAGAAGGTTAATATACAAAAAACAGCTATCAGTGCACACTGGCTCCCTGATAGTATTATATGCATTTTAGGACCTTGGTTTTCGAGAGTATATCCAAATGTTAGTAACACACTGATGTGCCAAGAATGACACTGAAAACAGACTGGTAGTTTCAAAAGTAAACTTTTCTAAAACTGCATCTCACCTTTTATCACTTGAACTCTTTTCTAACACATGTGCACTTGTCTTCTGACCTTTCTCATTTCCCGACAGCTTAAAGCTCTTCCATTATTAGTAGCCACTAGAAGTCACAGTGTTACATCTTTCACTATTAAAAATACCATCCAACTTAAAGATAACTAGAATTCTTCTCCTTTACTCCATCTTGGTTTCCCCATTAAGAGGTCAAAATGGCTGCCTGTAGCAAATAATGAATCACAGAAGCGGTTATTAAAATATCTCAATTCACAAAACCATGAACTCTCAACCAACCTTGTTACTACCATTAGTCACACATTTACCACTCATGTCTTCTATCTTGAGAAACTCTTATCTCCCTTAAGTCCAATGTCATGGAATAAAACTGCTTTTCAGATGCCACAGCAAAAATCTTCACAAAGGAGACAGCAGGCTGGAGCCAGTTTTTATAGACTCTATTCTCTTAGGGTGCTGAGAATCTGTGAGAGTAACTACAGCTGAAAAAGGTCTTTCCTGTGTTTCTACCACTGGCAGTGCAGCTGTTAGCACTTCTGGTGTCAAGGTACAAATGTCATGAAGGTACTGTCAGTAAAGTAACACCCATGAAAAACAGCCTGGCAGTCTGGCTGGTTGCCAGAGCACGTAATCATCTCGTTATACACTGCTTGGAGCTGGACTTCTGTTATCACTGTTCCCTCCATTGCTTTTAATTGAAGCAGAGGGATTTGCTTCACATCGATGGAATAAAAGGGTATTTTTTTTTTACTCTGTTTAAAAGTATAATTTCAAAACTGAAGATTAACTGAGGTGGTTAGAATATTATGGTTTAGCTTTCAATAATTCATAAACGTGTGTCATGGGAGGAAGTGTCTTGAATTAAAATACATTGCCCAATTTCCCACCCCAGGAGTCTTTCATGGAGATGAAAGTAGATTTGAAAACATCCAATAGATAAGAGATGGACAACGTTTACATGTTTACTTTGGTAACTCTTTGGGTTCTACTTAGAGAAAATTGACCAGATATAGGTAAAAATGATTAATCCATGAAGTGATTTCTTAGTCTTTAAAAAATTCTAGAATTTACTACAAAAGTGTATAAAGAATTTTATTGTCTTTTGTCTTTCCTAAAACTCTCTAATTTGATTTTGGTACAATGCTATAACAATTAAGGTAGAGTAAGAAGATACTTTTCTCCAGGGATGGGACCCAAGGGATATGAATATTGACTGCTTGGCATCATCAATTACTTTATGATCTGCAATTACCAGCTTTAATCAGAATATGGCAATTTACTAACCTATTTGTCAGCATATGTAGAAAGATGTCCTTAGCCTTTGAGCAAAGCTTGTGGACACTTTTTCTGGGGACATCTATGACCAGAGTACATAATTAGAAAACAGGACTAGCGCCTCTAGAAAAAAAAATGGCTTTTGCTCCTTTTATTATCCAATTAAAAGAACAAATATCATGGGAATTACTTTCTCAAATCTATATTTCATATTTATATACACATGTACACACATTCCCATGAAGTACACAAATTAATTTCCTTCTCTTTGTATCATTTTATCAAAATTGCTTTGCTAAGTTTATAGTAACTTTCTGATTGAAATAAATAATTATGAAAAAAATGGCTGGCTTGCTATATACTTTCAATCAGTATCTTCCCCTCTGTTTTCTAATTACCAGCATCAGTGATGTATTTTTAAGATTTATCTTGCAAACCTATGTTTCTAATCAATATACATATATGGATATTTTATAGGCCCCTCAACTTCAACATTGTCACACCTTCTATATCTTTATTTTTCAAATAATACGTATTTTTCTTACGGCTTTTTCATTCACTCAGTTCCTTGTAAAAGCAAAATAAAATAAAACATAAAGCATCATTTTCCTTGACATTTGTTTATCCCAATCAATCCCATCAAATCATTTTCTGTATTCTGTGACTGTAACTCAGGAATAGGTGCCAATCTGGATCATGTCATCTTTTCTATCTTCAATACTAATGTTCTGCCTGGTGCTTTTCTCACTTGGGCAATTGCAGTAGCCTCCTAACAGTTTTTCCTGTGCTTCTTTTTCTCGCTACCTCAGTTTGTCTTGTTCTTTAAACTATAACCTGTTTACTTCCTCACAAACAAAACTAGAGTGCCACATTTTTGAACAGAGGCATTTATAGACTTCCCTTTACAAAATAATAATAATAATAGCAATAATAGTAAGAACAGTGTTTAGAATCTTTAGGTGGAGGTTATTGTAAAGTATACTCTTCATTCTGCCTGGAATAGACATCAGCATCTTCCCCATTTTTACCTCACCACTTAAAGTGCTGTCTTTAGAACAGCACCATCAGCATTACCTGGGAGACCACTAGAAATGAAGAATCTCAAGTTCATCCCAGACCTATTGAATCAGAATCCCTAATTTTACAAAACCTTACTGTTTATTGTATACAATAAATATTATCTCTTCCATGAAACCAGTTTCCTTTCATCTTATCACTATATTCTTTTCATATTCTAATACAGTTCACACCCTAGAGCATTACAGATATTTTAATTATACTAGGACACCTCTCCATCACCTCCTCTTCCTCTTCTCATCTTTCTTCTTCTCCCTTTTCCTACTCTCCTCTACATCCTATTGTTAATCATAGTGGTAGCTGTTGTTGTTATATTAACATATTCCTTTGGCTATGTGCCAATCAATTACTTGGAATTCTCTTCCAATCTGAATTTCCTTCTAATCTTGCTCCAGTGAAGGCTGAATTTTCTCTTCTCATTGCCCAGAAATTAAATACTCTTTCTCACTATTTGATTATAAAAGTAAAACTAGCCTTTACAAATATAGTCACCACTGAACCAGTGAAAGTAGTTATTTGGAAAGAGATGCTGTGTATCCAACTATATATGGTATGACATATCCATATTCATGAAATGAATGAAACAGCTATTCAAAATTCTTTATGTAGCAGAATAACAGAATACACTACATAAAATATATTTACATAGTTGTAAATTTTTTTAGAGAAGCAATTGTAGATTGCTAAGATATTTCAGTTGATAAAAATATTTTATCATATACATGTACTCATACTCAATTGGACTAGCAATAAATTATTAGTTTTATTAGTTAAATAAATAGTTATTTATAAAACTTATGTGACATGGCTTTTCATATATGTTATCCCACTGAGAAGATTTATGTTTTCTCCAAACTGGCATTATTCAATTTATTAAATATTTGTTGGCTTGGGTCTTCAAATTGCTTATAGATAGTCAATTGACTTCTACATATTACCTATTTCTAACTCGGGCTAATCATGTTTCAAATCTACTTTCTATCTCATGTCCCCAGATACCTAAAAGCATGACAATCCTCACATTCTTCTTTATTTGGAACCCAGCATATACTCATTCTAAATATCTTTTTATGGACAAATCCCTTAAGTCAATAAAGTCTAGGCTATGACTAAGGCTGCAATGATATAAAATTATGGCAATTTTTGCAAAAATAATATTTACTATACCAGATGTAAGTAATCAAACCTTTGCCTGGCCAGTTGTCTTATTATGTCAGACATAATTTAATGGGGCTTTATTAATTGGCTTTTATGATTAAAAAACATAAAATTACTGATTATCAATTTCATGTAAATCAATCCTTCTTTGAAAGTGTATACTTTAAGATGCTTTACTTGACACACAAGTTCTATATTCTGTGATAAATTCAATTCACTTAAGCAGGAAGGATCCCTATCAAATCTTAATAAATTATTTTGTCCTATCCATCAGTAGGTGAGATATTTTCTGCTGTTTCAATGTTAACATCTTCTTAGGACATATTTAGCTGTCTATAGAAGTCTTAAGTCTAGAATAAATTATTCGATGGATGTGTTGACCTTAGACAGTAATGATTTAAGTAAAAAAAAAATGAATTAATAAGATCTCTTTTATATCAAAGAAGTGAAGATCTGTGCCATAGCACAAATAATTCAAACTGAAAATGGATCACAATGATGAACGTATTTCAAGATATCCCGAATCATGACCTATATTTAAGAAGTTGTTTTGCTAGTTTGAACTTATATGCTGATAGTTGAACATTTTTTGATTTATATTTGATTTCTAGTCATTGAACTTTGTATCCTATAGAAAATAGCAATAGTAGCAAAGCAGCAACAAAACCAACTTTACAATCTTGGAAATGGATGACAACTGAGGGAAAAGCTTTTGTCTACAGAAAATTAGGTGTGGTATAATTCTAAATAGTTCTGGGCACTCCTCTTATTTGATTTCTTCCTCTGCTCTCTTTTAACTAAAACTACTCTTTTTCTAGCATCTGAGTAAACTGACTATATTCATTAAAATATGTCTCCTTCTCTTTTTAATAGAAGACCTGCAATCACATCTCCATGCTTCTGATTGCTTTTTGGCATTTAATTGTTCAAATACTTAGAACAATTAACTTAATTTTTCTGAATTCCTTTGTTTTCTTCCTATTTATCATATAAGATTTCTTTGAGAATATAATAATGGAGACTAATATTTGTCAAATACTTTCTAAATGTTCTCAGCACTTCACATACACTATCTGAACTACACCTAACAACAATCTTATGCAGAAAGGCTAAATAATTTGTCAAAACCATACAATTTAATGTAGGCAGTTTGAGTAGAGCCCAATTTTTTAACTTCCTGACTATATGATATTGCCTTCTGCTGAATGAGAAGGATATTACAGTAGAAACTATTAAGTATCATAATGAAGAAAAAAATGTATTTCCTGAAGCTTATGCATTGTGTGAAACACGATATTTAATGTTTACAACAATTCCATAAAGAAGTCATCATCATAATTTTTAACATATAAGTATTCTAAGGCTCATAGAAGGTCTATAATTTACCTCAGGTCAAAAAGCAAGTATGTGGCAGGATCATTTTTCGAAACAACATATGCCGTCCTTAATCCAGGCGCATCTTATCTTTTTTGCTTTCAAGTTATCATCACTGCATTGCAATTTTTGAAGAAGCAAATAATATATTTGTGACTTATGTATTATTTAATTTGTTTTTATTTTGTTTTTGTTTGTTAGCTTAATATAAAACATGTACCGAAATTTCACTGAAACAGATTTTCTTCACTGCATTTCCAATATTTTATTTCAGATGATGCAGGCCTGATCACATTCAAAGAATAAATTGGTGGCCTCTTGAATTTTCTCTCCTGGCTAAAAGGCTGCGGCAGTCAACAAAACAGCCATCTGTTGTGATGTTTCCAGAGACAGTGGCTTAGGAGGTATAAAAGTCTGAAGAGAATTTTGCAAGTTATATTTCTAGATAATAAACAGAAATAAGAAATAATTTCATATAAAAAGAAAAAGCTAAAAAGAAATATTTTAAAA
This sequence comes from Eidolon dupreanum, assembly GCA_028627145.1. Classification (NCBI taxonomy): domain Eukaryota; kingdom Metazoa; phylum Chordata; class Mammalia; order Chiroptera; family Pteropodidae; genus Eidolon; species Eidolon dupreanum. The sequence continues at coordinate 57,554,216 of CM053510.1, read as the reverse complement.
TCTTTCCTTGATGTTTTGAGGTGGTCAAAAAGCTATAGGTACTTTAATATTATATAAACAGCTAAGGATATGGTCAATTTTAAAACTACAACAAAAAACATGAAGAATAAGGGATAATTTTCTTAAAATTACAATGCTATTGACTTCATAAATTAGACTTTTTGAAAAGGCCTATATTTCAAGAGCCCATTAAAATAAATTTAAAATTAGGTCATTTTATACCTTTGGAAAATATCAAAAATAAGACTTACTTGTTATTAATTAAAAGAGTACTCAAGGGACAAATTCAAGAATGGTAGTGAGATGAGCTCTTTGGGTCTTCTCCCCAGTGAAACAACTATAAGTGCTGAAGGTTATTTTTTAAAAAATTAAGTCTCTGGAAAGTGTCCTAAGAGCTTACAGCAAATAAACAATTATTTATTCAAGAAAATCTACTAAATCTGTGTTAGAACTGCCATAGTCTATAGTATCTGAATCATGATTTACTTCCTCATTGCATGCCCTTCAGCCCTCACTGGGATGGAAAGCTTCACTCTGGTGAGTGTGACCAAGAAAATGGGACTCCCTAGATGAGGGCTAAGGTATCTCAACCCCAACTCATTTTATGAGGTCAATACAACTCTGAACCCAAAATCTGACAACGACATTACACACACACACACACACACACACACACACACACACACACACACACACACAATAGATTTCTTTCTAAATATGGATACAAAATTCTTTGACAAAAAAATTATCAAAGCAAATATGACAATATATACAAAAAGTATACTATATCATGACCTAGTGAGAAAAAATGCTAGATGGGTTTCCCACTTAAAAACTTATCAAACTAATTAATTACATTAATAAAGAAAAAAGCATATGCTCATATTAATAGATGAAAAAATATTCAATAAAATTCAAATCAATAGATTTAATAAATTGTGATATATTTTCATAAATGAAAACTAAGAGTTTTGATACATCTGATAAAACAAACAAATCTCAAAATAATATTTTAAGAAAAATTTCAACATGCAAGAGTATATACTTCATAATATCATTTATATTAATTTCAAAAACAGGCAAAATCCATATACAGTGATATAAATCAGCAAATGCCCACTTACGATGCAAACTGATTGAAAGTATCATCAGGGTACCTCTCAATTTATGGAAGAAGTCTACATTTTGATCGGGATGGTGGTTACACAGGCCTATATATTTTTTAAATTCATTATAATGTACACTTATGATAAATATATTTAACTGTACGTTATGTTCCTCAACAAAAATAAAAAAGTAAAGAAAGGCAAAAATACTAAACTCTATAATGGAAAAAATTTCAATGTAATAATTAATTCTATAATTTATTATATGGCTATGCCATTATTTAAGAGTGTCCTGTTGTTGGACATTTGTCTTACATCAAGTTTCATGAGACTTTAAATTATGCTGCTATTAATGTCTTTCTGAAAACACATTTGTTTACAGTTGATAACATTTTTTGGGAATCAGTGTCTAAGAAGTTGAAAACATTTTAATCTCCTGATATATATATTACCAAATTGCTTTACAAAATTACTATATTGATTTATAATTTTACTATACTTTTTCATCAGCATCATGTGTCTCTCTTTAGCTATAAACTTATATATGTATATAATATACATATGCATTTGTGTGCAGTCACACTTTTGAGGTATAGTTGACTTATACTAACTGCACATATTTAAAGTGTATAATTTTATGAATTTTGTTATATGTATATACCAATAAAAACCATCACTTCAATCAAGATAACAAACAGTTCCAATGTCCTTAAAAATTTCTTTATGTCTATTTGTAATCTTTCCTCCTAATGACAGTAGTAGGTAACTACTGATCCACTTTCTGTCCCTATAGATGATTTTGCATTTTCTAGTTTATTATATACTAGAATCATTTGCCAATTTTTTTTTGGTCTGTCTTTCACTTGGCACAATGATTTTGAGATTAGTCTGTGTGTTGATTTCTATATAGAATTATACAGACATGTTTGCTGAGTATTTTTATATAAAACAACAGATTGGTGGTACTAGACGATAGCCAAGGTAAGATTCTTTAAGAGGTGAGTGCACAAAATGAATGCCACCTTTATCTATGCCGAGATAATTTCTGGGCTTTAGTGTAGAAAAGTAGAGCCCAAATAAGGAACAATGGTCTTAATGAGTGGATGAGGCACATCTTACAATTTGGGACTGCTGCAGAAGTAGCTGTGACTGATGGAATAAGATCCTGAGTAAAAAGGAATTGTGTCTAGACTACCCCAGATATTTATATAGAAATACATCTTTATTTTTGGCCAATTTCTGAACTGTATAATCACAGGGGAAAAAAAAACTATGGACATTCTTACAGGAAGCAGCTTCTGTTAGGCTGAGAACAATTGAAGAATCTGGGCTCTTCCAGTGTTGGGAAGACCTTACCCCTCTCACTCATACAGAATGCAAAGATTATAGTGGAAACCCTTTCTTTCCATTGGAATCCCGCAAAGGCCATGAAACTTCGACTAAGAATCATGATATAAGAATAAGAGATATGCTTTAAGATTAAGGAAAAAAATAATACAAACCCAAGCTAGCAAAGCAAAATATAGGCATCTTCAGCATCAAGGTACCAAAACAAAGTACAACCTTTTACTTAGAGAAAAAAACACATGTATTAGAATCTCAAAAATATATATCACTTACAATGTCCAGCATAAAAAACAAAATAAGAAAGCAACAACTAGATCTCAAAATAAATAGGAAAAAGTGACTGATAAAAAGCGAAAAAAAAAAAGTGAATGGACGCATATCCATAATGATCCAGATATTAGGGTTAGCAGAAAAATAATTTCAAAATAATTATGGCTAACATTAAATAAGAACTATGGAAAATAAATGAAAGATGACATATCTTAGAGAATTATAATATAGAAAAAATTAAATCTATATTTTAGAGTGGTAACATACGATATCAAGTATTGGTAACTCATTGACTGGGCTTAACAGCAGACTCAATGCAGTCAAAGATATTATCAGTGAATTTAAAGACAGATCAATAGAAAATTATACAAATGTAAACTGGGAGAGAATAATAAAAATGAAGGGAATAGAACATAAAATCATATAGTCACATCGTCAAAAGTCCTAACATATGTGCAATAAGAATTCTAGAAGAGATATTGGGACATAATATTTGAAGAAATAATGGATGGGCTGTGTGGATATATTCTCATGGCCCTCTTGTAAAATATAACAGCCTGATATTTTCTTTAATTACAAGACCTGATTTGTTTAATAGCACAAAATTGGCCTCCAACTTGACAGACCTCCCCTATAAAATGCCTATACTCATTTGTATTTCCTCTTTGGGAAATTATTTATTTATCTTCTTGGTCCTCTTCCTTCTCAGCATTTCAATATTTTCTTTTCCATTTTTAAAATCTCTATATTTTATTATTATCAATGTTAAAGTATCCCTAGCCTCAGAAATCAATCTAAAAATATAAGTAAGATCTTATCATGTCTTTTTATAAAATTTCCAAAGACTCATTTTTTTATACAGTAAACTAAAATGCTTCTCAATGATAGTTTGTGAAAACCTCTCTAAATATCCCTAAATAAATTAGTCATTTACTCACTTCTTTTGAAGGCACTTGTACTATATCTATATAACAAATCTGACATCATTTTTACTGGTCTATTTCTTCTACTCTAATATGAAATCTTTGACAGCTTCTTACTTGTAGGTTCTCATGAATCTTTCTTGACTGGATAGAATAAAGAAAATATATAATAAAAATAGAGTATGAAGTTATGATTTATAGTTGATACTAAAAGGAAATAGAAAGGAAGCAAAGGCTGTAGGGTACATTTTGGATATTCTCCATTATCCTGACAGTAAATTAGCTTTTCATTTGGATGTTACTTTCTTTCAGAAGAGTTTGATGCATTTTAAGTTGATGCAGCAGTGCATGTTATTAAAGCCAGGAATCATAAATTATTCCTTAAATCGGTGAGTCTTGGGAAAATAGAAAGCCAATGAATCACATACCATTTGAACATTGATTTAGTTTCTGCATAAGCTTATGCTGGGTTAGGTGTATGCATTTGGCTCCAGCAGGTCTGCATACTTTCTAATTTGCTTGAAAACTGTGTGAAAATATTCCCATGGCCCTCTTGTAAAATATGACAGCCTGACATTTTCTTTAATTACAAGACCTGATCTGTTTAATAGCACAAAATTGGCCTCCAACTTGACAGACCTCCCTTTAAAATCAATGGTTAGACTCTAGGGCACCAGCTTGGTCATCAAGATCAATATTAGAAAAAATATAGCTTGTCAAGACCTCTCAGCATTTTATTGATTCAAATGGGGAGCAGCTCACAGATTGAATAATGATATTAGAGCTCTGGTTCAACAAATAGAAGCCTCTTACATTAATTTCAGTATAGGCAGATGAATCTATGATAAATGACTCAAGCATAATATAATTATCCATGTACCATAGTTAGGTAAAGCTGAATGTTTTCAGGGAGAAATTATATATATTTAGAATACATTTCTTTAAATTTCTCAGTAAGTGAACAAAATAACAAAAGCATTACCTTAGTCTTACTAGACAAAAAATAAAAAAATTTAAAAAAAGATACTAAAAAGTTCTTTCATTAATACCAAATAATAGAAGTGAAATCACCATGAAAAGAAAAGCAGAAAAATTACTGTGAGAAGAAAAATAATTCATTATTTTCTCTTGAACAACTTTTTCAAATACAAATGTGTTAACGTTTTAGAAAGAACGTTTACCTAGAAATCAGTGTTCTTCAATCCAGTGCTAGATAATTATATTATTACACCAGTCATTTAACTTATGTAGGCCATGATTTCCTACACTGTCATATAAAGAACTAGGAAGATATCATCTGAGTGTTATTTTAAAACTCAGGAAAGAAACCCAAACACATAACAGTCAGTATTAGATACTTTTATATTTCATTAGTAATTGTAATAATTCTACATAGTTGTTTAATTTTTACTTATAATTTGAATGCTAACATAAGGTTTGAATGCAGGTCACATCAATGGGGAATGGGAAATTGAAGCCATACCTATGAGGATGTTTCATCATACTACAAACAAATACTAAAAAAAATCAGAAACGAGAGTATGTGATTCCCTAATACCTAGAAAGTTTAAAGATTTTGTCCTTAACACTACTGAACTATACACTTAAAAATGGCTAAGATGATAAATTCTGTTATGTGTATATCACCACAATTCAAACTTTCTTTTAGATATGGAAAAAAGCCTAAACGTTTTAGTTTAGTTTATATCTAAAAGTTAGAGAAGTATACATCAACAATTCACGCTCCAGAATAATAATTTTGAAACATCTTTATATTGCTAGCTAATTATTACACTAACAATGGTAACTCATTGAGTACCTACAGTTAATTGGGCACTGGAGTAGCTATTTTATTTTTTCTTTTCATTTACATATCGCATATATATCTTATTTACCTTACATTTATATGCCCCATATGTTTGCCTTAATTTTATATCTACCACCTCATTCGTTGTGTGGATGCACAACAAAAAAAAAGTAAGCATTATTCTATTTGTAAGAAAAATAAAACTCTTATTTGATAAGTAAAATTCCTCAATATCCAGAGATGACAAATATCATATCTTGTATTTTAAATCATTTGTATGATGCTTAAATTTAGTTTTGTTTTGTTTTTTACTGTAACACAAAGCTTAATACCATGCTGCTTACATTAAAGACCTATAGTTATGCCCCTATTACTTAAGTTACATAGTTTCCTAGAAAAATGTGGAAGCTTTGGATAAAATTACAACATTTAAGAGACTATACGAAATATCAAATTTTCAATAACTCTTCCATATAGTTTGAGATATCTATCAAAGATAAACTCAAACAAAACAAACAAACAAACAAACAAAAACAAAACAAAACAAAAAACACACACACTCAAACTGCACAATTTTCTATTTCCTATTTGGATGCTAAAATGTCAATGCTGACTACTACTAACAGTACTGTGGATTTTAAATTTAGCACATTTTATAAAAAAATGTTTTTCTAATGTATTTGAAAGGCTATATATAATAAGCCTAAAGGTAGGCCATTTTTAATGTCACATCAATGAAGAATTGGCTTAGAATTTCTTATCTTGTTTCTATAAATTTTAGGCATCGATAACCAAAAAATTTTACCAAGACTCTGGTCCTTTGTGTTTTATTTAATTAAAACTTCACAGACTGCCAACTTACGTTGTTTGTGAAACTCTAACTGATGTTATCGAGTATCTCCTGTGTTAGGAAAACATATGAGAAATACAGACTATCTGTTTTTTCCTAACATTTTAAACTTTACTGAGTGATTTATTTATATATTAATTTATTTTTATGTTATAATTCACTTCAAAATGACAACGCCATCTTAAGACAGTGTTCTGGTCACTGTTTTACTTTGCTTTTATCTACAGGTAACAGCTGGACTGTTCCTAGAGTCATGTGTTTCTTTTATTCTGAAATGGTTTTGGTTGGAATAATCTCCTGAATCAAACCCCAGAACTATTCTTTAAAGTAGTAATTTTTTAGGGTTACTGGATGGGTACAGGAAAGTCAAATATACCTAAAATATTATTAACCCATCAATAGGCTAATAAATAGATCTATTAGTAACCACTACTGAACCTCATATCTTCATCCTTTTCCATACCTAGAAATCGGCTTCAATTAAGTAGAGGCATGATCACAACAATAGAAAGTCAAAATTGATTTCTCAGCTTTCTGTGAGTAAAGGCTGTGAAAAATACAATGGAGGTGACCATGATTCAGTAGTGAAGTTACTAATTCTTTGACAGCAAGACTTATGACCAACAGATTTTCTATTCTCAGTGGACAGCAAAGAATTCTGTTCCAAAGGCACAACACTGAAACCTATTTTAAAGCATTCTGCTCTGATGGTAGTTGAGCTATTTTCCAAACCCAAAGGCAGATAATAAGAGAGGTCCTGTGTGAAGGAAGTTCAGGTACTTCTAACACAAACTTAACTTATATCACAAATTTCCTAGGTTCAGCTTTGTTCTACTTATCTCCACTCACAGATCAAGAACAATCATTGTTTAGCTTTAAATTATTTTAGGTGTGGCTTCCAAAGTACACTGTATATGGAAAAAGGGGACTTTATCTTTGCTGAAACAGGCATTGATCTGGAATATACTTCTGAAGGACAACAATAGATGAAGGCTATGTTTAGGAGGAGGGATATTTTAAGTTATTTATAGGTATGCACGAATATGCTGCTTATTAGACAGTGGTGTCTAATAGCAAGAATAACTTTCAAAGAAGAAATTATAAAGATGGAGATAATTGATGTTAACATACAGTCACCTTGCTGTCTTCTTCAAACTTTAAATTACCTTTATAAATTCTGAAAGAATCACTAAAGAGATGTACCCCACTCAGAATGGTAGTCACTAATACTGATGAGTAATATTTAAGCACTTCGACCATAGATTACTGGAGGGAACACAGGACTAAAGTTATTCAGCAAAGAAAGTGGAAGGTACAGCTAACATTTAGTGGTGTGTAACTGAACTACTGATATGGTAGTTTGGGTCAAGATTTCCTATTCCTTTCCTCCAGTTTTAACCTCATGTGTCATTTTCTATCTTTGGTTAAGTCACAAGGTAGATATAATTATGTTACTAGTTAATCATTTGCTCTAATTTGCATTAAATTGCTTCGAAGACAAATGTGTTTTGAATTTATAATATTAATTAATACTTGTGTAGTGATCCACTATTTAAAATCATGTGTTCTGATTCTAAGTTTGGTATTTTATATCGTAACGCTATTCAAGATACTTTATAGATAAAGACAAGTAGAGTACAGTGCTTAAAAAAAATTATGAGTATACCATGTTATTCCAACATATGAATACAGTTTAACACTGTTTAAAATTTAGCATTTAAAATTAACTCTCTTCTAAAATCAATAAGCATTGAAGAGCATGTAGACAGTAATATAAAGTTCAACAGAGTGCAGTGAATAAATATGTTATACCAGATGAAAAAAATGCATGGTTCTTCTTACTGAAAAATTAGCATAATTGATAAATATTTTTAAAATTATGGCTATTTATATAATTTTGTGTTTTATCACTCAAGTGCTATGAAATATCCTGACAATTGTTTATATATTATAATATACATTACGTATTTGTATATATACACATATATATTTGGTATATGATATATGATTATGTAAACATGTATATTATGTACAAATATATATATATGCAATGCTATATATCTATTTCTCCAAGTATAAATCAAATATTGTATGGTCTATATTATTGTTAATATTAAAAAAGAAATTTGTATTTATATGAATTATAATAGCATTCACAAAAATTTCATTCCCAGTTTCACAGATATAAATATTTTTTTTGGAAATCACGATGTACTCTGTTGCTCCACTTCATTTTCAGAAACTTCTAAATACCAAAAAGAATCTTTCCAACACTTTTTAAAATGCATTTCTCAACTATAGGATTATTAGTTGTTTTTTAAATCATTATCGAGATATATTTAACATACCATAATACTCATTTAAAGAGTATAGTTCAGCCATTATTAGTATGTTCAGAGAGTTTTACAACAGAAACTAATTTTAGAGAATTTCTACTGCTTCCAATAGAAACCTTGTATGTATCCTTTAGCAGTCACTCCCATTCATTCCTCTAGCAGTGGTCCCCAACCTTTTTGGCACCAGGTACTGGGCTCCTAAGAGAATCTAATGCTTGATGATCTGAGGTGGAGCTGAGGCAGTGATGCTAGCAATGGGGAGTGGCTGGCCGCAAATACAGATGAAGTTTCTCTGGCTTGTCCCTGCTGCTCACCTCCTGCTGTGCAACCTTGTTCCTAACAGGCCACAGAGCAGTACCCGTCCACAGCCTGAGGGTTAGGAACCCCTGCTCTAAGGTATCAAATTCATTGGTATATACTTGTTAATAGTATATGCTTATTATGCTTTAATTTATGTAAGATCATGATTTTATTAAGTAGTTTTCTCTTCTCATCTTGGCCATTCTAGGTAAAAGTTTGGCTATTTTGATGATCTTTTCAAAGACCTGATTTGATTTCACTGACTTTATTGTTTTTATTTTCCCTATTTCATATTTTTTTTTTATCTTTAATAGTTATTATTTGTTTTCTCCTGCTTTCTTTGGATTTAGTTTGTTCTTTTTTCTAGTCTCTTAAGGTAGGAGGTTATTTAATTGTAAAAACACTTCAAATTTGATTATTAATCTTATTTATCTTTATTAATATAGAAATTTATAGCTATAAATATCCCTCTGAAGACTATGATTGTGCCTTACAAATTTTATGTTGTATTTTTCATTTTATTTATTTTAAATTATTCTAATTATGAATATAAGTATTTTTCTTTGCATCACAGCTTTTTTAGGAGTGTTGTGTATTTTCCACATATTTTGAACATCTTAATTTTTTCTTCTATTAATTTCTAATTTAATTACAGTGTAATTGAAATCATACTTTGTATGCTTATAGTCCTTTTTTAATTTATTGAGGATTATTTTGTGACTTAGCTTATGGTCCATCCAGGAGATTGCTCCATGTGCACCTGAGAAAAATATACATTTTTCTTTTATTGGTGGGATAGTCCATAGATGTCTGTCTAGTCTAGTTGGGTTATAGTATTGTACAAGTCTTCTCTTTTCTTAGTTATCTTCTGCCTCAATGTTCTATATATCACTGAAAGTAGGGTTTAAAACTCTATTACTGTTAAATTATTTCTTCAATCAGTTCTAGTTTTTGCTTCAAGTATTTTGGGGTTCTCTTGTTAGATGCAAAAATTATTTTAATTATCATATCTTCCTAATGAATTGACAATATTTTCATTATTAAATGTCTATTTTTGTCTCCAGTCAAAATTTTTCGGCTTATATTCTATTTAGTCTGTTATTAGTATAGCCACTCCAACTCTCATCAGATTTCCTGAAATGCCTTATGTTTACGTCTTCCACTCTTCAAGGGACATCGGTTTACAAGGCAGCCTTTGTTTTCAGCTCTTGCTTACTCAGGACCTCTAAAGTCAGCCAGAGATTAGTGCCTGGTACTTTCTTCTTTCTTAAGTATTTCCTGGACAAACACACAGCGCTGAGCATGCATGTAGCCTTTTATAAATGCAGAAATAAGTTGGAGGTTTTCAAATTTCCATATGATTATCTATTTCTCTAGGATTCCTTTTAAATTCTCAGGCAAACTTGGTTTGCACCAATTGAAATCAAACTTTTTTTCCTGACCCCAGCCGAATATTAACCTTTTATTGAAAGCAAAGCAGCAAATTGATGAAAATTTTTGAGACACCAAAAGTAAGACCCTGCCTCCATGTTAGTGTGTGTGTGTGTGTGTGTGTGTGTGTGTGTGTGTGTGTGTGTGTAAAGAATGGAATAGTAACCTATGGAGTTGGGTGTGATAAAGGATGGCAACCTCCTGGAGACAGGAAGCGAAGAAACAACTTGGAGAGGCTGAGTACTAGAGAAGAGTCCTTGGAGGCTACTCTGAGTTCAGCTTCCAGGAACAGCAAAAGCTCTGGGTTCAGGCTGTGTTTGGGGGCTGCAGCACTTGCTGTGATGGTCTTTAGAGAGGGTCTGCTGTAGTCATGGGTATGCCCTAAGCTGGATTCAGGTTCATCCAGGTGTAGCAAAAGGTGACATAGATGCCCAGGAAGGTGTATCAGGAGGAGATGCTCAGGTTCAGGGCAAAGAAGAGCAGAAGCAGCACCTAGAGACTCTTCTAAGAATTCCAGGGTCCCTGGGCATGCCTTCTGCTGGCAGCCAGCTCAACTGCAAAGGCAAATACTCTGAGGTCAACAAAGGTCACACAGGGCTGAATCTGATCAGGTTCAGCCCTGTGATGACCTTCATCCTGGGAATTGTGTAGTTTGCCACATTGATCAGGGTAGCTGCTCCTGCAATGAAGAAAAGCACACTTCTGGCCAGTGGTTACCAGTAAGTGGTGAGAAACTACAAAGTTTGGGGCAGTAGCCAGGATACTCCAACAGCTGACGTAAAGCAAGCCAGCACTAATCTCCAGGGCTCCCAAGGTGGTTGGTGATCCCCAGAAGAGCTCCTCCCTGCTGGGCTGGGATTATCCAGGATCTAGAGCTGCCAGTGTCTCCTCCATGCTCTGCCATGGCATGTATGGGATTTTAGGAGGAGAGACCATCACTAGCTGTTGCTCCTGGCTTGTCACCACTGATGAGCTTGTTTACGAGGGCTGGTGGGATGTGAGCTGGGTTGCTTCAACCTTGCCGGAGGGAGTTGGAGCTCAGATCTTGCCTGCCTCACAGTATTAGGCGTGGAGATGTTGCCAGAAGTTCTCTATTTTTCAATAATGCCTTTGGAATAGTCTTTTATCACTGTTGAACTGAGTCAAATCACATAGCTACTAGTCTTTCAGACTAGAAATTTCCCAGGGAAATGCATCTTTGGAAAAATATTGACTAAGCTCTGTGGATAGGACTTTTCATTGACCTATAAATGTGATTAGCTCTCTCCATCATCTGCAATGCTGCTGGCTTTTGGTTACTGTGCCAATAAGCTGGGGAGGGAAGTGGGATGGGAATAACCCCAGTTGAAACATCACAAACCTTACTGTCATACTGAGGTTCCACAGTTTCTCTTACATACAGTTTTCAGTTAGTACTGTGACTTTGACTAATTAACAGAATTCTGAAATGGTTGATTTTTGCCCCATATTTTTTACTGCTTTATAAGGATAACAAGTTCACTGAAATTCACAGTTCACCATCCCAGAATTTGATTTCACATTTGTCTTTTGAACTGTCACTCTGAAGTCAGTACCTTGCATCCTAATAAACACCATCTTAGGTAGTTTTATTTGTTTATTTATTTTGGACTTCAACCTGTTTCACACCTCTTGGAACACTTTGTTGTTCCAGTTCCCAGTTCTAGATAAGTACCTTATCTCTTTACTCATCTCATCCCTTCTGTCATTTTCTTTAGTCCTTTTAATTCCTTACATATAGGTGCTCTCTTTTTCTTTGATTTCACTTGGAAGTCCCTCATTATTTTGTTGTCTGATTTTGTCTTGACTTACTATGTTTTCACCTTTCATTGAGTGCTGCCTTTCAAGAGATCTGCACAAGTTCCTGTTAATGTGGTAGCTCTGTTTTTTAACTTTGTAAACTTTCATAATTTTTCTCTTATATTTATATTAACACTCTGCCTGTTTGCTTCTATTAATTGAGATGTTCGTGACCACATGTTATTCTTTTCTTTTTTCCAGACTGAAATTGTCAGCCCCATATAAAAGTTAAATTATATTAAGACTGTTTCAATCAACCTTTTAACTTCATCAGTTTGACATTTTGGGAAGCACCTTCCTGTCCAAATCAGCAAATGTACCAACAATGGAAGTTAACTATCCACGTTCCTGATTCAAACATTCTAATGGTTTTAAAAGCAACGGTAGCACTGATCTACTGTGCAAAATCACAACATGATTCAGAATTTAAGTATTGCCACTTATTTGCATTCTTTCTTCTCACCTGCCTTTTTCTTTCTATGATTAAATCTTCAGAACAGATGGTAGAAGATTATCAATAAAAGGCGTTGTTAGCCTCAGTGTGAATCCACTATGCTCAGTCAAAATGCATTGCTTAGCCACCTGCTCATTTATCACATTCAAAACAACTGTTTTCTCTTTTAGGCTCTTTCTGGTAGAACAGTTAATTTCTTTTCTTTTCTTTTTTATGGATTAGGGACCAGAGAAGATGTTGACATTTCTAATAGCTGCTTTTACAATACAGTATGTAGCCATAAATTATATAATATATAGCTATAATTTATATAATTGTACACTTATTTTAATGGCACTTATTTTAATGAATCATGTTATTTATATTTCTCAGGCTATTTGAAGAGTCATGTATTTAGAAAAGTAAAGTCAGAGAAAAATTTCTAATACATAACAGGAATTGTGTCAAAGGTAGCTAGAAGAGATTCACTTACTACAAGATATATGTTAAATGCGATTTGTTAACTATTTAACTGTGTGTGTTATGGACTGAATGTTTGTTCCCCCCACCCCCATTCTTATGTTGAAGCGCTAACACCCATTTTGATGATATCTAGAGGTCAGGCCTTTGGGAGATAATTAGGACTAGATTAGGTCATGAGGTGGGGCCCTTATAATAGAATTAATGTCATTATAAGAAAAGGAAAACAGAGAGAGTTGTCTATACCAAATAAAGGTTATGTGAGAACAAAGTGAGAAGGTGACCATATACAAGCCAGGAAGAGAGCTCTCACCAGAAACTACATCAGCCAACACCTTGATCCTGGACTTCCCAGGCTCCAGAACTGTGAGAATATTTTATTATAACCACACAAGCAAACTAAGATAGTAAGTTTATTTATAGACATCATTATTCTAATGTCTTAAAAGAGAGTTTGAGTAGACCCCATTATTGCAAAAATATGATCTTTGATAAATATTAAGCAAAAAGTGAACCTTGAAAACCTCTAAACTCTTCATTAGAAAGGTGATGAAAATGATAACTACAAGTATAGTAAATTTATCCAAATATATATTTTTTACTGGAAAACATTCTAATTTTAATAAAATAAAATTTCCATATTTTTATATATTCATTCTTCTTGTTAAATGAATTATAGAAGCACATATTCAGACATATTATTTTTATAATGTTTAATAGCTAAGAATTAGTTACACGTTTGGATAGAGAGCTGTGTTTAGCTGTATATATAGATCAGCAGGTATGTGCTCTAAGACATACTTAGCGCCATGGAATATATTAGATAGAATGCCAAGTAAGGAATAGTTATGCTATGATAATAGTATTATAAACAAATTATCTCAAATTATCAGTTACTGAATGTGTAATGAACACTAATGAAACTAGCAGAAGTTAGAGAACTTTCACCAAGCTAGCATTTCATTGGTGATTACCGTTAAGTAGTTAAATACTAAATATGAGAAGAGTTTGTTTGCATAGTAAAAGACAGTTTTTGGAAAGTTTGTTGGAGCAATATCTTTAAGTTCCATCAATTGAGAAAATATTTTGTGACCTTTTTGGAAATGGAGTCTTATTATCTTCTACATAAAATAGACTTCTAGCAGCTAGAAAAGGAATCCACTTCTTCCCTATGTGATCTCTAACCCCATCATAAAAATGATGTAGTTCCTCTTTTGTAGTGAAAATGGAGTTTAAAAAAGAAATGCTAAACATATGTTTTTTTATTGTGTTACCACTAGAGCACTTTGGCGAGGCCGCCCATGGATTGTTTCTGCTAACCTTAAATTGTTTTGGTGAGTCCTTGTGTTTATCCTATCACATAGGGCTTCAACCTTCTGGTCATATATGCACACAAATTTTAGCAAAAAGTAGAGGAATGATGATCACTTACTTTAAAGTTACAAGAACAAGTACTTGTATTCAATCTCTGACATTTATAAGACATGTTTCCAAAATTATGCAAGTCTCTCTACCTTCAACTTTAAAACAAGGATAATAATAGCAATTTCCCTTAGTCTTTTGTGAGAATTAAATAAGTAAGGTTCCAAGCCCTCAGTAAGTAATTAGTAAATGGAGGTTTTAGTTTTAAATACAAAAAACAATTAGTGTGGGAATACTGAAATATATCCAATTTATTTTTATTAACTGCAGCAGACTGACATTACATGATTCTAAAGAAATAAGCAATATCATCAAAATAGTGATTAGAAATGCACCTATATTTTAAAAGTACTTGATAGTGTAACTCCACAAGGAAACTACAATCACGTATATGAGAAAACATTAGATGCTAAGTCAAGACGACGATAGCAGAAAAACTATACCATTCATAACCATGATTCACAGTATTTTGAAAGCTAGCTATGAGAAAACATTCATTTCAAAGTGTACTTGTCCATCAATTCACTAATGACCATGTAAAATTTAAAAACAGATCTGTTTCAATAAATGATACTTGTTGAGAAATGTGCTTGAACATTTGGGAAATACATATCAAGAAATAAAATTGATTCTGGCATATTAAAATTAGGTAGATAATTCTTCAGTGGATCAAAGAAAGGTATGAATAGGTGTAGGAAGCATTTAAAGAAAAAAAAAAGCCCCAGGTAATTGAAGCAGAATGGTCATAATTTAGAGAAGACTGACTATATAGGATGAGCCAAGAAAATTTAAGAAGCTCCAAAATGAGAAGGTTAGGAAAACCAAATATTTTTAGTTGAGCATATTGGTGCTTATTCAAACGAATAAATGTTTGTCAGTGAGAAAGAAGAAAAGGCTATTAAGTAGATTACTAGCTATGTCTACCATCTGATCTGCCAATAATGTGATCTTCTGAGAGGATCTGAGAATGTTACAATAAGCAATTTGTATATGTATTCATGTATATCAACAAAGTAAAAAGAGAAAGGGGAACTATTTCTTCCATAATGAAATAATTTACTCTTATTTCACCCTAATTAATAGAGATTTTGAGAAATTTATAAAGCTTCAATAGTAAAGACAAAAAAAAACACTCAAGATCATAAGTAGTTGCAAAAATAATAGCTTGCTATAATTACAGAGGAAGAAAGAGATTTATAAATTAAATTTATTAGATAAAATGTTAGGTGCTTTCATATATTTTACCATATCAAAGTAACTCTAAGAATTTGATGTCATTATCTCTGTTATGTAGATGAGGAACTGAAAATTAGAAAATGAGTACATTTTCTAAGAACAAAATGGTAGTAAGTGGTAAAACTAGAACCATATCTAGATTTGATAATGAAAATATCACTTTCTTGATTCCTACATGAGGATCTGAGAACAAAATACAAAACTCCAAATACCAGGGGAGATTATAGATTAGGATAGGTAATTTACACTTAGTTCGTTATCTTGACTTTGTGTTTGACAACTCATAAAATTCTGACTTAGGCGTGTTAGTATTTTAAAGTATCCAGTTAAGGATTCTTATTATCATATGTGTATTTTTCAAAATAACAGCTCATTTTATTTAAGCAAGGGTGATTTAATGAAACTTGTTTTAATAGACTCTTTGAAGTGAATTTAGTGTTCATGTAAAGTGTAAGACTTGACAGGCATAGAGATACAATTCTTCTATCCTCTGTAGATAATGAAACTTGGAAATGATATTACACTAATCAAAACAGAACTACATTAAAGCTGTAGTCATCACCCATGGTTATTACAATGCATGATAAATGACAGTTAAGCAAATTATGTATCTCAAAATTGGCATACAATAACAATGAGATCCATTACCTCATTGTGAAGTTCAAAATGATACCAAATACTATAAGGGCATAATCTAAAGGTTATCACTTAAAAGAGATCAAATCACTACATTCTTTTAATATCAATAGATGAACATCATGATGAAATTACATCGTTTTTAAAACCACAAAACTGTTTGAACATTCTGGAAAACTTCTTGCAGAAACACTCAGAGCTGACTTCTAATTGGCTGAATTTCAGTGAATATACTAATTGTCTGACTCTCGATATGCTTTAATGATAATATGATTTTGAAAAAAAAGGCCTGTTTATATATAGCCAACAATTTGCTCTCATATATTCCACTAGCTAATTACCCACAATCATTTGGCTCATTTGCTTACGTACATTTTTGCTTATGCTTGGATGTCAGGAAGGAACAATACAAAGAAAACAGATTTTTCCTGTTCATTTTACCATGCAAGCATGGACATCTGCAGCAGAGTGCTGACAAAACACACTGAACATATTAAAGTGAAGAGGAAGATAAAGGTCTTGGAGAAAGGAGACTTAAATGAGAAGAGAGTGAGTTGGTGGTGTAATAGTTCTTAAAAGAATAATGAGTTTCTGATGTAATATTATAGAGCTTTATTTTCATTAGTTTGTAGAGACTAAACATTTCAAAGTACAGAGAAAATATATAATGATATCACTCTTTCAAAAAAACTATTAAATGTTTCAAAGTAATTCTTGGATATTGAATCATATAAGTATAGCTCTATTTTAATGTGTTGGTCCTCCATAGTCACATATAATCTACTTGTAGTGGCAAGGAATTAATTGAACAGTGCAATTTGGATGAGCAATAGCTCTTAGGACAGCAGTTTCCCAGTTTAACTGTAAGATGTTTGTCTTTGTGGACAATGAGAGGAATCAGCATTTGTGTAACGGGAGATAGTCTTAACCTAGAAGGCACTATATTTCCTGGATAAAGCTACACTATTTTTTTCTTTTTCTTTTTTTTTTAAATTAAATTTATTGAGGTGACATTGGTTAAAGATTATATAGGTTTCAAGTGTACATGTATATTGCTTTGTGTGTTCACTATCCAAAGTTAAATTTCCTTTCATCACCATATATTTGACCCCTTTACCCTTATCTACCTCTCTCCCTCTCCCTCTTCCCTCTGATCACCACCAAACTGTTGTCCATGTCCTTAAGTCTCTGTCTTGCTCGTTTGTTGCTTTCAGTTTTATATCACACATATAAGTTAAATCATGTTTTTCAACCTTTTCTATCTGTCTTATTTCACTTAGCATCATGATCTCAAGATTCATCCATTTGTTGTCTCAAATGACAGTATTTCAATATCTTTTTTTATGGCTGAGTAATATTTCATTGTATGTATGTGTCACATATATATGTGTGTGAAGTTTCCTTTTTGCCCACGACCTCTCCTAACATTTGTTATTACTCGTCCTGTTGATGATAGCCATTCTAACAGGTTTGAAGTAGTATCTCATTGTGGTTTTGATTTGCATTTCCCTAATAGCTAGTGAATTTGAGCATCTTTTCATATGTCTGTTGGCCATTTGTGTGTTTTCCTGGGAGAAGTATGTGTTCGAGTCATCTGTCCATTTTTTAACTGAATTGTTAGGTTTTTTATTGTTGAGGTGTATGCGTTCTTTGTATATTTTGAATATTAGCCTCTTATCAAAAGTGTTGTTTGTAAATATCTTCTCCCAGTCAGTTTGTTGCCTCTTTGTCTTGTTGATGGTTTCTTTTGCTGCACAGAGCTTTTTATTTTAATATAGTCCCATTCACTTATTTTTGCTTTTACTTCCCTTGCCTTTGAGGTCACATTCATAAAATCCTCTCTAAAATCAAGGTCCCTTAGTTTACTACCTATGTTTTTTTCTATGCAAATTATTGTTTCATGTCTTATATTTAGGTCTGTGAGCCATTTTGAGTTAATTTTGGTATATGGTGACAGAGAGTGGTCTAGTTTCATTCTTTTGCATGTGGCATATATGACAAACCCTCAGCTAATATCATAGTTCATGGTGAAAAACTTAAAGCCTTCCCTCTAAGATCAGAAACAAGGCAAGGCTGTCTGCTATCACCACTCTTATTCAGTATGGTGTTGGAAGTCTTAGCTAGAGCAATCAGATAAGAGAAAGAAATAAAGGCATCCAAATTGGGAATGAATAAATCAAATTGTCATTTTTGCAGATGACATGATTCTCTATATACAAAACCCTAAAGACAGCACTGAAAACTTGTTAGAAACAATAAACAAATATAGTAAAATTTCAGGATACAAAATCAACATATAAAAATCCATAACATTCCTATACACTAACAATGAATTTTCAGGAAAAGAAATAAAAAAAAAAAAAACAATTCCTTATTCAATTGCAACAAAAAGAAGAAAATACCTAGGAATAAATTTAATGAAGCATGTGAGGGACCTATATATACATTGAAAATGATAAGACATTATTAAAAGAAATTAAAGATGACACAAATAAATGAAACTATATTCTGTGTTCATGGATTGGAAGAATCAACATAGTTAAGATGACCTTATTACTCAAAGCAATATACAGATTTAAGCAATCCCCATCAGGATCCCAATTACATTTTTTAAAGAAATAGAACAAAAATTTATCAGATTTGTATGGAAGCACAAAAGACCCTGAATAGCCAAAGCAAACCTGAAAATAAAGAACAAGGTCAGAGGTATCCCTCTGCCTGACTTCAAATTATACTTCACTATTTTTTAATACTTCTTAAAACATTTTTTTAAAAAACACACTGAGCCATCTCTAACTCTTCTGCTTAATGTTCAGAAATGCATATGTATAGCATTTTATTTTCAAAAACTATAATGCATTCCCTAATTGAGTACATAAAATAGGATGAAATATAGATGTCAACAAGTTCAATCACCTACCTAAGTGTTCTATTTATGATATTCTGAGTTTTTTCATAGCTTCTTACTTTAAATATTTCCAATGAATAGTACACTATTTCTATCATAGCAACTACATCTAAGTAATGGGGTAGTTTTTAAAGATAAAAATGCTATACACATGTGTGTTTCTGGACAAAGAAAATGAAGATATATATATATATATATTTTTTTTTTCCTCCAATATATAATGAAACATTACTCACAGATGAGAAAGAAGGAAATTCAATCATTTATAAAAAATGGATGAACCTAGAAGACATTCTGCTAAGTGAAATTAGTCAGAGAAAGATAGAGACTATATGATCTCACTTACATCTGGAATCTAAAAGAAAAAAGTCAAATTCATAGAAAGAGGGTTAAATAGTGGTTACCAGGGCTGATCAAAGTGTACAAGCCTTCAGTTATAAGATGAATAATCTCTGAGGATCTAGATGACTATAGTCAATAATTAGTTTATTTTTTTCTTTTTCTCGTTAAAATAATCATTATTTTCCTTCATCTTCTGAAAAGAATAAATAAAGGGGAAAAACAAAAGTATGTGCATGGAAGAGTGAAAGAAAAAAAAAGAAAGAAGAGAGTATTATAGCATTTTAGTACTTTTCAAGGTATATTTCTCCAAGTGTTAACTTTAAAAATGTTTTCCTTTTTAAAGGTAATATATTGATTGATAATTGTTGAAACTATGATGTAACTACTTTAAAGAAAGAAGTGAGGGAGTAGAATCATTCTTTTCAAAAGCAATGTTCAATTTATGAGAACTTAGAGGAGACTGTTAGGGCAGAAACTATAGACTGATACCCAAATGACTGCTGCCAACATGCCCTTCTTGTCTTCCTTCCCCAGGGCATCTTGATTTGAAATTTTCCATGTGATATATCATGGCTAATAAGACATAAGCTATGTCTGTTGTAGAAGTCAGAAGGCTTTATTTTTATTTTTTTAAAATGGAGAAAGTAAGCCTTAATCCTGTTTGACTAGAGAAGTGCTCAGTGTCATTACTTAAAGTGATGGTGTCTAGAAACAAACCCCAAGCAAAAAGAAAAATAAAAAGTCCTCAGAGACATAGATATCAGATCATATGGAGCCTTGTAAGCCATGAAAAAAATGCATTCTAAGTTGTATGTGATGATAGGCATTTACAGGTAACATGTTCTGAAACATGAACAAGCACACACGTAAATTATTCTTCCAATCCATGAACAAGGAATATATTTTCACTTATTTGTGTCATCTTTAATTTTTTTCTGAATCCTAATTAGACCTTTAATTCTATTCATTAAGTCTCCTAAACTATCTTTGAGATTTTTCCTTTATTTGTTTTATTTTGATTAATATCTTTAAATTTCATTCAAATTGTATTAGATTGCTGGGTTGTTAATATACTGCTAATGCCATAAACTGATTTTTAAATTTTAGTGATTAACTAGAAATTCTACCTGAATTTTCTCCAAAATGCCTGTCTCTTTTTTGTTGTTTATTCTTTGACTACATATTTTATTTTGAAACATGTTATGTTCAATGTGATTAATTATAACTAATAATTGTTCATTATTTGGAGACCTAATTTATTCATATGCTATTAATGCTGACTTCATAAATAGTCATGTGTTTCATGGGTTTTTTTTTATTATAATTACTTTTAGATTGTGGACCCGTAGCAGGCTTATTACTGACTGGTTCATATCTGTAGAAAATATATGGGGCCTAGGTCAAGGATACATTCCAGCAAAGAGGATCTTTATTCCTAAATCACTTTAAATTAATTTAACAGCTAGGAACTAGACTATATAGTGTGAAAACCAGATAAATTCAAACCCACACAAGTAGCATTATGGTTACAAAATATTAGAGTAGAAGTTTTTGTTTGTTCATTTGTTTTTTTTTTCTACCTAGATTCCAGGTTAAGAAAGATGTGTTTCCACATTGTCTTCTTGTTGGCAACTGAATTTTTTCTAGTCTGCCCTTTCACTGAACACATTTCTTTCTTACCTTTATGTTGGGTTCAGTTCTAACTCTTTGACCTTTGTTGATCATACTGACTCCTATGATCCCTTTGTTCAATACTTTTGATACTATTAAACACCATTTAATTTAGATAGAATAAGCCTTCCCTGTATTTCATTAATTTTCTTAATCACTAATAATTATTTCATATATGTGAAAATTTATAAAATTCTATTTATTTACTTGTTTTTTTAGGAGTTCATCTTTTCCATTCTAATCAAAACCCTATGAGAAAAAATATACTTTTATCTTCTATATTTATATCCTCAGTGCTTAGCTCAGGGCTTAGAATAGGCACACAAATATGTTTTGTAAATAGATTAATTAATACTTTTGTAAATGTTCATTATTTTTTGAATTAATATATTTCTTTAATAATTAAACAAAACTATATTATCTTTTAAAAATAACTGATTTTGTTGTTTTCCTCCCTTCCTGAGTAGATTTTATAAAATAGACACAGTATGTATTTTTGCCTGGAAACATAAGAATGTTTCTCTTCTTTTTTTTTCCTATGAGGAAGATATTTAAGCCATTCTGGTGAAAGCATTGAACTACCTGTAATTTCTGACAATAAACACTTTTGTGCAAAATATATGCTATTCAATCTGGAATGTGCGTCATTGCAAAACTGTACAACATTATTTTAGAGATTAAAAGAATAAAATTTATAAAATAACAGAATCATAAATAATGAAGAAATCTAAAAAATATTTGATAATAACATGAATCTATTCAATTAAGATATATTTTAAAGTTTACTGAAGTATAAAAATCTCATATGAAGGACTGGTTTAATGACAACCACATCAGTTCAGTGCAATACAAAGCTACCCCAACATGCAAGTAAAACTAATTTGCAAATGTCAAGCATGTCTCTTTAAATTGGTTCATTAACTCACTTTTGGAGATCAGTGTCAAGAACTAGGAGTTACTGGCATTTCTCATTAGCAGATCTCCTGGACAGGGTAAATAGGTTTAGATGGAATTAGATTGATTAGTCTGCCTTAGAATTCAGAACAGCATAGCAAGCTCCAACTGTTTCTCCTCTGGTGAGTAAGACTGAAACATTTCCAGCAATCTAGGTTTCTAAATCAGAGTGTCTCAGCAAATCAGCAAACTGAGGTTCACTAGCTGAGACATACATACATTTCAGTATGTATTCCACTCATGATTTTAGTGACAATAAAAAAGACTTTGTAGAAGAACTCAAAGAGAGAGGCTGTTAGTGTAATAGGTTCAACAGAAAGATTAAATATAACTAAGATAGAAAAGCTTTAAAGAAGAAATATCAAAGTAGCAAAACACCAAACTGCTGAATGTAGGAGTGGCAAGAATACAGTATTTTGGGAGGTGGGTGTTTTTAGAGTGATATTTAATCCCTTGGATTTTTCGATATAATATATTAATACTTTCACTTATCATTGTACCTAAAGCCCTAATTTTTCTTTGAAACAGCTGAGACAAGTTTGGGATAGAATCCAAGTTATAAGGGAGCAATCCATTATATTGACAGGAACTAGCTAATTTTAAGAATTTAGTGAAACTAGTGAAAGTGACATGTGTGACATTTTTTTTTGGCA
The DNA here is from genome assembly GCA_028627145.1 of Eidolon dupreanum. Taxonomy (NCBI): domain Eukaryota; kingdom Metazoa; phylum Chordata; class Mammalia; order Chiroptera; family Pteropodidae; genus Eidolon; species Eidolon dupreanum. Next base: position 57,531,293 of record CM053510.1, on the reverse strand, counting down.
TGTGTTAGGTCTTTGGGATACACTTGAGTAATATATATTTAAGATATATTACCATGTAGAATTTTATTAGTTAATGGTCACAAATAAGTCATGCTTCCTTTCTTGGGCTAAGATATTTATTAACTAGAATCAGAAAGAAAAAGGTATGTAAGCTTTTGTCTCTACCTTATAAAGTGGGAATAACAATTCTTTTGTAATAAGGCTCTTCTAAAAATTAATTGGAGTAAGGTATACAAAGAATATATTAAAGTGGCTTTTAGCATAAAAGTTGTAGCTCATCATCATCATTATTGTCATTATCATTATCAGCATCAAACTTTTTCTCAGGAACACAAGAGTTTGGAATAGTTTATTAGAAAAATATCTCAAATTTAAATAAAGAATCTTTTTAGGAAATGTGCCACAGTGAGAAAAAAAATGGATTTTGGAATAGGACAAACTGATTTTCATATTAATTATTTTTAGATTATTTAATCTTCTACATTGTCTTCACTATATCTGTTAAACATATGTGTAACTCAAAAGGTTGTTGTAAATGAATTATATTAACTGAAAGCCTGTGCCCAGTATTAGCACATAATGAGCACATAATAAATATTATATTTGATTATATCCTTAAACCTTCCAAGTTTTTCATCTTATAGCAGTTGTTTCTCATTCTGATAAAGGAAACACTGACACTATATGAAGGGATGATTGTGAGTTAACATTGGAGCCAACCAGATTCCCGAGTCCTTCTACAAAGCTTTGCCTTCTGTCTTTGTGTATGAACAACTTATATGAAATAGCACATATCTGAACCCATGCTCAAGTCCAAACTTGTCTCTATGAAAAACCAACCTCAGTAATGTTACCTTTCTCTCTGAATCATTTGTGGATTTACCTGACTCTACATTCTGGCATTGTAACCCAAGGACTTTTGGTAAACCCTTTACTGGTTTTATAAATACCTCTGTAGTGGAAAGTAGTCAATATTTAGCTTTGTATCCATTTAAGTTCCTAAATTTGCTTATTTTTTAACATATTAAGTCGCTGAGATACATGCATGTTTTCAGGGACTTATATTTAAATTAGGAGTCAAAGAAGCCAAACTTCCTTTTAGTTATACATCAGTCTGTTCTCTTTGACTAGAAGAGTTTTCAATACAAGTTCTGTACTGCAAATAGCAAATGCTATATATTCAAAATGAGAGGGGAAAAAAAAGAAACATGTTTTCTCTTGTCATGAACTACAAACACAATGTCCTAGACAGAAAACAACAGTGTCAGCACACTTCAAGAAATAAAACAACAGGCTGTCACTGGTCTTTACAAAGCAGTGTGGCATGATACAGTGAGCAAAGTTTTTCAAAGAACCATTTCAGGCACAGCTAGCCTCAATTGTATGAGTGCATATATTGTATAGATCTAGCATTAAAGCACAGGGAATGAATATCTAAAATATAGACATCAAGGTGAGAAATAATCAGAAGCTAGAATATTAGTATTCAATTGCGATGGGTACAATACATACAAAGGCAAATAATGCTAGTGATTATTTCAGAATAGAGAAAATAAAACTGGTTAGAAAGTACATGGAAAATGTCTGGTTTCATAGTTAAAAAAAACGAAACTTCTAGGGTACAGGGGCTGAATCTAATACAAATCACCTTCCTTTTGCACCTAGCAAACACATGATATGTTATTTCATCTATAAGGTTAGCAAAGACTATCAAAATGATGAATGTATGTTGTTTTAATAAATGATGTCCCTCACACGTTAGTCACAAAGGTTTAAACAGGTAAGTGAAACTGGAAAGCAACAAGAATACACATGTAAGAATTTTTTAAATTTTATATCATTTATTCTAATAATTCTAGTTCTTTGGCTTTTTATTTGCACAATTCTAGTTATAAAATAATTGTGTGCAAAAATCTTTTTTTAATTGACTTATAACTGTTATACAATATTCCTACTAGTTTTAGGTGTACATCATAGTGATTCAATATTTATATACATTGGAAAATGATGCCCACAATAAGTCTAGTTACCATCTGTCACCATACAAAATTATAAAATAATATTGACAATATTTCCGATTCTGTACATTATATTCCCATGACTTATTGACATTAATTTTATAGCTGGAAGTCTGAACTAACTCTTAGTTTCCTTCACTGTTTCTCCCACAACCCAACCCCTCCCCTCTTTGGTAACCATTAATTTGTTCCCTGTATCTATGTGTCTGTTTCTATTTTGTTTGTTCTTTGTTTTGATTTTTAGATTCTACATGTAAGTGAAGTCATACAATATTTTTTTTCTCTGTCTAGTTTATTTCATTTAGCAAAATACCCTGTAGGTCCGTCCATGTTGTTGCAAATGACACAATTTCATTCTCTATTTATGACTGAATAATATTCCATTATATACATACATATCACATCTTTATCTACTCATCTATCGATGAATACAGGTTGCTACCAAATCTTGGCTATTGTAAATAATGATGAAATAAATATAGGGATTCATATATCTTTTTGAATGAGAGTTTTTCCTTTCTTTGCATAAATAGCCAGAAGTGGGTTTCCTGCATCATATGGTAGTTCTATTTTTATTTTTTTAAAAGAATATCTATACTCTTTTCCATAGTGATTGCAACATTATACATTCAGTGCATGGGGGTTCACTTTTCTCTACATCCTCATTAACACTTGTTGAATTTTGTCAAATGTTTGCCTTCTCTGCATCTATTGAGATGATCCTATGATTTTTATCCTTTGTTTTTTAATGTGTTATAATACGTTGAATTGTGAATGTTAAACATTTCTTGCATCCCACTTGATCCCACTTGGTGTATGATTCTTTTAATGTACCGTTAAATTCAGTTTGCTAATATTTTGTTAAGGATTTTTGCATCTATATTCTTAGAGAATATTGGCTTGTAATTTTTGTGAGCATGTGTGTATTCGTCTGATTTGGGTATGGAAGGAATGCTGATCTTGTAAAATGAGTTTGAAAGTATTTCTTCATTTCAGTTTTTTGGACTAATTTAAGGACAGGTATTAACTCTTTAAGTGTTTAAATTCACCTATTAAGACATCTGGTCTTGGACTTTTTTTTTTTTTTTTTCCTCAGTGTTGAGGGGGAAGTTGTTTGTTTTTTAATTACTAATTCAATTTTATTATTTTTTATCAACCCATTCAGTATTTTTATTTCTTCATGATTAAATCCTGGAATATTGTTGTTGTTTGTAGGAATTTTTTTTTTTTTTTTTTTTTAGGTTTTCCAATTTCTTGATGTGTAATTTTCCATAGTATTCTCTTATAACCCTTTGTATTTCTATGATGCCATCTGTAATTTCTCTCTCATTTCTGATTTTGTTTGGGCAATCTCTTTTTTTTTTCTTTATTGATGAGTCTGACTATAGGTTTATCAATTTAATTTATCTTTAAAAAAAAAACAGCTTTTAATTTCATTGGTTTCTATTATTCTTTGTCTCTATTTCATTTATTTCTGCTCTGCTTATAATTTTCTTCCTTACACTAACTTTGGACTTTGTTCTTTTCTAGCTCCTTTAGACATAAAATTAAGTTTTTACTTTGTCTTGTTTCTTGAGGTAGGCCTGTATCACTATGAACTTCCCTGTAGAAAGTTGTATGTTTATTTTCATTTACCTCAAAGTATCTTTTGTTTCTTGTTTGATTTCTTCATTGACCCGTTGATTGTTTAGTATTATGTTTAATTTCCATTTCACTCTTTACATCTGTTAATATTTGCTTTATATATTTAGTTGCTTCTAGTTGGATGAATATTTACTCATATTTTATCATCTTCTTAGATTGACTCCTTTATCATTATGTTACAGTCTTTGCCTTAAAGTCTATTTTGTCTGATATGAGTACTGCTATCTCAGCTCTCTTGTAGTTTCCATTTGCATGGACTATCTTTTCCATTCCTTTACTTTTAGTCTGTGTGTGTCTTCAGATCTGAAGTTAATGTCTTGTTGGCAGGATATACTGATGACGAATTTAGTGCGGACACCCAATTGGCACAGTGCAAGCTATGGATCGCTCAAGCGATCCTCCTGTCTTGTTGGCAGCATGAAGATGAGACTTGTTTTCTTTCCTTTTTTACAAATCTATTCAATCAACCTACATACTTTAATTGGACCATTTAGTCCATTTACATTTAAGTAATTACTGATAGATATGTACTTATTGCCATTTTGTTACCATTTTGTTAATTGTTTTGTGTTTTGGATTTTTTTGTTTTGTTTTGTTTTGTTTTTGTAGTTTGATCTCTCAGTCTCTTCCCTTGCAGTTTGATGTTTATACTTAATATTATGTTTGAATTTTTTCTTTCTTTTTTTTGTATTTATTATAAGTTTTTTGTTTGTGGTTATTACATTATGTGTGTGTGTGTGTGTGTGTGTGTGTGTGTGTGTGTGTGTGTAGCCAAATTCCTAGGGAAAGAGTAGGGCAGAGAAGAGTAGACTGGATCAGGCTGTTGTAGATTATTTTCCAAGATGGCTTTAATTATTTCACTTCCTATATCAATGACCTTTTAACATGACTTTGCTCCATCTCTCATTGAGAGGATGGGTCTTGTGAATATTTTTTTGGTGATACAGGATGCAGAAGAAATAATATTGCACCAGTTCTGAGCCTAAGCATTAAGAGGTGTTTTAGCATCTTCTTTAGTCACAGTGTGAGCAAGTACATGCTAACCTGCTGGGTGATAAGAGACAATGTGGCAAAAGCAGATTTAGCTTAGTTGGTCCAGTCAAGGCTCAAGTTATGTCAGTCCAGTCAAAAGTCAAATCTACCCACCCAACTCACAACTGCACACAAATGCATGAGGAATCCAGATGATCTATAAACTCATAAGCAATAATAAATGGTTATTGTTTTAAATTACTAGTTTTCGGGTGGTTTGTTATTGAGCAATAATTAATACAATATCCTCATTAATGTGTTTAACCATTCGAAAGTATTTATTAGCCATATACTACAAGCAAGCACTGTATTAAGTGCTGCATAATTAGAGTGACTTAGTATAAGCACATATAATTTAATTATAGTACAAAATGTAAGTATAATGCATAATCCTTTTACCACATAGAAGAGCATTAATTTAGGGAATGGAGATTTTTTTTAAGAAAAAACACAGGGACAAAGGCTAAGAAGTATGAAAATGAAAGATGTATTTGTTGATTGAGTTTTCGATTATCTACTAACTTGTTTATTTCTGTAGAGTCCATGAGAGCGAATCATATTTCATGAGGCTATTAGTCCTAATAATTTTTACATTCATGATATATTAGTAAACATTTTATAACTAACTATGGCATTCATGTTCAGTTTATGTATATAAAAAAAGTATAAAATCATGGATATTTGCATAATTTGTATTTCGTATTATAAAATATTCATAATATTATGGTGTACTATGATTTACTTGTGATTGTTATAATTAATACAACTACTATTGACATGAATAATAATATGTAGCATTTATTAAACATTGCTTACACTGTACTGTTTTAAAGGCATTAGCTCATATTTTTTGGGAGTTGGCATTTTCTCCACTTATTAATATGAAAAATGAGGTTTAGAGAGGTAAGTAACCTTTTCCAGGTATCAGAGAATAAATTCTGAGCTAGCATTAGAAAATCACACACACACACACACACACATACACACACACACACACAGAGTATATATATTTAAACATATTACATGTGGTAATTTTTTATTTTTACAATAATCTCTAGATGAAGATTGCTACCTTACTATTATAAAATCAAAAAAAGTTAAATCAGTTGTTTTTACTTTCATAATATGTGCCTTAATTCAACAGATGCTTATTATTAATCGAACACTTACTATGTGGTAGGCATCTACAGTTTGCTATATAAGCCTGAGGGTTGCTGCACTTAAATAAGGGTTTATCAAAAAATTTGTAAAAACAAGACAGAGTTTAATCTTTATGCCCATTTGTGTTATTATAGGCAGATTCTACAGGAAATAAGCTACTGAATTAAGAAATGAGACAAATTATACCTTCTAAATTCAACACTTATTTTTGTCACAATGAAATTATTAATTCAAACTAAGGATATGCTTTATTACAAGAGGAAAAATAGCACAACATAAATAAAATATTTTATAGAAAAACTAGAATTACTATTTCTAAATTGTTAAGAATTTAGAAGTAAGTTGATAAAATAGCACTGTGCAATAAAACTTTCTGTGATGATGGAAATGATTGATATCTGCACTGTCCAATGTGGTAGCTACTGGTCACATGAGATATTAAGCAGCTGAAGTGTGTTTACTGTTACTAAGAAATTACATTATTTTATTGTATTTTAATTAGTTTAAATGTAAATATAAATAAGTATTTATGGCTCATGGTCAACACAGTTATAGAGGATCAGTTTTAAAAAATAGTGTCTTTTTTTACCAGTCAATGACAAAAGCAATAAAAAAAATGACAGTAGTTATATACTTTATATGCTTTGAAAGTGATTTGACTATTCAGAAAATCATAACACATAAGTAGAATTAGATTTTAATAAAGAATAATTATTTTTCAAATTCAATCACATTTATAAATTATAATAACTAAATAATACAAAGAACAAATTAGAAAAAATTTAATTATTTTCAAATTTCCTCAAAAAAGTATCAAAATAGAATTTCAAACCAGAAAAGATGGAGAAGTTTGGAAACAGTTTATTTCTACAACATGAAAGTGTGACGTCTTAGCTAGAAAAGGGCAGAATTTCTTTTCTCATTCAGATCTACTTTCACTTCATATTGAATCAGGAGAGAGACAAACACCAGAAAGAAGTATAAATCAATACTTTTGATTTCCAAAGAAAAATAGTTCTCTACAAATAAAGCTCACTCCCCTGTTTAGGACATACCAGAGAAGGAGGTCTAGTAATCTGACACATAACATTTTATTTAAGGGAACTTGCATTTTGTAGTGAGGATCATCTATAAGGTGGTAAAGAAAATTAATTATGTTTCCTCTTTTCTCTTGATGTTAAATGCTTTTGAATGAGTTTGGAGAATTAAATAACATAGGTGGTAGCCTTTGCAAGCTCCAAAAAAAGAATCAATACAGGAGCTCCTTTTGCTTTAGGCTTTCCCCTCAGTCTGACTAGGACCAGCCCTCTCAAAACTTCAAGACTCACAGATTTGATTCCTGGTTTCCCTGATCTCTGGAGCCATTTTTCTTTTGACAAACAGGACCCTTAGCTATAAAGGCAAGGACATCCTCTTGGCAAAATCACTTCCATTTACATTGCATAAATTTAAAATCATATAGATATTCCTTCAGTATCATTTCAGAAATTTAACATTTACTTTCTCAATATAAATTTTCTAATTTGAATTCAACAGGAAATTTTATAAGGGATATCTTCTAAAAATATTGTTTAAAATTTTTTCTCAATAAAAGGACATAATCACCAACAAGGAAACACTAGTGTATATTTATGCTGATATTAATTAGAATTTGAATTGGTCTATGTTGAAAAATAAATATTTGTATTATTGAACACACACATATAAATAATAAAATATCACAATTTAAGAATTAAAAGAACTATTTATTTCTCCATTTACATTTAAATGGCATAAATGTTTTTTTTTATGTTTGAATGAGGTCGATACTTCCTTTAATGTAAGTCACATGATACAAATTAATTTCTAAGATTGTGTGCATTGTACCATAATTTCCATATTGTGTAGCACTATATATTTGAACGAGAGAAAAAATGATTTAAATCATATTTAAATTTAGGTGAAATAAAATTAAGTAAAAATAGTATTTCTCTGTGATTAAAAGGGAAGTTTCCATTAGTTACAGGCCCTTAATAGCAAAATTTCTGTTGACAGTAAATTGTGATTTGCGGTTTAAAAGGTAAAATTACTATTTGTCTAAATAAGCTCCTGTTAATTATACCAAGCACAAGTATAGGGTAGCATTTAAAAGCATGCATTCCAGAAACACCTTATTCTAACTTAAAATGTGACTGACATACTTTGTTTTGTGACTTTGAGAAATACATTTAGGTTTTCTGAGACTTAGATATTACATGTAAATGGACTAACAATAATACCTACATCATAAAGTTGATGGGAAGCTCCACATGAGTGTGAGCTGTTCCTAGATGACTTGCTTCTACAACAGAATGTGGTAAAAATGATTGAGTGTGACTTCCAAGGGTAGATTATAAAACACATTGAGTTACTGTCTTTCTCTCTTGTATCACTCACTTTGAGAAAAGCTGCTGCTACATTATTAGAACATTACAGCAAGCCTAAGGAAAGTCCATGATGCCTCCTGATAATAGTTTATGAGGACCTGAGGTTACTTGGTGACAGTCAAATGAGTGAACCATCTTGGAAGTGAATCTTCAGCTCCAGTTAAGCGCCTGGATCACTGCAGCCCCAGCCAACGCCTTGACTACAACTTCATGAGAAACCCTCTGCCAGAAATATTTACATCTTCTCCAACTAAATAACCTCAGAAACTGTGAGATAATAAATATATGTTGTTTTAGCCTGCTAAGTTTCAGGGTAATTCGTTACCCCAAATTAGGTAACCAACAGAAATGTTAGTCATTATTATTAGAGAGTCTATACTGCATTTAAGATATTATTCTTAAAATGAATAAATTTTGTTAATGTTTATTTCTCTATCCTATAAAAAAAACTTCCTAGTGTCTTGTAACAACTAAAAAAAATTGTTAAGATGAAAATTTTAACATAATACCAATTACAGTATATTATTTTGTTTAACAAATGTGTTTTTATCAAAATAAATACTTAAAACAAATAGAAAAGACATTTTTCCATTAATATTTTACATCATTTTCACAAATACTTAATTGCTCCCAGTTAAGAATTAAATCTGATTAAATTAGATTTTTAATATCATAAGATACAAATTAATTTTATTGTAATATAAAATGATTTTTGTTATAGGACAATTTAAGTTGTTTTAGAAATGGAAAATATAAAACTAAGTACTTTTAGACAGTTTATACACTCAATTATCCATTCATCTAGAAAATATTTACCATGTTCCAAATATAAAACTACAAACTGAAAAAATTAATGGTAAGGATGACCAAAATGATCCCTTGCCTTGTGGAGTATATAGTTTAGAAAAGTATGTTGGTAACAACTCTGTCATTTTAACAATAAACCAAAAAGTTTTACCACTATGTTGATCATTGTTACTACGTTGATTATGAAAATGTCCTATGTGCAAAGTCTCATAGCGATAATTAATATATTGAGTAGGGCAGAGCTACAATGGTTTTATTGGTACATATTTCAGACTGGATTTGGATTTAATATTATTTTTTTATAAGTACAAAAGACGGCTTGTAATGTTAGAAATGCCGACAGAGACTCTATGCCCCCAAATTCTTTTGTATTTCCACCTTAATGCATGAAATCTTATTAACAGAGAAAAATCATATGTTCCACAAATTGAGATGAATCTTGATAGACATGGGGAGAGCTCTTATGTAGACTAATAATCACACTCAAGAGAAAAGACTGACTCTGAGACAGTTAAAGCACTAACCCTGATGAAAGAAGGGAGGATGGTGACAGATCAAGGACACTGTCTTACTGAAGGGAAGAGGGGTAGGTCCCCACTGATAAAACTGTGCTAAGAAGCTACTGGAAAAAAGTATTTAATTTACAATTTTTCAGAATCATAGCAAAATGTGGGGGTCGGGGTAGAGTTGTGCTTACTTAGAAAGACTATATAGAGTAATTTGGAAGGATTGTTTTGAACACATATGCTTATTGATCAAAATATTTTAATTACTCATTCTACTGTATTATTAACATTCATGTATTACTAAATAAACACATTACAAAGCATGATATAAAAACACAGAACAGGTAATTTAGACACCTGGAAGAAAAGGAGCAGAATTAGTGCAGAGAGCTCAAGTCAAGGATTGGAAAGTAAATACAGAAATTGAGAGAGATGCAGACTGACCTTAAATAGTTTTATGTCATGCTGGTCTAAAACATTCAAGAATTTATTTATCAAGTCTACCCTTTTCTTTTGCATTTCTTGCCAGATTAATAGCTTGATATTTCAGAACAAATGCAGAGAAACTACCCAATTTAGACAATCATATATAGTTATTTATAAAATGGAATACTCTGTGAAAATCAATTCACCCATTTTATATCTAATTCTTATAAGATTGTTTTGCTCTAAAAGATAATGTTCATGAAAAATAATCCTCTCATAAAAGTTAATTTTTCCTGCTATATCTACAATAGTATCATATATAATTTATATTTCAAATAGTATAATCTCCTAGATAAACCAATAGTCTTTAGTATCAAAAGGAATTTTGATCAATGGGAATTTAGTCAATCATTGTTAAAATGAGGATATATCTGGGACTTGTAGATAGACAACCCCCCTCTTACTATAAAAACATTAAAATGACTTTAAAAAATTTCTTCCTTCTTATATACAAATTGCTAGTTCTTATTTGCAAATGTCTGTGTAAAAGAAAAACTATGCTGTAAAGTAGTTCAATGTTAAATGGCAAGAGATAAACAGATCAACTCTCTTAAATATACTATTTTAAAATAACATTTGTATTAATAGTTTGCTTTTCTTCTTTCCCACAATAAAAATCAGGGAACAGAAAATAAAGTGTCAGGTTTATATCATTTAAAAAAGTATTATTTAGAGTTTAAAAACACAGTATAAATAAAACATAGATGATTATTAATTATCCTATTTTGAAAACAAAGAAAATAAGGGAGACAGACTGCTTTAACAAAGGACACTTGGTCTCTAGCAGAGATGAAAATAAGGCTTCAGCACCAGGCAGCTCTTTGGTGCTCAACATAGTGGTGCTTTGGCACTTCTACAGGATGATTAACTTTGACAGGTTAAATTAACACAAACATAAAACAGAGGAAATCTATCCTTGCTTGTCTGTCTGCCAGGAAATACAAGCCTGTAATTGCTGTGATTCAGCTCTTCAACATAAAACCGGCCAAATGCTTACATCAAGAGACTGATTTTGCAGAGCAAGACTACTCTGATTTTAGGGTCACTGGAGATCAGTATCTTTTTCACAACAGAGTTTTCTCTTAAATTCTATCCAGGTTAAATGTAGGCACAAGTAAATGCCACGGTCTGTCTAAATATATACTTTACAAGGGATTAAAATCAGCATCAGGGCAATGCTGCAAAAGAAAAATTAGCCAGCTACACAAAAAGCCTTTATTTTTTATCCATAATTTTTTTGAACAACAAAGGTAGATATAACCAAATATTTGTGTTTTAAACCACATCTTTGCTCAGAAATATATTTGATTTGTGTTGATGCAATCATCCCCCATTGATTATGCACACTACAAGACATTTTGGCTTCCACATTAAAAATATTATGACTATCTTTGTAAGAAATACAAGAAATAAATACCTTGCAAGAAGCCTTGTTTTGAAGGCAAACAATGCAGGGAGTAATGATGTTCTTCTTTCAGTATTTTTTCAATGGTTTACTTAAATCATTTTTAATTAAGTTGAAAATACTCATTAAATTGATTATAATCCTTGAAAAGATTAAAATATTTTGGCAGGTCTCGATTTGCTTTTTCATGGTTTTGTTTTCCTAGATTCTCCAAATCCTTGGTTCTGCTCTCCAGCCCCAGATATTCTGGGCACCTTTCTTTAACTCTAATGGCTATTCTGGGTTTATTGCACTGTCCTAAACATATTATATGCATTATGTATTTTAATCCCATGATAAGTCTGAGTCGAGGAAGTTGAAGGTCAGAGAGATTAAAGAAATTGCATGAAACTGAATACCTAAAAACAGCAGAGTGAAGATTTAAACAAGGGATTACCAGACACTTAAGCTAAATGAGAAATATTGCTGCTGTGTGTACACCTATGCTCTTGGTTCAACTAGCAGCCATACAGGACTGGGACCTTTTCATCTGGCTCAATATTTTAGGTTATAGAGGCTTCAACTGGGGCAGCCACACCTAACCTTCTGTGAGACACATGTTTTAGATATGAAAAAATGCTAGAATTTAGAAAGCAAATATGAATCCTGTTCTGAGTAGGAGCAGAGTGGTATAGCATGTACACTTTTAGATGTACAGAAAAATACTTGAAAAGTTTTTGCAAAAATGTAAATGTAAATTTTAGAATATGAAGCTTGAGATTTCTATGAACACATTGCTGAATGGTATGTGTGTGTGTGAGAAAGAGAGAGAGAGAGAGAGAGAGAGAGAGAGAGAGAAGGAAGTGGGGAGAGAGAGAGAAAGAGAGAGAGAGAAAAAATGAATAATATCTGGTGCTCACAAATGCATCCATACATTTTAATACATTAGTACCTTAGAATGTTAAACAAATGGGATCCTTTGAAATGGATGCTAATTCATTTACTAATGTTTTATTAATGTTTTCCATTAATTTTATGGGCAGTGATAATGGTTTTATGTCCTTTCATCAAAAAGAGAATGGAGCATATTTAAATGTTTTAATTGTTGGGGTTAGAAATAGTTTTGCTTTTATCAGATCAATATTGCTTTGACCAAGTATCAATTAAACCAACAAAGCTTCTACTATTGATGAAGGAAGAGATTTAATTAAATTTCATATTCTAATTTCATGATGAGGAAGAAAGATCAGTATTTGTTATATTTTTAAAGCACACGTGGATTGTAAATTAGAAATCAAAAATAGAAGTCTTAAGAAAGACTGAATTTTACATTAAAGCCACAAAATTAAAAAAAGTGTTACATTTTCCATTTCCTGTTCTACATATTTCTAAGAATATTTCCACCATCTATTTCCGCTTTATATTAAAAAAAAAACAATAAACACGTGGTTATTTGTCATATTGTTAGAACAAGTTGGAAATTTGGTTTATCTATAAATAACCTTATCATTGGGAAGTCTATTGTCAATAGCTAGTGTCTTATTTCAGATCTCAATCATCCTGAAGACTATTTCAATTCTTATTAGTTGGTTTCTAGTTATCAGTGTCATATCCTCTCCATCCTTCTCTGAGATGCTACCACATGAGAGGTTTTAGGACTCAAGTCTTATTCATTACTCCTACCCCCTTTTAAAGCCTTGCATTATTCTCCACTACTTACGTAACACAAAACTTTTTAATATGCATTTTTTCCCCTCATTCTAGATGTTCTACACTGAATTAACTTCAGTTCTGCGAAAATATGGTACAGCTCTTGTTTTTGTTGTTTGTTATTGTTCATTTTCCTTTGTCTCTACTGAAATGTCTACTCCCATCACACTTGTCTGGCAAAGTATTATGCATTCATTAAGAAACAGCTCAAACACAATCTCTTTTCTGTTCTTATTTCCATACTTCCCCTTCCTCCAGCTTCCTCTGTCCAGAGTTAATCACTAATCATTCGTTCTCCTTGTATATTAGATATTTATATCACAAAACACATAATGCTATATTGTCATGATCTTTTTATGTTT